>CM059203.1:42669754-42689712 GCA_030323885.1 Branchipolynoe longqiensis
CCGTCTGGTGGGCCATGAAAAACAGATTTATATCTATTTACCAGCTGTTCTGCTTCTGCATCGGCTGTCGCAGGACTCTCCTGAATGTTCATGGCTTGCACGTGATTGATGAGATTCAGGCTGACACAGGCTTCTTTTCTGAGGATGGCGCATCCACTGTCGATTACTTGGAACCTGATGGGCTGTCCTCACACTTCAATGGTCACCTCACTCCGTGGTCTTATCCCCTCGCCTGAGTACATTATCAGATGCATTTCGGCTTCTCCAGTGGCATGTTGGGCAGTCTCATAAACACTATTTCGGGTAGTATGTTTGCCTCTGAGCCTGTATCCAGTTTGAACAGCACTTTCTCATTGCAAACGAGGAGGATTTCAAACCACAAAACCAGATGTTCATCGATACCCGAAATAGCCCCTACGAATAAGTCGTCATACTCGTCGCCTTCTTCCTTGTCTTCCGTCTGTTCAACCAGGTTGTCATCTCTGTTCAACCAGGTTGTCATCTCTGTCCAGGCCAATGGCATTGACCGGGGTTGCTTGTCTTTGGCCCCCCCTACAAACTTTGGCGAAATGGCCAATCCGCCCACACGTGATGCATTGCTTTCCAATGGCCGGACAATTGTCACATGTGTGTGAATGTCCGCACCGGCTACAATTAGTGTTCTCTCCTCTTTCTCTCCTCTTTCTCTCGTCTTTCTCCTCATTCTCTGCTCTTTCTCTGCTCTTGCTCTCCTCTTGCTCTCCTCTTTCTCCTGTTTCTCTCCTGTTTCTCCCCTCTTTCTCTCCTCTTTCTCTCCTCTTTCTCTCCTCTGGCTCTCCTCTTTCTATCCTCTTTCTCCCCTTTCTCCCCTCTCCTCTTTCTCTCCTCTTTCTCCCATTTCTCTCCGCTTTCTCCCCTCTTTCTCTCCTCTTTCTCTCCTCGTTCTCTTCTCTTTCTTTTCGCTTTCTATGCTCTTTCTCCCGTCTTTCTCTTGATTTTCTCGCTATCGGTTCCTTTCTATTCCCCCCCCCCCCCTCTCAGACTCTGACTTTAAAATATGCTTTAAACTTCAACAAAACGAAATGACCTAATGAGTTGCATCCCTTTCCTTGTGACAGTGAGTGGGACACGCAACTGTGGTGTTCAACCCCTCACCGAGTCAAACCAATGACTTTAGAGCAGTCGAGTGAGTAATGGGGCTGTCATATCACGACGCTTCTCGCCGGCGCGCCGCCAACGCGCAAAATAAGTTGTACACGTCGAGACACATCCCACTTTCGGCGAAAGTTCGATGTCAGTGCAGCGTGTTAGTAGCGCGGCCAACGTGTGTCGACGCGTGGCGGAAAAAAACAAAAAGAGGTTGGCGTGCCGTCCCGATATGACCTTAGATCTAGCTAGGACCTAAAACAACAAAGCAACAGTTTGGCGCAACATGTAAGAATGACCGTCATGCACACGCGGCGACTTCCTAGCGTTCGCATAACATTATTCGAGTGATCTCGACGTCCCCCTAACGTGCCCATAACGTCCGCATCACACGTTGGTGTGTGTCGGCACGCGTCAAAAGTTTTGTACACGCACAAAACATTCGATGCGCGCCGACACGCGCCAACGTGTGGGTGCGACCGTCGCTGTCACTCAAAGTGTACCGATGTGTACCGATGCATGACCAACGCATGTGTAACATGCACATAACGCTTCCCGACGTGTCCCGTCCTTTCGCCCAAAAGTGACACACGTCGACGCGCGTTGGAGAGAAACGTCGTAATGTGACAGCCCCATAAGGTTGGTTGTTGGACTTTTACCTCCTGGCAAAATCTAAGGATGAGTACCGATTTGTAGCAGTGCGCACTCATGGCGACTTTATAGTGCTGCCCCACTGGGAAATCAGGCCACCAGCACCATGACCCGATATCCGCGTCAGTCATATTATCCTGACTGAGCTAACTAGTCCTTGCCCTATCCTATTGATGTTGAGAGCCAAGCTAGGAAGCGACAAGTGTCAAGTTTGTAAGTCATTGATTTGACTTGACTGGGAATTGAACTACCGATCTCCCGTACGGGATGCCTGCGCTCTACCGATTCGGCCACCGCCGCCTGGTCGAGTGAGTAAGACCAATGGTCCACGATTCGAAATTTTCCTCCTTAATCAACGACTGCACTCATTTAAAAAAATCTAACAAAACCAAGCATGCAACAAACCTATTACATTTGACACACAGGGCGTAATGATTTCCAAGTAAAGGTGTCCTCGTCATTTTAGAGTTTCACATACTGTTAGTATTAATAATGAAGCTGGTGCATTGACTGCTGGGAAACCAGACTACAGTAAGTCAAGTACTGTTTGGGGTTTTACCTCCCTAACAACATATATGCTCATATCAGCTTCTTGGAACAAGCTCCCTCAGTTTGCAAGATTGTTTTTATTATCAGGAATAGCTGTGGTTTGATTCTTTAGATCACACGGTTAATTCACGACGAAACAGAAGTGGTATAAGATGCCTTTATTGATCAGGTCAACTGGGTAGTAAATTGTTGTTTGTTGTAGTTTTACGTCCTAGTAACATCTAAGGTCTTATCAGGCCGAGCGCCAGGCTAGGAAACAATAAGTATAACTTTTTAAGTCCTTGGTTTGACTCGACCAGGGTTCGAACCCACGACCCCCCGATCAACCAACACGGGAGACGGACGCACTAACTCATTTTGCCATTCTGTCTGGTTGGGAAGTAAATGACCTTCAGGCTAAGGATCAACAATGAGCAACAAAAACGGTTAACAGTCAAGGATACTATGAGAACAATGCAGAGTACAATGAGAACAATAGGGCAATTAAGGATCAAGGTGCCAAGCCTCCAGACTATGGGTTCATACAATCAGGGACAATCAAGGTCTAATGCTAAGATCACTACTAGAACAATGAAGAGTACAATGGCATTACGAAAAAGACAAAAGAACAATAGAGGACAATGTAGACCGGCCAATTAACCGAGAGACAATCAGTGCTCTCAACCCCACCTTAAGTGTCTTTGATTAGTTGAGGGGTGGGAGGTGGCAAATTACGGGCGATCAACCTGACTTCCTGTCCAGGTGGGAAGTGAGCGAGTGAGCAGTTCATGTGATGTCAGTTCGGTGGCGTAAGGGGCGACACAGCGACGGGCTAGGTCCAGGCTTTAATGGTAGGTGGCACCAGCATAACGCTGGTGGGCCGACAGCGGCCGGGTGGAAACAATGGGAAATGCGGGCATTTGACGGAAGGGGGAAGGGGGTTCCACCGTAGGCGCAAGCCAGTTCGCTCGGGGTGAGGGCCCGTAGGGAGGGGGGATGGGAGACACAAAGATGGGATAGTTCCAGGCTTAAGCAGTAGGTGACAGCACTGTATCGCAAGTCAGTTTGCTTGGGTTCCACCATGTGGCGACAAAGGCAGACCCTACCACTTCCCATTCTGTCAAAAATTACTCATGTTCGCGCTATCATGACCAATTTGACATGATATAACCAATAAGTAAATTAAGCATTATATATTGCTCATGAAGTTATACAACCAGGGATTTAACCACTTCATCCACATCAACGTATCAGCAGCTATTGTGAAATTTACTTTAACACTTCCAGTGAACACAATCTGTTTTGCCACAACCAAATCCACACACCCACACCCACACAACTTTCTGCCCGCCCCTTGTTGGTGAAGGTTCCGCTCAGATGCCATCAGGCGGTGCTGTGCTCCCGCTAGGCGGCGCTTCCACTAGGCGGCGCTCCACTCCAATGGTCAAAGAGTTGCGCCCTCTCCTTTCTGGGTCCTCACCAAAGCGTCTGGCGGCCTGATAACGCTTCCCCAGGGCACTGCCTCCAGGAAGTGTTTTCTAGCACAATACTGCTCCTCTAGCAGAATCAATATTCCGGTTGAATAGGCACAACCTCTTTTTTTTTCTTTTTTTTTTCTTTAATTAATTTGTTAAAACCTGTTGCCCATTTCTGTGTGTGTACGGCTTTATATGGTCAGGGCAGCTTGAACTTGACAAGGATTGTGTGAATTGAGCTTTGCGTGAAGATGAATAGTTGCGTAAGGGAATACAACATGGCCGGGGGTGGCATCCGAAGATGAAGTGACGTGACACTCAGATAACTTGAGCCGTGATTGGATGCTTGAGGTGACTGAGTGCATGGCTGAGACATCACATATTCACCGTATGTGTGGTGGTCTATTGTGTTGGCATCATGGGCGGATATGACAGTGCATTGTACTTTCTTAGCAGTAACTGTTAGCAGCTCACTATTGTTAGTATTTCTAGAAACTGGATATTTCTTTAGGCTCTGATTATAAGATACGAGTCGACACCTTGAGTTCTAGTTCATGACTGACCTTTATTTACTATTGGTTGTCCCTGGTTACGTTCCAGTCTTAGCTGGTTCCCCGTATGTCCCGGTTGACCTACATACATGACATCTCCCTTTCATTAGTTTTATTGAATGCAATAAATACTCAAGACACTCTCAATCAATACAATCGCAATAAATACAACAATTACCACCTTTACTCTACTCAATATAATACATACACCATTACACCCTTCCTAAAAACACTAAACGCTCCAATAACTCCTAAACTTTGATACCAGCATATATGAATACATTGCAATGTATACCTATGATCAATACAATTAATACAATAGATACACACTATAACCGCGCCTATAAATACTGAAAATTCCATTACAATTGATATCTGTCTAGAAACTACAATGTTACAGCAACAATACAGTCATATCAATAACTCTGATAAATATACTAATCCCAATCCATACAATAAATACAACAACTATAATCACTCCAATAAATATAGAAAAGTCCATTCAAGGTATCTGTCCAGATCATACAATACTACACAATCCTTCCTTAACCATATTAATTCAACATTTTACGTGTACTTTATGGAAAAATTCTTGTAATACAAACACATGCTAAACAGTAATGACTGCTGAATAACGTATATTGTGATGTCTGCATGTATGAATACAATTTGTAAGCTCCAGTCCATATATGTCATCATACAAAAAATGTGATATATATATATGATGAACATGTGAATCAAGACAATATGTACATCTATCTGGTGTAATTAACATGGTCTATAGAAATCTTCATGTGTAACAAATCACAGCATCCAATAATTTAATTGCTTATAATGATAACGCAATTCACATAAAAAATAACAAACAAAACGGTACTTAACGCATCGTATTAAATCCTAGTCTTTGTACTGGGTAACTAACTCGGCCGTACCGTGTTGTAATATGCCTTGTGCCCCAATTCAATATTCTAATCATGGGTCTTTGCAGCTATGTGTTCGTGTGTGTTTTCGTGTGCATGTTGTTTGTGTCTGTTCGAGCTGAAAATATGATTTCGATTTCGTGTCACCATGTTTCTGGAATTCAATATAGTGTAATCCCTAGGACCTGGCATTTGTGCTTATGCTATCTTCCCTGATGCCCATCTCCCTGTGTGATGTAAATACCTCACGTCATCTCCCGTTCGCAAAGTAGGGTGGTCATGTCCCGCATGTTTATCAAAATATCTCTTTTGGTCACGTTGTAATTTCTCTATCTCAGTGTGTCTCGACTTTTGACACTCTGGTGTCAACTGTGTATCTAAAATTGGGATACGCGCCCTGAGATTCCGTGACATGAGCAATTGTGCCGGGGATGCCCTAATGCGCTGTATTGTGGTGTTTTGATAATCTAACAATGCCATATTTGGATCTTTCTTGTCTAATAATGACTTTTTAATCAATAATTTCACAGTCTGGACATATCTCTCTACCTGGCCATTACTTTGCGGGAACATCGGGTTAGAAAAAATCGGCCTGAAGTCATACTCTTTAGCAAACTGCAAGTATTCCGCACTACTAAATTGTGGTCCGTTGTCTGATACAACTATCCTTGGAATCCCATACCTGCAGAACATTTGTTTTAAAGCTTGTATAATAGCCTGACTCGTCATTTTGGTCAACTCTACAATTCCTGGAAATTTGGTATAATAGTCAATTATTAACAGGAAATTAGTATTGTCAACATAAAACAAATCAACCCCTACCTTGTAATATGGAATGCAAGGTATTTCATGGTTTATCAGTGGTTCGGATTGTTGCTTGTTCCGTGAATCTTGGCAAATTTGACAACGGGCTATTTTATCTTCTCTCTGACTACTCATACCAAGCCAAAAAATGTTGTCTCTTGCCAATTGTTTGCATTTTACTAGACCTAAATATGAACCATGTATTCTGCCTAGCATTTCTTTCTGCATCGTACTAGGGATAATTATGCGATTATCTTTTAACAACACATTATCCTGTATAGTTATGTCATTTCTATATGTAAAAAATGGTTTTATTTCTGGATTGAGGCCACTGCTACTTTTGGGCCGCTACGTTTGGGCCAACCATTTTTTGCCAAAAATATAACCTGTTGCAACGTTCTATCCTTTCTTCCTTCTCCAGTTCTTGTCTTACTGGTCACACTGTTCACTTCTACATCAACCCAGCCACTGTGATGTCGTGTCGAATAGTAATTTTGTGTGCGTTAATTTTGTTGTTAGCTATGGGACAGCGGATCTGCAAAATACATGAAGCGTGCCTTTAATATGTGGTACTGTTCGGTTATAATTTGGTGTAACCTCATTCTCATGCATTGCCTTCGTGCTGATAGTGTGTGTATGGGTTTGTTCATTATAGCGACTAAACGTTTTGTGGTTAAGTTTGTTTTGTTACCATCTTTCCGTATATGTTATTTCAAGTAATTTCTGCACCCAAAACAAATTGGCCAACAATTCCTTTTCAATTACAGCATATTCGATTGCGTCTCTCAAAGCTTGGGATTGCCATGGCCATGGGTCTATTGTCTGAACAAAGTTGCCCCTAGGCCACGATTTTGATGCATCTACGTGTTAGTAAATTTCTTGTTTTTTTGACTCAAATACTTCAGAAAGGTGTTTTTGTTAATAACTCTTTAAGTTTGTTAAACGAATATATTTGGTCATCTTGCCAATGCCATGCTATGTCTTTGTTGAGCACTACTCTTATTCAGGGATGAAAGTGGTCTCCGGGAAAAAATGCGGAAATGCGGATATTCTCGCCTAGGTTTAGCATTGTCAGGGAATCACGGAAAAATACCGGAAGTCAGGTTTCAACTAGCCTTGTTGTGCTTGCATTATCGCCCATATCTAACACTTTCTTGCTTATGGTTTATGTTCTAACTACATCTAATATCATATAAGAACGGGATTCGAACCACCCAACTGTTGTCATATATACATATATTCTTTTGGAATTTTGTTTAACATTAATTGGTGAATATAATAAATCCCGGAAATCCGCGAAACCGCGGAGGTCTTTCATCTCTGCTTATTACCGGTTTAGTTAACTCTGCCATGTTAGGAATGAATTTACTTACATACCCAACCATCCCCAAAAATCTCTGGACTGCTTTTTTATCACTAGGTGTTGGCATATCAATTAAAGCTTGTATGCGCTCTTCGTTAGGCAATAATCCCTCAGACGTTATTAAATGACCAACATAATTTACCCGTTCTTGACAAATTTTAGATTTTTTGGGGTTTAGTTTTAAATTGCATTCCCTGGCTCTGTCCAGTACTGACTGTAGTCTTTTGTTGTGTTCCTGTACATCCTTACCATATACCAGGATGTCATCAGTGATGAGATTCACCCCTTCCAAATCACCTAATATTGTATTCATTTCCTCGATAAAGATATCACCTGCTGTTTTTATGCCAAATGGCAAGCGCGTATAACGATATCGGCCCCATGGTGTATTAAATGTGCACAACTTTGAACTTTCATTATCCAACTGAATCTGCCAATACCCACTGTTGGCATCTATGATCGAAAAATATTTTGCTCCACTTGTATTGGCCACTACCTCCTCTATTGTACGGGTTGGATATGGGCCTCTTAATATTGCATTATTTAATTTAGTTGGGTCTAAACATATCCTGATCTTACCTGGTTTCCTTACAATAGTAATGGAGCTTACCCATGGAGTCGGTTCTGTCTGTTTGACTATTACATCTAAACCTAACATTCTATCTAATTCTTTACGCACATCATTTATTATAGCATGTGGTATTCCTCTAGGAGCGTCAATTACCGGAGATATATTTTTATCAACATGAATATGTGCATCTACTTTATTTTACCAAGACCCGTGAATACGTAATTATACATATTTACCAATTCTTTAGCGCTTGCTCCAGGATCCAGACCGTTGGAGATAGAGTTCACTCTCGCAATCAGGTTGAGTGCAATGCAAGCATTCTTACCAAGGAGGGGGGGCTACCGTTATCTGTCACTTGGAATTTAAGTTGATGTCCACAAATGTTGATAAATGCCTCCCTAGTGGTTTTATACGTTGCCGTGTCTACGTGATGAGATGGCATCGCGGTGGAGACATGGTCATGTCACCTATCTTGTCGTATAACCGCCGTGGGATTATATTCGCTTCAGACCCTGTGTCGAGCTTGAACTTGACGATATTGTCTTTCACCGTTACCTCCGTGTACCAAAGGCCATCTGCATTCCCACTGTCATTGTTTAGTGTGCCGACGAACAAATCGTCCGCACTGTCCTCCCCGTCGTACATATGAATCCAGCCGTCATGTTCGTCTTGACGAGTGACGTTGATATCGTTGACTGGCGTATACCTCTGTGTATTGCTCCTACACGTCCTGATGAAATGTCCCACTTTCCTGCAGCCTGAACATTGTTTGTCCTTTTAGCAGGACACTGTCCCTGGGAATGTTCGTTCCACGGTAGTGTTGTTGCGACGTTCGTTTCCATGGAGTCACTCGGCGCTGTGACGTCACGCTGCTGTCCATCCGCGTTACTGCATCGACGTTCTCATCCGATCTAGTATTATCATTCAACAAAGCTGCCTTGTGTTCACTCAATCTACACATAGTGATACACAGTTCTAGTGACAAATTATTGTTTGCAATAAACGATCTCTTAAAACACTGCTCTTTACACCGCACACTATTCTGTCGCACAATAGTGAGTCTTCAATAGAACCGTATTGACAATGTGAAATACTGTTTCGAAGTTCCCGAATATATGTATCCATGGTCTCGTGTGTCTGATTTAGAGAATTAAACTGATAACGCACCACAGTTATGTTCGTCTTCCCTTCGCAAATATATCCGAAAAGCTTCTATTAATATTGCAATCTTGTCACGGTCAGCCACATCGATGCTGAGCGTCCTGTGGACTTTTTGTGCTTCCGTCCCACCTATGTGGAGAAACACACAACATTGCACCTTTTCTGATTTTGCAGCAACTCCTGCTGCTGTAGCGTAAATTTGATATGAAGTAATCCATTGGGTCCAGTTTAGCGTCAGATAGCCTGCCAAGTCGAGTGGCAAAGGGGGTTTTAATGCAGATAATGCCATATCCCTTATTAGGCAAACCACATCTGACACCATGTAAGATACGAGTCAACACCTTGAGTTCTAGTTCATGACTGACCTTTATTTACTATTGGTTTTCCCTGGTTACGTTCCAGTCTTAGCTGGTTCCCCGTATGTCCCGGTTGACCTACATACATGACACTGATAGCTTTCTTGTCAGGAGTAACTATTGTAGTCAGGTAATGGGGTCTAGAAAGGGAAGACTCACCAGGTGCGATTGCCAGGAACCAGCTCAAGGTGGAAAGAAAACTGACCAATGACGTACAAAATTTATACTTTTTGATACTTAGACAGGTGCTAGGCATTATTTGGATAGGGCAAGGACTGGTTGGCTCAGTGTCAGGATAATGTGACTGAGTGGGATATCAGGTCATGGTCCTGCTGGCCTGGTCTCCCAGTGGCAGAGTACTATAAAGTCACCATGAGTGCGCACTGTCACAAGTCGGTACCCATCGTGATATGACCTTAGATATTGCCAGGATGTAAAACTCCAACAACCAACCGATCAACCATAATTCGCAGACATGTTTGCGCAGACACATGGGGAGCACACACACACACACACACACACACACACACACACACACACACACACACACAGACGTGCACGTGCACGTTGTCTGCAGGTGAGAGCGGGGAAGATCAGAGGGCAGGCCTTTGTTGGTTACTTGTTTTGCTGCAGGTTCACTTCCAGGTTACCAAAGCAGTGTCTACCTGCAGCTGGCCCTGTAACCTCTGAACAACCGGAAGCAGTGCAGCTTTCTGAGCGAGAATCGCATCAACCAACCCCCAGCCTACCTGACCAGACGGGATGGCCGAATGAGTTGAGCATCCAGCCACGATTTTGGTAGATCGTGGGATTACCCTGGTTGAGTCAAACCAATGACTTAAAAATTGATACTTGTCACTTCCTAGCCAGGCGCTCAGCATTATTAGGATAGGGCAAGGACTGGGAGTGCTATGATGTCGCCATGAATGTGCAGTCACTAGTTGGTACCCGTCTTGATATGACCTTAGATATTTCCATGATGTAAAATTCCAACAACCAACCAACCAACCAACCACCGAACCAGCCTACCTGACTATGTGAACTACAAGACACTCCTATTTATGGATATGGAAACCAATATAAGCACGACATGAAGTAAGGATTAAACGGTCTGTAACATGGCAAAAACAAGTTGATTTATTTGTAATTATTATAAGTAAATATGAGTAGTTATAATACATATATATATAAATATATATATATAGGGCCTACCGGACGCGGTGGCCGTATCGGTAAAGTGCAGGCTTCTCTTTTGGGAGGTCGAAATTTCAATCCTGGCCGAGTCAAATCAATGACTTACAAAATTGATACGTGTCGCTACCTAGATAAAAGATTCACCTGTGTACTCGCAGTACTTGGGTGAATACCAACCCTATATCAAAACGGTTGAAAAAGCGGGGAAATGAAATGAGAGCCTAATTTCACAATCTAAGAAACAACATTTATTCTTTGTATATGTCTTCATATTTCTCCGCTACCTTTGAGTTGAAAAATATAATAAAACATCTAGTTGAATAAGATTTAAAAGTGAAATCGATGGCGTTCTATGGTCGCCATCTTGTCTTTTTGCATTCTCGCCCATTTCACCAACTCTGTGCCTATATGGGTAGCCATTTGATACTGGAGCCACAGTTTCTAGTTCCTGTTCCATACTAAAGCTATTTTCGCCCGTATTTACACTACATTGTTGTTCACCCGTGTACTATACACGGGTGCATCTTTTATCTAGTCGCTACCTGGCCTAGCGCTCGGCATTACTAAGATAGGGAAATGACTTGTCAGCTCAGTATCAGAATAATGTGGATCATTGGATCATGGTGCTGGCAGCCAGGTCTCCCAGTGGAGCAGCACTTTAAAGTCGATATCAGTGTGCATTGTCACAGATGTTGCTAGGATGTAAAACCCCAACAAACAGTAAACATAATACGTATACGTTGAACCAACCTATTCTCTATTTTTCTTTAAAGAAAAAGGGACTTTAAAACACAACTCCCCGAAACGCAGGACATCAACGCGTAATCAACTTTGCCATATACTACGAATAGCAATGAATTAAAAGCATATTTAACCTCAATAAATATTACAAGTATATAAAGCCTGTCATGTGACATGGTAATGGGAACTGTATGAGAAGCTTATCACATTACAACACTTGTCTATACGAGATCACCTCCTGTAAAGGCAAGTAGATCCCATCAACTTGAGTAGCTTTTAATCCTCTTTAACCGCGGCCCATTCAGGTAATGGTGTGTTGCCGCTCAATAAGGATTACCTGAATTCCTTTGATGGTCACGTGACAAAAACAACTGCAGGTACCCACTCGGGTTACTTGACTGGCGAAGTTGGTGTTCGCCAGTAATTCTTCCCAAAGCCTCAGGCGGCAGATGTTTGCAGCTTGTTAGGGGTCGTCCAAAGTTGTCATCATTTTCACGGTTGCACAAAGCATATGGCAGTGAATAAGGGGTGTCAGTTAAGTACGACTATTATCCTTCATATGTCTGAAAAGAGTTCCAGGAGGGGGAGCCTGCCGGAATTTCACTTTCTACTCTTACTCTGTCTGAGTCTATGGCTCGCTGGTTGGTCACCATAGAGCAAATAGACATGGTCCTTTGACTCAACTCTCCTCATTTCTCTTTCCTAGACTCTACCCGTTCTAATTACCGGCGCTCCAACTTACTGTCTGTCATTCGCGCCCGGAAATGGAACAGGGAAATATGAAGAGTTCAGGCACAGAGCCCCGTAAGCGCCAACCCAACTATTTAATTAAAATAACAGATATTTTACTTGAAGGTAATTTTAATTCCCGCTGATTCCACCTTTCTTGTGATGTAATGATTATGGAATAATGAACACAAAATAGGAATGTAAAAATACTAACTTTTTGAAGGTTACGATTCCAATGTTATCTCAATTATATATAATATATAAAATATATATATTATATACTATATATATACTATATATACTATATATATAATATATAATATATATATAATTTGGGCTTTTGCCCCTGAACTCATAATATATATATAATAGGTATATATAATATATATATTATATATACTATATATAATAATATATATATAATATATAATATATATATAATATATATAATATATATATAAATATATATAATATATAATATATATAAATATTAATGATATATATATAATATATATGAGTATTTTATTTAAGAAATGTATGGAAAGTGTGAGACATTAATGGAACAAAACACAGGGTCTATATCTGCAATACATTTCCTGGTGGAGGGTGGATGAGATCGACCAACTGACTACCTACACTAAGCGGGGTCGGGGGTGGGAGGAGAAGAAGGGGGTCTCTCAGCCGCTCAGACCTCAGAGCGTGCTGGGGCCATATGTATGGGGCGATGTTAGCGAGCCTAAACCAGTTTTGGACGGGATTTCTAGGTTAGCGGCGAAAAGTCAGTATGTATGGAGCAGTGTGAGGCAAACGCTGCGAGTTTAACGTTGCATACACTAACACCATGCCGTAGCAAGTTTAAGGTCGGTGTTAGGAACCGATTAGGCCAAAATCTATTCAATGCGTTCATATTTAACAGAATAAGATACTCAAAAAGTGAAATTTGATGAAATTAACCCTAAAATCGAAGCGATATTAATGCCACTGCTAAATCGGCAGTGATATTAATATTGTCGAAAGTAAAGAAAAAAAAAGGCCGCCGATGAGGCGGCGGCGTTCATATCGCTTAGATTTTGGGGTTAATTTGACCAATTCTTATCATCATCATGCTGTCGGTCGCGATGCGACAAAGACTGCTTTCATTACTTGACTGCCACTCTCCATTTAGCTCTCTGCTGTGAGAGTTGCGTCCATGAGTCGTTAATGTCTCTCAGCTTCAGGTTTCTCTTGATGGTATCTTTGAACCGGAGACGGGGGCGCCCTCTCTTTCTGTAGCCAGAAGACAGTTGAGAATAGAGGATCTGCTTTGGTAGCCTGTCTGATGACATCCTCATGAGGTGTCCAGTCCACCGGAGATTCTTTTTGATCAGAAGATCTTCCATAGAGGGCAGCCCCATCCGTTCGAGTATTTCCTTATTCTCACTTTGTCCTTCCAGGTTAGCCTCATGATTGAATGCAGATGTCACATCATGAAGGCATGCAGCTTTTTCACCTGCTGTCTGTACACTGTCCAGGCCTCGGCTCCGTATAGTAGGGTGGATAGCACGATTGCGCGGTAGATCTTACCTTTGACCCGAATGGACACATGGTGGTTGTTCCAGAGTCTCTGGCGTAGTCGGCCGAAAGATGCGCTAGCCTTGGCCATCCTCCTCTGTATCTCAGCATCAATGCGTCCATCACTTGATATAGTGCTTCCGAGATAGGTGAATTCCGGAACAGAGTTCAGCTTGTTTCCGTCAACCATGATCTCCTCCTCTCGGGATCTTGTAGAGTTGGGTTGGTACAGCACCTCCGTCTTCTTGATGTTAATTTTCAGGCCAAACTTCTTTGATGCATCAGAGAAAGCGTCCACTATTTTCTGGGTCTCTTCAGCAGAGTGGGCAACCAGTGCACTGTCATCTGCGAATAGTAGCTCTCTCACCAGTATCTGAGTAGTCTTGGTCTTCGCTCTGAAGTGTGCGACATTGAATAGGTCAGCGCTCTGTCTGGACTGTATATAGATGCCATCCCCCATGTCTTGGAAAGCCTCGTCTAGCATTGCTGATAGGAAGATGGAGAAGAGTGTGGGGGCCAGTACACAACCTTGCTTGACCCCATTGGTAACCCCGAACGATTCCGAGACTTCCCCTCCAGCACTAACGTTCGCCATCATTCCTGTATGTAGAACCTCGATCATAGTTGTGAACTTCTCTGGGCATCCATACTTCCTCAGTAGCTGCCATAGCCCGGTCCTCCCGACTGTATCAAATGCCTTAGTGAAATCGACAAATACCATGTACAGTGGTCGGTCCTGCTCAATGCCATTTCATGAAAGCTGCCTGCAAAAGTGTTGAAGTGCTGCTGGCTTTTGCAATTTACCAGCGGCACTCTCTCGGGGAGCAAATAAACCTCTATAAACCAATTCTACTTAACAGAATAACATACAAAAAAAAGTGAAATTTGGCCAAATTAAACCAGAAATCAAAGCGATATTAACGCTGCCACCGAATTGTGGTCAAATAAACCAATAATCAAACCGATATTAATGCCACCACCGCCGCCAGATCGACGGCGATATTGTGAAATAGCGGTGCTCGCCGGGAACAGGCTCAGAGGGGTTCCCCAAATCTATAAATAATGGATAGGTTAGCTAACACCACCACGCTTTGGCCCATACATTTCCCGTGACCCATTTCCTAACACCAGTGTTAGCTAACCCAGCGGCAGCCCTTAACACCGGAGCCGATAAAAAGTTGTTCATACATATGTCCCGGGGGTTGTTAGTCGGGTGGCGGGGCTCAGCGGGAGCGGTGTGGATGAGGGGGGGGGGGGTTTGCGCTCTAAACGACGTGAATAAGAGTCTTCTGACAGCCAGTCTTTTTTCTTCTCCCCGCTCCCCGGACCTTGTTTTTGATTTTCTTCTTCAGTTGTAATGTGTTTATTAACATAGGCGTTTGATCTATGTTGTCATAATCAAGTTCCCCATCATCATGCGCTCTCTGAGAGATCAAATGAGGTGAGTACAGAAAGGGATCAATTTGTGTTGTCCATATATATATATATTTTACCTCGGTAAACAGCCTCAGGCTAGCCTCAGGCTAGGGAGAGGTAAGCACGTCCGGTACCAGCAATTAGCATATACAACTCACGACTGGATAACGTGTCGTTGGGTTGCTCCGGCAAAATTAGTCTACATACAAGCAAATACGCAGTAAGTATAATAAAAACTGTGGTTAGCTTAATTATGATGCATTAGAGCATCAATATGGAAAGTTTAGACTTTCGTTGGTCCAATTTGGACGAGTTATTTGGTTATAAACAACCAAGGATAGAACACTCGAGTGGGTTTCTCGAAGGAACCAAACCGGTCATTAGCGGTTATGTCAACACCCGGGTCACCGTGTGACTATGGGTAGAGATGTGGGTTTCGCCCTATCTCATGTGGAAATTCTCTCGTACTCTAATAGAGAGTAATGTTGGAGATGCTCCTGGGTTTCTTTTATAGACTCCCCTAGACAAAACTTTTTCAGGCGTTTCTCCGAGTTTCGTAGCATTTTCTCCAACTTGTTGACGTAGTAGTCACAGGTGGGAGAAGTGTGCGGAACAGAGGGATGGGGGGGCCGATACACTGGTCCCGACCCCGCGTAAGGTTTGGGCTTGACCCACAACCCACGCACAAATTTAGCTTATTACGCCTGTGTTATAACGGTATAAACACGTTCTCTAACACCAATAGATGTCCAAATGAGTTTGAAACAACCATATTGTGACATATATATATACCGGGACTGACCAAAAATCTTTGTTTCAGCTCCCGATGGCCACGAAGCGGAGTAAGCGCGGTGCAGCAGCAGCCGAGGGGCGTGTTCCGAGTGGAGTGGACGAGGAGTACGACTCCTCACCTGTGTTGTCGGCAGGGCCGTCGACACAGCCCCGGGCGCATATCCTCTCCGACCCGGACGAGGACGCAGTGCCTGATGTGCCTGCGCCTCCAGATTGGGAGGCTCGCTTTGCAAGATTGGAAAGCCACATCTTGACTGCCAAATCGCCTGTGTCTCGGAAGCGGCGTAGGCCGAGTGTCCAAGAGGATTCATTTGAGGATTTCTTGGACACAGACTCGGCGGTGGAGCTTAAGGCTCCTCCTCCTCCTTCTCCTAAACGGAGAAAGAAGAAGAAACAGGTGATTTCTTCGGGTGATGAATTCACCAAGGAGCGGGCAGAGTCGGTTTGCGCAAAAAGCGGAAGACTAAGTCCAAAAAGAAGAAGAGGAAAAGGAAATATTCTTCTTCTAGTCGTCCACTGAGTCTACTTCTACGGAATCAGACTCAGACACCGTATATGAAGGGGTCTATGCGGACATTGGCACTAAAGTGGCTAAGAAGGTGGAGAAGCCAAAGGCTAAGCGGGTTAAAACCACTACGCTTATGCGCGAGACCGTGAATGGTCATTTTCGCACGTTCAAACCGGCGGAGGTTATCTCCAAGTTAGGAGATGAGTTAACAGGCATAAAGGGTGTTCCCAACTCCATCATTAAAGAAATGGATCGGGATGTCAATATGACGGATGACCGTAAGAAGTTTGAGGATGTGTTGCACACAGTGCATAAGGCAGTGTTGGCTACCCTAACAGCTATTGTTCCTGTGGCTAATAGGATGCAGAGTGAAAATAAGTTCTCGTCTTTGGCTAAGACAATGGACAAAGGCATTGCAGTGCTAGCGGCGGCAGGTAATTACCTGTCGTTTCGAAGATATGAAAATGTCTTCAAGTCAGTTTGCACAGATGCTGGCAAAGAAGTGGCTCGCTCTAAGAAGGTTACCGATAATGAGGGGAAGGAGTTTACGCTCTATCTTGCTCCAGAGCCGATTAAAGGGAAACCTTTAGATAACACCAAGATGTTTGGCGGTCAACTACAATACCTCTATAAAGAGGTAGAGACTGCAGCCAAGAGTGGCAAAAACATGGATGGCAAGAAGAAACAGGAAGCTCCTCGTTTCAAAAAGTCACGAGGGGATTTTCGTCCACGACGGTTCACCAGAGGAACCAGACCGAGTTCAAACTTCGGTCAAGGGTTTCGGGGCCGGGGCGCTCGCCCAGGCTGGACCGACAACACCGCACGGCCAATAGGTCGAGGGTTCAACTCGTCGAGACCTTTCCCCAGGGGCGGGTCCAAGTAGAGGTCCAAACACAAACTTTACAAGTCCCTGCAGCCTCTAAAAACACACAAACTGTAAGCAACTTTGTGGCTGGTAATATTAGTAATCATATTTCTGAGTGGCACAAAATTACTAGTGACCAAGAAATTATAAAAATAGTTAGGGGTGTTCACATTCCCTTTACACAAATTCCTGTACAAAGTATAATACCTTTTCCATATAACATTCAACCAGTTGAACGAGACGCACTAACTAAACAGGTACATAAATTCTTTGAGAAAGGAATTATACAAAAAGTGACACACTGTTCAGGACAGTTTATTTCAAACATTTTCTCGAGACCGAAGCCTAATGGTGATGTTCGAATGATCCTGGATTTAACAATCCTTAATAAAAGGGTGGAATATCGACATTTTAAAATGTTCTCTCTAGATACGGCACGAGATCTGATTACACCAGATGCGTGGATGGCTAGTGTTGATTTACAGGATGCATATTATACGCTTCCCATAATGGAACAATACCGAAAATTTCTTCGATTTATTTGGGATAACCAACTCTATGAGTTTACCTGTATGCCGAATGGCTTAGCTTGTGCGCCACGTTTATTTACTAAATTGCTTAAACCTGTTTTCTCGGTAATGGCGAGGAAGGGTCATATAATGTTTCCATACATAGATGATTCTTTTATTATAGCATCAACACAAATTGGTTGTGTGAATGCAGTTTTGGATTTATGTGCATTACTCACTAAATTGGGGTTTTATGTACATCAACAAAAGTCAGTGTTTAAACCAACAAAACAACTCAAATGTTTAGGGTTTATTCTGGATACACAGTCCCTTACAGTGTCGATAACAGAACAAAAACTAATTAAGTTTATGACTACAGCGACTCAGCTTATTAAGTTATCAAAGCCAAAAATTAGACAGGTTGCTGTTCTTATTGGCATAATGACCTCATATGCACCTGCTGTGTTATATGGGAAGGCCCATATTAAGTCGCTAGAAATAGATAAAAATTTAGCGTTAACACGAACTAAAGGCAATTTTGAGCGAAAGATGTTTATTTCGCAAGAAGGGTTACAGGATATTGGATGGTGGATGCAACATATAGCAAGTTCACCAAATCCAATCCGCATGGCGGAACCTAATACAGTAATTACTACTGATGCTTCGTTAGAAGGTTGGGGAGCTCATCGAGATGGGTCACAACAGGAGGTAGATGGCTTGATGATGAAAAATCAGACTATATTAATGCACTAGAATTGCGTGCTATTTATCTGGGCTTACGTAGTTTAGTAAAGATAAATAAATCACAGGTTAGAATACTAACTGATAATACTACTGCCATGGCATATATTCGTAACATGGGTGGAACCAAATCAAAGTCTTGCAATCAGTTATCTAAACTGATTTGGAACTGGGCACAGGCTCAACAAGTCTGGCTGACTGTAGCGCATATTCCAGGGTCACAAAATACACTTGCAGATTATAAAAGTAGAAATTTCCATGACCATTTAGAGTGGTCTCTCTCTACACATTTGTTTAACTTCGTTTGTGAAAAATGGGGTACACCTGAAGTTGACTTATTTGCATCACGAAATAATAACAAGTTACCCTGTTATGTTTCTTGGCATCCTGAACCGGATGCTTGGAAAGTAGATGCGTTTGCTATTACCTGGGAAAATAATTATTTTTATATTTTCCCACCATTTAGCATTATCAGCCGAGTAGTGAGAAAAATCGGCTTGGAAGGGACACATGCGATACTGGTGGTGCCCGATTGGGACACGCAACCTTGGCTGCCAGCAGTTTCACAACTGGCAAAAGATCGTATACGATTCCCAAGAAAACTCGGGAATCTGACGCACCACGGACCGCTAGTGGTTCACGGCGACGTGTCAACGACGCCCCTATTGGCATTCCTTTTCTAAGGAAGCAGCTACAGCAATTTGGATTGGACAGAATTACTGAGGATAGGATAGTATCGGATGCCTGGAGGCCAGGAACTGTCAAAATGTATACAACCTATTTAAAGAAATGGGGTGTACATTGTTTGTTAATGAAAGTTAAGCCAACAAATCCAAAGATTTCACAAGTAGCTCGGTTTCTTCGTTCTCTAGAGGATGAAGGACTTTCCTTTGGATCGATTAATGCGGCGAGGTGTGCGTTATCAATTATATTACCTAGAATTGATGGCGAAACAGTTGGAAAACATTATGTTATTTGTTATTTACTTCGTTCAATTTATCAAAGGAATCCTCCAAAACCAAAGTATAGTCGGTTTTGGGATGTTTCTATAGTATTTAAGTTGTTTCAGGCTTGGCCTCACAACTCGTGGTTAGATATAAAACAGTTAGGTTTTAAGGTCGCGGTCCTGTTATTGTTAGTAACCGGACACAGAGGACAGACGATTGTTGCTTTATCCTTAACTGGATTAGAAATAGACAAGGAACAAGCTACGTTTGATTTAGAAAAAATGCTTAAATCGAACACGTTAGGTGACCCTTTATCAACGGTTCACTTAGACTGTTTTCCGAATGATCGGAAATTATGTGTTGTGTCGGCCATACGGGCTTATATATACAAGACAAAGGATTTACGTGCATCACAACAACTATTAGTGAGCTTTATAAAGCCACATAAGGCGATTTCAAG
>CM059203.1:42690209-42710638 GCA_030323885.1 Branchipolynoe longqiensis
CCCTCACCATCACCATTGGTGATTGGTGACTGTTGATTGGTGATTAGTGACTGGTGATTGATGATTAGTGACTGGTGATTGGTGATTGGTGATTTCGGCGAAGCAGCAAGTCTCCTAGCCCGAGTGGAACTCTCCTCCTACTCGGTGGGAGTCCTGAAAAGCGGTGCTTCTCGTGGACCAGAAGGAACGCGCCGCGTGGCGCCCCAGGACACTGTTCAGCACGTGCGCACAGTGCGCAGGCTGCGCGCGCACAGGGCGGCACGATCAGAGAAAGCGCGCGACTCGAACTAAACGGACTGGGGCCTGTTCACCAAGTCACCCACAACAAAAACAACAACAAAAAGAGGAAATTATAATTGAAAACAGATTTTTGATTTGTAAGCGTGTAACTGAGGTGGAGTAAATACTTTTTTTTTTTTTAATATCATTTTGTAATTTCTGATCGGCGCACAAGTGAGATCAGCTGGGTTGGCTTTTTTTTTAAGTTGATTTGAAAGTTGTCCTTTTTTTTATGTGGGACAGGGTTAAGTAGTTAAAATCCAATTATTGTTTTAGGGCCTCATTTATATCAAATGTGCTTGTGAAATTGGAATTAAGAAAATTTTGTTATGAAAGAAAAGATAGCTGTTTTGTTTTTAAACTTGTTAAGGGGGTCATAATTGTTTTGTTTCTAAACTTATTTTTGATGGGGGTTATACTGATTTGTTTTTTAAACATTATTTTTAATGGGGTTATACTTTTTATGTTTTAAGCATTATTTTTAATGGGGTTATAACTGTTTTATACTTTTCACATTATTTTTAATGGGGCCATAACTGTTTGGGGTTTTTTAACATTATTTTTAATAAGCCTCAACTGTTTTGTTTTTTAAACATAATTTGTAATGAGGTTATAATTGTTTTGTTTTTTTTAAACATTATTTTTGATAAGTCCATCAGTATCCAAGTTAGATATCTAGAATCAAATCTAGATAATTGTTTTGGTTTTAAAATCTGATGCTTCATCGAACTGAGAGGCATATAAATGGGTACAGAATAGTTTATTTCATTTAATATCACAACTATTAATCCTGTAATGCATTTCCACATATTCGGCCTTGTCCTGCTTTCTGCCCAGAAACTTTCTTCAACTGTACCTGTGTACCACCCTGATATGACATTTCTTTTTTCTTCTTTCTTTTTCTTGAAGATTTATACTGCCTATCATGGATAAGTCTGAATAGACTTGTTTTCACCAGTAGACAGTTTGTCGATAGAAAGCCCGAGCCTACATTTTTACCGACCCAAGGGATTTTTAACCTCCCACACCACATAGACATTGGTATGAGAGAAATGGCCTTTGATGATGCTGTAAGTTATACACAGCGGTGGAAATCCAAATTGGCAGAGCTGGGGGCACAGGGAATGGAACCACTGACCTTCAGATTAAGAGTCCGACCTAGAAAAAAAGTCAGACATCTAACCACTCCGCCACAAAGAACACCCCAGATGTTGCCATGACGCAAAACTCCAATAACCAACCAATGTTCTACTGTGAACATGCCTTAAAGTTTTCACTCTCAAGATGAGAACACGATATAGGGTTGTTTTGTGTGTGAGTGTGTTTTTTTCAACAAAAATGTGGGCGTGTTGTTTGTTTGGGTGTATGCAGCCGATGAATTGTGTGTTCAACGCGACCAAGAGGGCAATGTTTTAAAAATAAAAATAAATTAAAGAAAAGAAAAGCCAGTTATAGCCCCGGGCCATTCTTTAAAACTTTGGTATGGGCGGGGGCAAGAGGGGGGAGGGCAAGGAGGCAGGGGGGCTGAGGGGCAGGGTGGGGGGTTTACTTACAGGTGGAATAGGTGTGGATACGACGTGAGGGCTGCTGTCTAAATTCAACAAGAAACATGGCCTCCATGTGGTTTTTATTCACACAAATAACATCACAGCCACCCGCAAACCACAAGCCAGACGCTGCTTAATTACCAATGACGTCACGGAATTCCCGGGGAATTCCCCAGCTCATCTCCATCTATCTCTGGCGATCTATAACTTTATCAGACACGATCCCGTTTCCCTAGTCAACTCTAGTAGGACCGTAGTTACTATCACAGTACCGTAGTTACTATCACAGTACCGTAGTTGATATCACATTACCGTAGTTAATATCACAGTACCGTAGTTACTATCACAGTATCGTAGTTACTATCACATTATCGTAGTTACTATCACAGTACCATAATTACTATCACATTATCGTAGTTACTATCACAGTACCGTAGTTACTATCACATTACCGTAGTTAATATCACAGTACTGTAGTTAATATCACATTATCGTAGTTACTATCACAGTACCGTAGTTACTATCACAGTACCGTAGTTACTATCACAGTATCGTAGTTACTATCACATTATCATAGTTAATATCACAGTACCGTAGTTACTATCAAAGTATCGTAGTTACTATCACATTACTGTACTTAATATCACAGTACTGTAGTTACTATCACAGTATCGTAGTTACTATCACAGTACCATAGTTACAATCACAATACCATAGTTACTATCACATTATCGTAGTTACTCTCACATTACCGTAGTTAATATCACAGTACTGTAGTTACTATCACATTATCATAGTTACTATCACAGTACCGTAGTTACTATCACAGCATTGTAGTTACTATCACAGTATCGTAGTTACTATCACATTATCATAGTTAATATCACAGTACCGTAGTTACTATCACATTATCATAGTTAATATCACAGTACTGTAGTTACTATCACAGTATCGTAGTTACTATCACATTACCATAGTTAATATCACAGTACTGTAGTTACTATCATATTATCGTAGTTACTATCACATTATCATAGTTAATATCACAGTACCGTAGTTACTATCACATTATCATAGTTAATATCACAGTACCGTAATTACTATCACATTATCATAGTTAATATCACAGTACCATAGTTACTATCACATTATCGTAGTTAATATCACAGTACCGTAGTTACTATCACAGTATCGTAGTTACTGTCACATTACCATAGTTAATATCACATTACTGTAGTTCCTATCACATTATCGTAGTTACTATCACAGTACCATAGTTAATATCACAGTATCATAGTTACTATCACAGTATCGTAGTTACTATCACAGTTTTCATCACCCCCATGACAACAGTATTTTTTTATTTCTTTTGTACATTTAATTTATTCATTGAATGAAGTCTTTTGTCAGCGCCGTGGCACTGGTCTTCCAGCCATGTGAAAATACAGTTATTTACAATCTATGTATATGTAGGCTGATATTGTCATCAGTAGCTAGCTCAAGTCAGCTGATATAACAATATTAATCATTCCAAGACTTACATATGGTATAGTTTCACAATTCACATATAGAAATAGTAGTTATATGTTGTATTCATACATACTTAGATACATACAGTATGGTAGTTAGTATCACAGTACGGGAGTTGCTATAGTATTACAGTATCGTACTTGCTAACTCATTATCGTAGTTCCTATCACAGATACTATCCCAGTATGGGAGTTGCTATGACAGTGCGGTAGTTGCTATGATACTATGGTAGTTGCTATCACAGCGTAGTAGTGACATAAGCCCTGTTTACATGGGCGATTTAAAACGCCTCATATAAAACGACTTGCCTAGATCGACTCACATTTGCCGTGTAAACGCGACTCTGAGGCGTTTTAGGGCTGAATCGATTCATATGAAACGGTTCATCTATACCACCTCACGAGGTGGTTTATTTGAAGCGATTCAGCTGGTTCCCGGGCGGCGATAGTATAAAATAGTAGTGCTTGCCGGCTACAGGGGGAGCAGTAACTAATTGCTGGTGCCCAGCAGTGTGAGGGACCGATTAGGCCGAAATCTATTGAATGCGATCATATTTAACAGAATTACATACTCAAATAATAAAATTTTATTAAATTAACCCTAAATTAACTCTAAATTCCAAGCGATATTAACGTAGCCGCTACATTGGTGTCGTTATTCATATTGTGAATCGAGGTATGGAAACTAAACAAAGAGCACAGTACTCGCCGGCTACAGACTCCCCACAAGGCTGCTGGTTCCCGGTCGCCGAAACACTTTCAAACTCGCTCGTGTAAACGTGCCACTACATCGCTTCATATGAATCGATTTGCCTAAATCGCTTCACAATTGCCCATGTAAACACGGCTTAAGACAATATCATAGCAATTAACCACAGTGTGAAAGTTTCTTTTATACTGCTACAGTCTTTTTCTTCCTTTTTTTGTGATGGTTTATTTACCCTGTCCATAATGAGTCACATCGGCTTGTTTTCATCGCCGAACAGCAATAGTCTCAATTTGGTAGTACTAGTATAGTAGCCTTGTGATATTAGCTGTGTTACTGTTAGTAGTTATGTTAGTTTTTTTGTGGGTTTTTATTTCAGTGCCCCATTTTCACCATTTTGGTATATACCTACCGCCTGCGCTAGTATTAGTAGGGATACTCAGTTTACGCTGTGACTTTGTGAGGTCGGGGTATGAGGTCATTTGAAGAATTGTTAGGAGTTAGGTCTTGAATGACGGTTGTGAGTGTGCACATACCTCTAGCCACTTTATGTAGTCTGCTGGTACCCTTGCCCACTGCTTCTCCCGGCGGCATATATATATACCAATCACAATAGCGGCTACATATTTTCTTGCTCGCAACATTCATGTCGGTCCAGGCAGCTGACACTAAAGCCATGTTTACACATGGGCGTTAAGTCGCCTCAACTAGTTCGCCTTGTCTAGTTCGGCTCACATTGGCCGTGTGGACACGACGCTGAAGCGGATTAGGGCTGAGTCGATTCATCTAGTTCGCCTCAAGTAAACCACCTAGTGAGGTAGTCTAGATGAAGCGAACTAGCTTAAGTCGGCCCATCTTGCTTGTGTGGACGGTAGCGGTTTACTTTGAGGCGGCTTAAGCACGTCACATGCATGCGCAGTCGAGACCTGAGTTTGTTGATTTTCCGGTCGATCAAAAGTGTATATTATATAATTTGGTCTATGAAACTGCTAGCTGTGCACAGATATTTTTTTCATCATTTATTTTTAGGTTTTCACTGCCCAGCAGAAGTTTTGATCGTTCCAAAACAATACGATTCAGTCGATACATATCTAGGTCAAACCCACACTCTCTCATGGTGACGTCGACTAATCGAAACTGGCACTGGTTAGTATGGACTTGCTCATGCGCAGATATCGATTTCCGCCTTAAACCGCCCCAAGTACCGCATGTGTGGACACGACTCACTTTCACGCCTAGTTCGCCTCATCTAGTTCGCCTTCTCTAGTTCGGCCTAAAGTTGTGTGTGTGAACAAGGCTTAAGTGACATGTGACATGCCAGCCGGCCAGCAGACGATGTACAGCAAGTCGTCTCAGAGTGCCAGGAATAGAGGTACAGTTTGTCAAACGGTGTTTGTGATTCAGTTATAGTTTACTTGCCCAGTTACCGGGCGGGGCGGGGCGGGGCGTGGAGGGGCGGGGCGGGGCGGGGCGGGTACAGGAAGTCTGTCACCACCGCCACGCCCTCCTACATACCGACACTCACTGGACACCAGCTGTCGAGTCGCGCGCCACTCAGCGACGAGCGGGGGAACTAACGATTCACCTCCCATTTTCCTCATACAACAAACTAATATGAATAAGCAATGCACTTGCTATCCGGACTGCACTTCGTCCACACCTCTCTCTATCTCCTCTCCGCTGGCCTTGCTCCTCCTTGATATTGTCTGAAAAGAGTTCCAGGAGGGGGAGCCTGCCAGCATTTCACTTTCTACTCTTACTCTGTCCGTGTCTTTGGCTCGCCGGCTCGTCACCATAGAGCAAGTAGACACGGTCCTTAGACTCAACTCTCCTCATTTCTCTTTCCTATGCTCTTCCCCTTTTTTTTCTCCCAGGCTTACTTCTCCCCCTGATCAAGGGAGTTGTTTGCTTGAGTGGGGCCCTTTACCTTATCGTTTCTCTTGCTTTGTTCTTGTTGCTAACCCTTGCCGCTGTTGACTGGATACGAGTGCTGTGCTACCACCGGGGCCACCCCAGTGATTTGTCGTTTAATTGTTGTAAAGACATCCCCAGCTTCTATAACCGTCCCACCAGTAGATTAATCTTCAACCAAAGATTGGACCGATTTATCGGTGCCTCTCTATATTGCTGCAGTTCTGCAGCCGGTAACTGTCGTAAGGTTATGAACCCCCCCCCCCCCCCCCCCCGAAGTCAAATCAAGTAAGCAATGCTTAGGACCGACCCCCCCCTCGTGGTGTTCGATTTTAAACTCTAGCAGCTCAGGTGACCAGAGTCGCGGTCGTGATTATTGAATACGGTCGTCGTTTCCGCGGAATTAATATTGCAGTTATGCATCCATGTTTATGCCAAATTGTTCTTTATTTCTATTACTTTTGAATAGAATAAAAGTTTTGCACTGCGCGCGTATCTGCAAATTCAATGGCAGTGAGCATTTGTTTTACTCTCGACTATATTATTAACCAATCGCTGCCGTCCACCCTGTGTGCTGCGTAGCGAAGCTCGACGAGCGATTTCCATTTCCGTTTGCTGGATTTTGATTATTCAACATGAGTATACAAATGGCGGCACTATTTCCGTTTCCGTTTGCTGGATTTTGGCGAATTCATCTTCCACCTCTATGAGTCTGGGTATTGTTTATGTATATATGTACACGTGTTAGTCCTTAGCCTCCCCCTTGGAGGGGGGGGGGGGAGGTATAATTTAATGTATATATATATACTGCTTCTGTTGCACCACAGGCGTGACACTATCCTGGGAAGTGACAGTATGTAGATGTGTGTGACACTACCCTGGTGTGTGACACAACACTGGTGTGTGACACTACATTGGTGTGTGACACTACACTGGTGTGTGACACTACACTGGTGTGTGACACGACCCCGGTGTGTGACATTACACTGGTGTGTGACACTACACTGGTGTGTGACATGACCCAGGTGTGTGACACTACACAGGTGTGTGACACTACTCTGGTGTGTGACACTACCCTGTTGTGTGACACTACACAGGTATGTGACACTAGCCTGGTGTGTGATACGACCCTGGTGTGTGACACTACACAGGTGCATGACAGTACACAGGTGTGTGACACTATCCTGGTGTGTGACACTACTCTGGTGTGTGACACTACACAGGTCTGTGACACAACACTGGTATGTGACACTACACTGGTGTGTGATACTACACAGGTCTGTGACACTACACAGGTCTGTGACACTACACAGGTCTGTAACACTACACAGGTCTGTGACACTACACAGGTCTGTGACACTACACAGGTCTGTGACACAACATGGGTATGTGACACTACACAGTTCTTTGTCACTACACAGGTCTGTGACACAACACGGGTCTGTGACACTACACAGGTCTGTGACACTACACGGGCTAGTTCAGGCCGCCATCTGTTCTGTAGTCGCCCATGAAGGCTGAGAGTTCAGCCCGTAGCAGACGACTCAGTACTCAGCGTCTCGCCTCTTCTCGTCCCTTCTGGTCCTTTCTCGCCTCTTCTCACCCTTTCTCGCCCCTTCTCGCTCCTCCTCACCCCTTCTCGCTCCTTCTCGCCTCTTCTCGCCCCCTCCCCCAATCTCGCCTCATATCGCCCCATATCGTCTCTTCCACCCACCTCGCCCCTACTCGCCTCTTCCCCCCCCCCCCCATCTCGCCCCATCTCGCCCCTTGTCATCCCCTCTCCCCCCTTTCCCACCATCTCGCCCCTCTCTCTCCTTCTCGCCTCTTCCCCTCCTTCTCGCCCTTTCTTACCCCTTCTCGCCTCTTCCCCCCATTTCGCCCCTTCTCTTCCCTTCTCACCCCCTCTCGCCTTCCCCCCACCCCATCTCGCCCTTCTCGCCCCTTCTCGCCCCTTCTCGCCCCCTCTCGCCTTCCCCCACCCCATCTCGCCCCTCTCGCCCCTCTCGCCCCCTCCCCCCCACCCGCGTCTCGCCCCTTCTCGCCCCCCACCCCCATCTCGCCCCTTCTCGCGGGCCGTGATCTGCGCCCTGGCAGGCCACAACAAAGACGCGATATCTCAATTCTAGCTGCGCATTCTCTTTGATGTGGTTCGGAATAAGCGGGTTTTTTTGTCTGGTTTTCTTTTTTGTTTGGCGGTGGGGGGGGGGGGGGGGGGGGGGGTTGCCAGTTCGTTACTTGTGTTCATCTCGGTGTTATTTGCCAGTAAAGTTTTTCCGCATTCTTAACTAACCATGGAGAAGAAAGACCAGAAAGTTCAAGCAAGGTCTTTCCTAATAAAGACGACAGGACACACAGACACAAACCACAATCGCACATATAAAGCTCAAATTGGAAACACAAGCAAAAGCTGTGCAAGTTTGATAATGATAGCGGATGAATACAATACAAACCCAATATTTTCTATATTTAAAAACACTTCAAAACACAATTATGCATAATATAATTTATTATACAGGGTATGCACTGACGTCACGCTAAACGGAAGTGCAGCCATTGTGGCGATAGTAACCACAATAATAAAGGCACTGTCACACAGCAAACTCAATGGCTTTGAGCAATCTTCATACAGAAAAGTTAAATATCTCTAAAACCACACCACCTAGAAACAAACTGATTGGAATACACATAGAAAAGATGTTTAACAAAAAGATTATATTAAATTGATAAGGTTAGGGTTCTGGATTTCTATTAATTTTGAATAAAACTGACGTTTTGCACTGCGCGTACTGGCAAACTCAATGCATTTCAATGGCAGTGAGCAATCTTCATACAGAAAAGGTTAAATATCTCTAAGACCACACCACCTAGAAACAAACTGATTGGAATACACATATAAAACATGTTTAACAAAATGATTATATTAAATTGATATGGTTAGGCTTTTGGATTTCTATTAATTTTTAATAAAACTAACGTTTTGCACTATGAGTACAGGCAAACTCTATTGGTTGTTTACTGGTTGATATCGCCACAATGGCCACACATCAGGTTGATGACGTCATGTGAATACCCTATATATATATTTATATATATATATATCATCATCATCATCATCATGCTGTCGGTCGCGATGCGACAAAGACTGCTTTCATTACTTGACTGCCGCTCTCCATTTAGCTCTCTGCTGTGAGAGTTGCGTCCATGAGTCGGTCTTAATGTCTCTCAGCTTCAGGTTTCTCTTGATGGTATCTTTGAACCGGAGACGGGGGCGCCCTCTCTTTCTGTAGCCAGAAGACAGTTGAGAATAGAGGATCTGCTTTGGTAGCCTGTCTGATGACATCCTCATGAGGTGTCCAGTCCACCGGAGATTCTTTTTGATCAGAAGATCTTCCATAGAGGGCAGCCCCGTCCGTTCGAGTATTTCCTTATTTGTCACTTTGTCCTTCCAGGTTAGCCTCATGATTGAACGCAGATGTCGCATCATGAAGGCATGCAGCTTTTTCACCTGTCGTCTGTACACTGTCCAGGCGTCGGCTCCGTATAGTAGGGTGGATAGCACGATTGCGTGGTAGATCTTACCTTTGACCCGAATGGACACATGGTGGTTGTTCCAGAGTCTCTGGCGTAGTCGGCCGAAAGATGCGCTAGCCTTGGCCATCCTCCTCTGTATCTCAGCATCAATGCGTCCATCACTTGATATAGTGCTTCCGAGATAGGTGAATTCCGGAACAGAGTTCAGCTTGTTTCCGTCAACCATGATCTCCTCCTCTCGGGTTCTTGTAGAGTTGGGTTGGTGCATCACCTCCGTCTTCTTGATGTAATTTTCAGGCCAAACTTCTTTGATGCATCGGAGAAAGCGTCCACTATTTTCTGGGTCTCTTCAGCAGAGTGGGCAACCAGTGCACTGTCATCTGCGAATAGTAGCTCTCTCACCAGTATCTGAGTAGTCTTGGTCTTCACTCTGAAGTGTGCGACATTGAATAGGTCAGCGCTCTGTCTGGACTGTATATAGATGCCATCCCCCATGTCTCGGAAAGCCTCGTCTATCATTGCTGATAGGAAGATGGAGAAGAGCGTGGGGGCCAGTACACAACCTTGCTTGACCCCATTGGTAACCCCGAACGATTCCGAGACTTCCCCTCCAGCACTAACGTTTGCCATCATTCCTGTATGTAGAGCCTCGATCATAGTTGTGAACTTCTCTGGGCATCCATACTTCCTCAGTAGCTGCCATAGCCCGGTCCTCCCGACTGTATCAAATGCCTTAGTGAAATCGACAAATACCATGTACAGTGGTCGGTCCTGTTCAATGCACTTTTCTTGTAGCTGTCGGAGACAAAATATCATATCCACGGTGCTCTGGTTACCTCTGAAGCCACACTGTGACTCCGGAACTACACCAGGTATTATGTGAATAGATAGTCTGTTGAGTAGGATCCTGGCGAAGATCTTCCCTGCTATGGAAAGAAGAGAGATTCCTCTATAGTTCCCACAGTCTGTTCGATCACCTTTCTTGTAGATGGTTACAATGCTGGCATCCTTCCATGCTTGGGGTACAGAACCCTCCTCCCAGGCATTGGTGATTAGTTGGTGCAGTCTGTTGAGCAGATTGTCTCCTCCATGCTTCCATACCTCGGCAGGAATTCCATCACCCCCAGGTGCTTTGCCATCTTTCAGGCTGGCGATTGCTCTAGCCATCTCATCCATGGTTGGAATCTCATCGAGGCATGTTTTGGTAATGCGCTGCTGGATGTTGTCCAGAGCTTCGTGATCTATGTCACCAGGGACGTTGAGTAGCTTCTGGAAGTGTTCACTCCATCTTGCCACAACTCTCTTGCTGTCAGAAAAGGTCTCCATTCCAACAGATATATATATATATATATATATATAAATAGGCCGAGTTTCCCCCCCACACTTATTTGATTCCTATTTAATTATTTATTATTGCATGGTCTCTTATTTATGCTTCACTACAATATTCACTGCGGTCCACCTCTTTTGCCCCGTGACTACCACGCTGCCACTGCTTTGCTCATTCACGCTGAAACTCCCTCACTGTACCACTGGATTTTAGCTTTGTTTAGGTAGGGCTATTATTTTGCTCGGCCAAGTGTATTCGCAGCAAAAATAAAGAAGGTTCCCACCACTACTCCATCGTCTCTCTACCCCCTTCCTTACCTAGCCAGTTTTATATGCTGTATAAAAATTATACGAGTATAATAAGCCGGAATATCCCTCCTCTCCCTCATCACTCACTCTGCTCCATGGACTGTGGGAGTCTCTCATAGTCATCTACTGCTCCAGCCTCCACACCTCAACTCCGATGCTGGCGCCACTGCATGTTCACACTGTAACCGCCACTCACTAAAAATAAAATATATTTTAAGCAATTTAACGAAGCAATTTTATCTACAAATAAATATTTTTTATATGAGTTAGAAAAGTCTAATTCTATTTTTTGTAATTGTTTTAATAATTTGAGAGTGAGGAGAGTGACAGGCTGTGATGGTTGTCTTGCTTTTAAAAATATATATCTTGTTTCCTTTTTAAAGCTGCGTAGTCCACTGCTTTGGAGTTTCTGCGTTTTTCTGAGATAAATATATTAAATTGATTGTTATAATCTACCCTACCCTAGTTTCAAGTAAATGGCTAACTTTTGCGATATTTGAAGTGCAAACGAAATAATTTCGGTAAGCACGCCAAAACTCTGACACCATATGCTTATGCGGTAACAGGTTCTATTGAATTGAATCAATATACCCTTCCGTGTGGCAACAAATACCTAATAAGTGCATCAGTATCAAAGGTAAATACGTAGAATCAAATCTAAGTAAGTGTCGTTGTTTTGAAAATGTTGTGCGGCTTTAAACGGACCAGGTATAGGCTGCTGAGATACGAACCATACTCCGACAAATGCTCTCCAAGCATACCTTTGCAAGTTTTCAGTTTATGTAACTGTATACATGGGGGGGGGGGGGGGGGTGCTGAAATTGGTTGCTCCTGTTGTGTTGTAGTTAGTCCAGCAGCACAGACAAGGCTTTTAGACAACCATATCGAGAAAAATCTTAGAATTTGCAATCTAAAATGCTAAATATATAGTTCAAATGTTTATTTTTTCATAACCAGCTACTTTTTGTGTGAATAATTGATTAAATCATGGAGATTAATATACTTTAAAAGCTGAATTGATAGCTTTATGTGGTTGCCATCTTGGTGGTTGCCATGGCTTCCCCTGTGTGTGGCGAACCCCTCTAGGTCAATGTGATGAGGGAATCCCACCTATGATGTCATTCATACATCACAGATTTCAACTCTCCTCCCAGATGTTCAGTTGCATGAACTGAACAAACTAAGCAAAGGTATGTTTGGAGAGCTTTTTTTTTGGTTCAAGTATTTATTCATCGAATAATATCTTTTGTCAGCGCCAGAGCACTGGTCTTCCGGCCGTACAGTACAATTCCTTAATACATAAATGAAACTACTATCAGTCATAATAGCGACTGTGCGCAAATCCTGTTTGTTACTAAAAGTATTATACATTTTATAAATGAAGTATCAGCTGTAGTAGTAACTGCGTACTAAAAGTATTATACATTTTATAAATGAAGTATCAGCTGTGTACAAGTCCAGTCCAATAAGTATCATGCATAAATGAAACTACTATCAGTTGTAATAGTGACTGCATGCAAATCCTGTTTGTTACTAGAAGTATTATACATTTTATAAATGAATTATCAGCTGTAGTAGTAACTGTGTACAGATTCAGTCCAACAAAGTATCATGCAAATTCAGTCAACAATATGTATTACAAGGGTATAGAAAGAAATATATCAAAATATATATACCTATTTTGAAATACATGCGCAGTATATATGCAATCAGTGGATCCGATCACTATTAATATGTTGGTATCCAGCAAATACCTACACTGATTTGCCCATAAATGTAAGTCATCATCTACTGAAAGATGATGACTTACTTGCTGGATTCGTTTGTATCTGGGCGAGGTGTCAGGGGTGGGGGGGGGGGGGGGGGGGGGGGGGAATCGAAGCACCAACATTCAGATTAGGAGTCCGACCTAGAAAAAAGTCAGACACTCTAACCACTCTGCCACAGAGAACGCCAGAGTGTTTATGTGATGTGTAAGTTAGTAATGACTTCTTTGTTCTCAGCGACCGATGTTTGATTGGCGAAATTCACAGTGTTAGGCGCGTGAGTGTGCATGTGTGTGTGAGGGGGGGGGGGGAGATAATGGTGATACTGATAGTCACGTGATGGGGCCTGACCTACTAATGTAGGCAGGGGGCGGGACTCAATAACTGCAAATTTGTTCCATGGAAGCTTTAAGCTAAGATTCCTTATACGCGGCATGCAGCATGCAGCATGCGGCATGCGAATGTCATATATGCGGCGTAGATATATGCCAACCCACAACATTTGTTGGGGTTTTTCGTCCTAATTTGTGAAGGCACAGTATTGGTTTCTATGGCAAACACAGCAGTATTCGCATTCGCATGCCGCACCAATCGGTCCATGGACCTATTCAGTTGCCGCATTCGCATTCGCATTCGCATTCGCACATTTGGACGTATGGAAGCACCACTATTCATTTACATGCTTTTCGATTCGCATTCGCATTCGCATTCGCATGGCGCATACCGCGTGTAAGGAATCTTAGCTTTAGTCGGATAGCGACATTTCCAGATTAAATGAATATATGTGTGCGTGTATCTATGTACATCCTGTGCAGTGTGACACACAGAATACATCATCCCATGCAGTCTGACAGACAGAATACATCATCCTGTGCAGTGTGACAGACAGAATACAGCATCCTGTGCAGTGTGACAGACATAATACAGCACTAATTTCGGCAAACATACCAAAACTCTGACACCATATGCTTATGCGGTAACTGTGTACACCCTGAAGCTCTATCTATGTACACCCTGTGCAGTGTGACACACAGAATACAGCATACTGTACACTGTGACAGACAGAATACTCCATTCCATGCAGTGTGACAGACAATACACCATCCTGTGCAGTGTGACAGACATAATATAGCATCCTGTGCAGTGTGACATATAATACAACACCCTATGCAGTGTGACAGATAGAATACAAAACCCTGTGCACTGTTGCAGTGTGACAGACAGAACACAGAACCCTGTACAGTGCGATAGACAGACATAATACTGCTACTTGTGACCACTGTTCAATGTGACAGACAGAATACTGCTACTTCTGACCAATGTGCAGTGTGACAGAGAGAATGCTGCTACTTGTGACTACTGTGCAGTGTGACAGACAGAATACTGATATTCTGACCACTGTGCAGTGTGACAGACAGAATACTGATACTTGTGACCACTGTGGAGTGTGACAGACAGAATACTGCTACTTGTGACCACTGTGCATTGTGACAGACAGAATACTGCTACTTGTGACCACTGTGCAGTGTGCCAGACAGAATACTGTTACTTATAACAACTGTGCAGTGTGACAGACTGAATACTGCTACTTCTGACCACTGTGCAATGTGACAGACAGAATGGTGCTACGTGTGACCACTATGCAGTGTGACAGACAGAATGCTGCTACTTATGACCACTGTGAAATGTGACACACAGAATACTGCTAGTTGTGACCACTGTGCAATGTGACACACAGAATAATGCTACATGTGACCAATGTGCAGCGTGACAGACAGAATGCTGCTACTTGTGACCACTACGCAGTGTGACAGACAGAATGGTGCTATGTGTGACCACTGTGCAATGTGACAGACAGAATACTGCTACGTGTGACCACTGTGCAGTCTGACAGACAGACTGTTGCTACGTGTGACCACTGTGCAATGCGTACAAGCGTGAACCGAGACTTGGGTCGCTTTCATGTATTCCAAAATGTCCCGTTTTTTTGTTCCGCCCCACAGAGCCGCCGGTTTGTGGAGCTGTGACCCGGAACGGACGCTAATAGTAATAGATTCCGCGTTGTGCCTGGCCGTGATTCACGGGACTCGAAATGAACAGTTTGTTTGACTCGGCCTGGGCGGTAGGCAGAGGAGGTCGGTACGTAACCGCTATGCTGATAAGTTGCATAGTCACTGGTTTTCAGTTTTTACCCACCTTTCTTTTTTTAGATAAATATTTCAGGTTGATCATTATAATCTATTTTATATTAATTAACCAAGTAACCCAGCTTTAATGGTTTAACTTTGGCGATATTTGAACATAAAATACACTAAATTAATTGAGGCATGCTCCGATGGCTTTTGAATTTGTGCCATATTTTTTAACATAAACATATCATGTTGACCTTAATAACCTACTATTCATTAATCTGAAGTAAATTTGATTTAAAAATTGGATACGTTGGGAGCAATTGTGATTAAGGTATAATCAAGTTGTGACTAAGGTATAATCAAGTTGGGACTATGGTATAATCAAGTTCTGATTAAGGTATAATCAAGTTGGGACTAAGGTATAATCAAGTTGGGACTGAGGCATAATCAAGTTGGGACTAAGGTATAATCAGTTGTGACTAAGGTATAATCAAGTTGTGACTATGGTATAATCAGGTTGGGACTAAGGTATAATCAAGTTGGGACTAAGCTGTAATCAAGATGTGACTAAGGTATAATCAAGTTGTGACTAAGGTATAATCAAGTTGTGACTATGGTATAATCAAGTTGTGATTAAGGTATAATCAAGTTGGGACTAAGCTGTAATCAAGTTGTGACTAAGGTATAATCAAGTTGGGACTAAGGTATAATCAGTTGTGACTAAGGTATAATCAAGTTGTGACTATGGTATAATCAGGTTGGGACTAAGGTATAATCAAGATGTGACTAAGGTATAATCAAGTTGTGACTATGGTATAATCAGTTGTGACTAAGGTATAATCAAGTTGTGACTAAGGTATAATCAAGTTGGGACTATGGTATAATCAAGTTGGGACTATGGTATAATCAGGTGTGACTAAGGTATAATCAAGATGTGACTAAGGTATAATCAAGTTGGGACTAAGGTATAATCAAGATGTGACTAAGGTATAATCAAGTTGGGACTATGGTATAATCAAGTTGGGACTATGGTATAATCAGTTGTGACTAAGGTATAATCAAGATGTGACTAAGGTATAATCAAGTTGGGACTAATGTATAATCAAGTTGTGACTAAGGTATAATCAAGTTGGGACTAAGGTATAATCAGTTGTGACTAAGGTATAATCAAGTTGTGACTAAGGTATAATCAAGTTGGGATTAAGGTATAATCAAGTTGTGACTAAGATATAATCAAGTTGTGACTACGGTATAATCAGTTGTGACTAAGGTATAATTAAGTTGTGACTAAGGTATAATCAAGTTGTGACTAAGGTATAATCAAGTTGGGACTGAGGTATAATCAAGTTGGGACTAAGATATAATCAAGTTGGAACTAATGTATAATCAAGTTGGGACTAAGGTATAATCAGTTGGGACTAAGGTATAATCAAGTTGTGACTAAGGTATAATCAAGTTGTGACTAGCAATAGTCAATATTAAATAAGAAACAAGTGTATTTTCCGCTGCCTATAGATGTATAACGTTTTATACGTTCTATAATCAAGTTGGGACTGAGGTATAATCAAGTTGGGACTAAGCTGTAATCAAGTTATGACTAAGGTATAGTAGTTGTGACTAAGGTATAATCAAGTTGTGACTAAGGTATAATCAAGTTGTGACTAAGGTATAATCAGTTGTGACTAAGGTATAATCAAGTTGTGACTAAGGTATAATCAAGTTGTGACTATGGTATAATCAGTTGTGACTAAGGTATAATTAAGTTGTGACTAAGGTATAATCAAGTTGTGACTAAGGTATAATCAAGTTGGGACTGAGGCATAATCATGTTGTGACTAAGGTATAATCAAGTTGGGACTGATGTATAATCAAGTTGTGACTAAGGTCTGATCAAGTTGTAGTCGTGTTGTGACTACAAGGCTGTAACGAGTTTATAACCAGCTGTAACGAGTTTATAACCAAGCCATAACCAGGTTATAACCAAGCTGTAACCAGGTTATAACCAAGTTGTAACCAGGTTATAACCAAGCCATAACCAGGTTATAACCAAGCTGTAACCAGGTTATAACCAGCTGTAACGAGTTCATAACCAAGCCGTAACCAAGTTATAACCAAGCTGCAACCAGGTTATAACAAAGCTGTAACCAGGTTATAACCAAGCTGTAACCAGGTTATATCCAAGCCATAACCACGTTATATGCAAGCTGTAACCAGGTTATACCCAACCCGTAACCAGGTTATAACCCAGCCGTAACGATGTGATAACCAAGCTATGACAAGGTTATAAACCGAGCCATAACCACATTATAACCAAGCCGTAACCAGGTTATAACCAAGCTGTAAGCAGGTTATAACCAAGCCGCAACCATGTTATGACCAGGCTGTAACTAGGTTATAACCAAGCCATAACCAGGTTATAACCAAGCCGTAACCACATTATAACCAAGCCGTAACCAGGTTATAAAGCAAGCCGTAACCACGTTATAACCAAGCCATAACCACGTTATATCCAAGCTGTAACCACGTTATAACCAAGCTGTAACTAGGGTATAACCAAGCCATAACCAGGTTATAACCAAGCCATAACCAGGTTATAACCAAGCCGTAACCAGGTTATAACCAAGCTGTAACAAGTTTATAACCAGCTGTAATGAGTTTATTATAACGAAGCCGTAGCCAGGTTATAACCAACCTGTAACCAGGTTATAACCAACCCGTAACCACGTCATAACCAAGCCGTAACCAGGTTATAACCAAGCTGTAACCAGGTTATATATAACCAGCTGTAGCGAGTTTATAACCAAGCCGTAACCAGTAAAACCTCTCTAAATCGACCGACCATGGGACCATGGTCGGTCGATTTAGAGAGGGTTTACTGTACCATGAAGACTGTAAATACAGCTCAGGAAGAATTGTATCAAAAATCCAATTAGCATTATCATTTTTTGTTGTTGTAGATTAGTAGATTAGTTGATTAAGCAAGGGAAATTTCAATTGTGGTCTTCCTCATTCCACCGCTCCTTGCCCTATCCTAATAATGCTGAGCGCCTGGCTAGGAAGCGACAAGTATCAATTTTTAAGTCATTGGTTTGACTTGACCAGGGTTTGAACCCACGATCCTATGATCTACCAGAATGGGAGACGGACGCTCAACTCATTCGGCCATCCCGTTTGATTATTATCATTTGGAGTGGGACGTAGCTCAGGCGGTAGCGTTTCCACCTGTGAAGGTGTGGGTCATCCGATCGATCCTGCTCAGTGGACCTATTTGCAGTTTGGGCTATTTTCCATTCCAACCAGTGGTCCACAACTGGCTCATCAAAGGTTGTGGTATGTGCTGTGGTATGTGCTGTCCTGCCTAAATAAAACAAACTTTTTGATTATTATTATTCCTTATATAGAGTAGAGTAAATGTTTTATTAGAGTTCTAAGCGAGAGGGAGATGACCTGACGCCTTGGCCGTGTTCAAGGTAGGCCTCGGAGGTGCCTCGGAGAAATTCCGGACGTCTCGTCTGAACAACTTTAGCTGTCAGGTGCCTCAAAAATTGAAAAGAAAAGCTCTGATTGGCTGAAACCATTGAATTCGGTGGCCATTTTCGAGGTACTTTTTGCCTCCTACATAAAAAACTGAGATGACCCAGAGGCGCACCCTGAACGCAAATAGGCCCAAAAACGTCCCGGAGCCGACTCGGAGTCGACTTGGGCGCATACCCTGAATTTGGCCCTGTTGCTGTAGGTCCTGTAGAACAAATGACACATGGGGTGCAAAGCTGGTCCGGATCTGGGCTCCGCGCATGCGCAATGAGGTGCGTGAAAAGGGTGAAATGGTGCGTCACGTGGACACAGTTACAACGGCAGGCGCACGCACGCCCTCTGGTGGCGGCGTTACAGATGGCCGTCCATTCCCGCCAAAAAGTCACGTGACCCGACATCGCCAAGGTGGTGTCCCACAATGCATCTGCGACGCAGCAGGAGATAGAGGAGGGAGGGAGAGGAGGGGAGGAGGGGGTGGAGAGAGGGGGAGGGGAGGAAAGGGAGGAGGGAAGGGGAGGGGGAGCGAGGGAGTGAAAGGGAGAAGTAAAATCTCTCTAAATCGACAGACCATGGGACCGACGTTAAATGGTCCATTTAGGGAGGTGGTCCGCTTAGGGAGTTTTTCAGTTCGTTTCAATTGAATTGTATCGGTGATCGTTTGGGACCGAAATAAAGCGATCGATATAGGGGAGTAGTCGATCTGTGGAGGTGGTCAGTTAGAGAAGTTTTAGTGTAGCTGGGTGGTGCATATGATTGTGTGTATGTTTATGTGTGTGCATGTATATATATATATGCACATGTGTTTATATCGGTAGAGCACAGGCTTCCCATGTGGAAGGTCGGGAGTTTGAATCCCAGTCGAGTCAAACCAATGACTTACAAAATTGATACTTGTCGCTTCCTAGCCTGGTGCTTGGCATTATTAGGATAGTACAAGGACTGGGTCTTTCAATGTCAGGATAATGTGACTGAGTGGGCTATCAGGTCATGTCACTGGTGGATTGGTCTCCCAGTGGGACAGAACTATAAAGTTGTCGTGAGTGTGCACTGTCACATGTCGGTACCCGTCCTGATATGGTTGGTTGGCTGTTGGAGTTTTACGTCCTGGCAACATCTAAGGTCATATCAGGTGTGGACCGACTTGTGACAGTTCGCAATCATGGTGACTGTATAGTGCTGCCCCACTGTGGGACCCGGACACTGGCACTCTGACCTGATATCCCACTCAGTCATATTATTTTGACACTGAGCCAACCAGTCCTTGCCCTATCCTATTACTGCCGAGTGCCTGGCTAAGAAGCGACAAGTATAATTTTTTAAGTCATTGGTTTCACTCGACCAGGGTTCGAAGCCATGGGTTCGAATCCCACGATCTACTAAAACGGGAGACGTACACTCAACTCATTCGGACACTCAACTCATTCGGCCATACCTCTGGTCCATGTGTACATATATATATATATATATATATATATATATACACACATGGACCAGATGTATATATATATATATATATATATAAAAAAAATTCTCCAGAGTGTGACCCGAGGGGGGCGCCCGCCCGGCAATACCCGACAGCTGGGAGGGGGGGGGGCGCTCCACCAATGCGCACGAGGAAATACAGGATGATCATGTTACCCTTGCATTTATACTCGCATAATGCATTATACATCACATATATATATATATATATATATATATATATATATATATATATATAGGATTAGTTAGACGAATCTTACCTTGGTATAGATGATGGATAACTATTGTTTTCCCGAGGTATAAGCCTCGGCTAGACGTGGGTGAGGGAGAGGTAAGCACATCCGGGTCCAGCAATCTTTACCTACTAATTCAGG
>CM059203.1:42711138-42788909 GCA_030323885.1 Branchipolynoe longqiensis
CACCCAGGCACACACACTTACACACATACTTACACACACAGGGACACACCTACACAAACTCAAACACTCACACATTACAGAGCTGTCAGCGTTCAGCACACAGTCACTCATACACACACTTATACACACTCACACACACCCAGGCACACACTCTTACACACATACTCACACACACACAGACACACCTACACAAACTCAAACACTCACACATTACAGAGCTGTCAGTGTCAGCGTTCAGCACACAGTCACTCATACACACACTTATACACACTCACACACACCCAGGCACACACTCTTACACACATACTTACAGTTACACACACACAGGGACACACCTACACAAACTCAAACACTCACACATTACAGATCTGTCCGCGTTCAGCACACAGTCACTCATACACACACTTATACACACTCACACACCCAGGCACACACACGTACACACACAGGGACACACACACACTTACACACACACTTACACACCCAGACACACACACGTATACACTCACTTACACACCCAGGAACACACCTACAAACACACATACATACTCACTTATGGGCACTTACATACACTCACGCACTCACTCACTTACACACTCACTCACACTAATACTCACACAGTCACACTCACACACACTCACACACTCACTCAGACTCAATCATACTCACTCACTCACTCACTCACTCACATTCACACTCACTTACTCACTCACTCACACTCACTCACATTCACTCAGACTCAATCATACTCACTCACATTCACTCACTCATACTTACTCACTCACATTCACTCATTCACACTCATTCCCACACTCACTCACTCACACTCACTCACACCTTCACCCATATCTCAGACCCATCAAAGCCCTCTTTCTCCTCGCGACGTCCAACCAGTGGTCCACAACTGGTTCATCAAATGCTGTGGTATGTGTTTCCCGTCTGTGGGAAAGTGTATATAAAAGACCCCTTGCTGTTTATCGGAAAGAGTAGCCTATGCGGGAGCAGGTTTCCTCCAATGAAATATGTGAGAATGACCATATGTTTGATGTCAATAGCCGATGATAAAAACCAATGTGCTCTAGAGGCTTCGTTAAATAAAACAATGACCAGATGGAATGGCCGAATGAGTTGAGAACCCGTCCCCTGTTTTGGGAGAACGGAGGATCCGAACCCATGAGTTCGTGGATTCAAACTCTGGTCGACTCAAACCGATGACTTAAAAATTGATACTTGTTGCTTCCTAGCCAGGCACTTGGCATTATTAGGATAGGGCAAGGACTGGTTGGCTGAGTGTCAGGATAATGTGACTTAGTGGGATATTAGGTCATGGTGATGGCGGCCTGATTTTGCAGTGGGACGGCACTATAAAGTAGCCATGAGTGCGCACTGTCACAAGTTGGTTCATGTCTTGATATGACCTTATATGTTGCTAGGACATAAAATAAGACTAAACAAACAAACAAATAAAATAAAACAAACTTTCCCTTTTCTCATCGGGACGTGATGGGTATGAATTTGGAGTTGATTTATACTGCCTATCATGGATAAGTCTGAATAGACTTGTTTTCACCATTAGACAGTTTGTCGATAGAAAGCCCAAGCCTACACTTTTACCGACCCAAGGGATTTGTAACCTCCCACACCACATAGACATGGTATGAGAGCAACCGGCCTTTGATGACGCTGTAAGTTATACACAGCAGTGGAAATCTAAATGGGCAGAGATGGGGGGCATGGGGAATCGAATCACCGACCTTCAGATTAGGAGTCCGACCTAGAAAAAAGTCAGACACTCTAACCACTCCGCCACAGAGAACACAGAAGTTGTGACCTGACTGAGATACCCTCAACATCACTTCGTTTTTACGTGTGCGAAAACGGCTTCAGAAACTGTCTATTCGGTGAGTGTGTGAGTATTTGTTTGTTTGTTGTTGTTTTACGTCCTAGCAACATCTAAGGTCATATCAGGATGGGTACCGACTAGTGACAGTGCGCACTCATGGCGACTTTATAGTGCTGCCCCACTGGAACTTGGAAGACCAGGCCACCAGCACCATGACCTGATACCCCATTCAGTCACATTATCCTGACACTGAGCTAACCAGTCCTTGTCCTATCCTATTAATGCCGAGCGCCAGGCTAGGAAGCGACAAGTATAAATTGTTAAGTCATTGGTTTGACTCGACCAGGGTTCGAATCCCACGATTTACCAACACGGGAGATGGACGCTCAACTTATTCGGCCATCCTGGGATTGGGGTGTTGGGGTGGTTGTGGGGGTTGAGGAGGGGTGGGGGGGCTTGTGTGGATGTGTGTGTGACAAGTGGGGCAGTAAGTACATCGATGTGTGGCTGTGGTTGTCCTCACTAATTCAATCATGGCTGCGTCAACACAAGAGTTTTGTTTGTTTTTGTTTGTTTGTTGTTGTTTTACACACTAGCAACATCTAAGGTCATATCAGGACGGGTACCGACTTGTGACAGTACACATTCATGGCGACTTTATAGTGCTGGCCCACTGGGAAACCAGGCTGCCAGCACCATAACCTGACACCCACACAGACACATACACACACAGACACATACACATACACACAGACACACACATACAGACACACATACACACAGACAGACACACACAGACACACCGACAGACACACATACAGACATACACACATACACACACACAAACACCCACACTGACACCCACACTGACACCCACACTGACACCCACACACACATACAGACACACACATACCCACAGACACACACATACACACACATACAGACACACACATACACACAGACACACACATACACACACAGACAGACACATAGAGACACACACACCCATACACACATACATACAGACACAGACAGACACACACAGACAAATACAGACAGACACACACACATACAGACAGACACAGACACACAGACACACATACTCCCACGCAGACACCCACACAGACATATACACACACAGGCACACACAGACACACACACACATACAGACACACACACAGACAGACACACACATACACCCACACATACACATAGACACACACACATACAGACAGATACAGACACATACACACATACAGAGACATACACACACACAGACACAAAAACAACCAACCAACCAACAACCAACCAACCAACAATCAACCAACAACCAACCAACCAACAACCAACCAACAATCAACCAACCAACCAACAACCAACCAATAACCAATCCGCAACCAACCAACAACCAACCACCAACAACCAACCAACCAACAACCAGCCAACAGCCAACAACCAACCAACCAACCAACCAACCAACCAACCAACGAGACGACGTGGTCATAACGAGAGCCTAACGACGTGACCGAGAGCGCGACGAGTACGTAACGTCGAAAACGAGACCGTAACGTGACCGTAACGTGACCGTGACGTGATGCGAACGAGTTCTGAACTCGTCAAGCTACGTCCAACGTCAACATGTCCAAAACCTTGAGGTCTTGCCGACGAGAAGCGACGAGAGTGGACGAGTTGCGACGACACCCTAACGAGACTGTAACGAGATTCGAACGAGACCCGACGAGTTCCCAAAAGTCCAACTCGTTGGACACTCGTCGGCCATTACGTCGTAGTGTGACTGCAACATAAGCTGAACGTCTGCTGCATACCGGCAGAGAGCGTGTATATAAACAGATGAGAGGGACAACTCCCATACTAGAGCATGTAACATCTGCCGACTGTGGCGCTCCAAGTGGTGGTTGTTGAACAGCTTAAGCATATGGGCAAACCTCAAGGCATTTTCAATGGCAGTGAGCAATCTTCATACAGAAAACGTTAAATATCTCTAAAACTACAAGACCTAGAAATAAACTGATTGGAATACACATAGAAAACATGTTTACCAACAAGATTATATTAAATTGATATGGTTAGGCTTCTGGATTTCTATTAATTTTGAATAAAACTGACGTTTTTCACTACGCTTACGGCAAACTCAAGGCATTGTCAATGGCCTTGAGCAGTCTTCGTACAGAAAAAGTGAAATATCTCTAAAACTACACCACATAGAAACAAACCGCTTGGAAGACATATAGAAAACATGTTTACCAAAAGGATTATATTAAATTGATAAGGTTAGGCTTCTGGATTTCTATTAATTTTGAATAAAAACAAATGTTTTGCATTGAGCGTACCGGCAAACTCAAGGCTTGTTCAACACTAACCGCCAGGAACGCCACTGTAGCCTGTGTTACCGTTTTTCGCGGGAGTTGTCCCTCTCATCTGTTTATATACACGCTCTCTGGTACCGGTCGCTAATCTCGCGCAAAATCTCCGCTTAGAATACGCGCGGCTTGAAATACGGCGTCGCGCGCCAACCCCAACCCAACAACAACAAAACACACACAAAAACAACAACAAAAACACATACAAAAACAACAACAAAACAACCACAACTAGGCCTGGATTAAAGAGGTAAGCGCGTTGGCGGGAAAATCGAAGGGGGTTAGGGTGTATGAATAAAATGCTATCTGCTTTATGGGAAGCCGTTTAGCATAAACACAAAGCACAAAGTATGTTGAGCTTTTCTCAAAGCTGCATAGTCCGATAAAAGCATCAAATTATCAAAACCAAAATGATTATCTAGATTTGATCATGCATATCTAACTTAGATACTATTGTACTCCGTCCTGATATTACCTTAGATGTTGCCAGGACGCAAGACAACAACAAACAAACTGTTGTACTTATTAAGCATCTGTCGCCGCACACAAGTGAGTAAATACTGAGTCATTTTAATAGGAGATGTTAGTGTTACTGCAGAAGCATAGGCTATATGGTGGCGTGCTTGCCAAAACTAATTTGACATTGTTTCCACTTCAAATATCTCAAAAGTTAGCCATTTAAAATAAAAGTTACTTCAAACTAAAGCACGGTGGATTATACCAAGCAATTTAATATATTTATCACAGAAAAATTACAAAATCATCGGACTACGCAACATTAAACTTAGAAGGCCCGGTCACATACGCATCAGTGGACGTAGTTGAACGTAGTGGAGGGTAATGGCCCTGCCACACTATGACATAACTGACCGGCGAGTGGGGAACGTAGAAATCACTTATTTACGTCGAGATACGTAAAAATTCTGGACGTTTCCAGGCCAACTTGGACGTCAGTGCAACATAGTGGACGTCTGCGAAACGTTGATCCAACATAGTGGTAATGCATGAGAACATTAAAAAAATGCTCACAGAACACTTGCAGAATGCTGGTGAACGTTATATACGTTATTCGATCGCCAGAAGAACGCATTTGCGGTGGAGAAACGGCAAACATATGTTAGACATACGTTAAACATACATTATGCATACGTTTTCACTACGTTGTCAATACACGGACTGAACGTTTCTGCCGGCTTTAATTACGCCTGATGTAGTTCAACGTATGCATAACATACGTGTAACATTTGTCTAGCGTACTCAACGTCTGTCTAACATATACATAGCGTACGTTAACATATAGGCCACACATTGTCTTATGTTGAGCTATGTCGAAAGTTTTGAACATGTCAACCTTGATGCATGCTGGCATAGCTCGACGTAACCTGACGTATCTCGACGTCGGCCTAATGTAATCATGACGTAACCCGGCGTACCTGAACGTAATGTCCAAAATTCACCTACAATGGCTCACGTTAGTTCGTTACATCATAGTGTGACAGGCCTATAACATAGTTCAACGTAGTTCAATGTAGGGCAACGTACCGGCATCCATACTTCTCTGCGATGAGAACGTGATAAGAACGTGTGTGGGCCGTGAATTCCGATTTAAGCTTTGGATATGTTCAAAAGAGAAGTATGTTTGAGGCAGACATAGCCTCCATGATGATAACGTATTCTAGTGTACTCTAGTGTACTTCTTAGTGTACTCTAGCGGACTCTAGTGTACCCTAGCGTACTTTTACCTGCACAAAACCTTGGCCGTTCTGCCATGGTCACATAGCTGTTAGTGGACGAAGTTGAACATAGTCGAACGTAGTGGAGGGTAACGTAGTTCAACGTAGTTGGACGTACCAGGATCCGTACCATAATGTACCGGGATCCATATGGTAACGTATTTATCCATACTATTAGGTGGGTCGTCAACCAAAACCTGCCATACCTTAACATAGTTTAATGTAGTGATAGCAAGTTTGACCCACGTTAATCTATCCTACGTACAACTACGTTCACTAACGTGTGTGTGACCAGGGCTAGAGTTGGATAGGCCGATGAAGTGCAAATATGAACAATTGGTTTTGGGAAGCATGCCAAACCTTTGACACCATACACTACTGCAAAAACAGGTTATATTAAATTGGCTTAATATCCCTTTCTACGTGGCAATACATGCGTAATAAGTGGGCCAGTATCTAAGTTAGATATTGTAGAAGCAAATCTAGATAATTGTTTTGGTTTTGAAGATTTGATGTTTTCATCGGACTATGCAGATTTCATCATCATCATCATCATCATCATGAAAGCTGCCTGCAAAAGTGTTGAAGTGCTGCTGGCTTTTGCAGGTTACCAGCGGCACTCTCTTGGGGAGCAAATAGAGGTTTCACACCGGCAAGAACATGTCCAGACAGGCGCAAAACTATTTCTCCCTGCAGTGGCTGGTCGGGAGATGTTGGGAGTTCCATACATCAACCGCCCTTAATGCTGCCACAGTGACATGGTTTTCTGTTTAGGGTTTGCTCCCTTAGCCTTCGGTTCTGTCAAGAACCTGTACCACAAAGCAGTGGTTTACAACTCTGCAGGGCAGGGGCGCCAAACTCCCTTAGGTATTGCAATACCTGCAATACCTGCATATGCAGATTTAAGGTGTATGAATAAATATGAAACTGCAGGAAGCCGTTTAGCAAAAATACCAAGTACAACGTATGGTTAGCTTTTGTTAAGGACTGCATTTGTTTCTATATAGAGATAGGGAAGAAAATGGCAAAACATGGATTCAACTTACACATGCTATGTGCAAATAAAGCAACAGTGCTAGCGAAGTAAAATAAATTAGCAAATAAATAAATAAAATATTTAAAGGTGATTCACAACTTTTATTATCAAATTAATTTATAATTAATGTATTTTCTGAATGGCAGTTACATTTTCTCTACCAATTCAGTTCAGAAGTGGACAAGACAATCTAGTGCATGTGTGTTCCAGTCCTGATATGGCCTTACATGTTGCTAGGACGTAAAACACCAACAAACAAAACAAACAACCAGCATGTATGTTTATTCATGTTGATTAATCAATGTTAAATAAACTATCATGAATTTAGCAATTTGAAGTAATACAATTTCAATCTAGGCTCATATATATTGTCACGGGAATACGTGACTAGTCAACATTTTGGATCCGTAAGTGGGTGGGTGTTAGGAGCGAGTATAACATTCCAGGTTATTATACTCGTATAATTCTTTTACAGCATATATATATATACGGAGGCTTAATCATTAACAATGTATCGTGGAAACCAACTAAGCATGAGGTACACAGTTGCTGAGAATGATCCATACATACATATATATATATATATATATATATATATATATATATATGTGATGTATAATGCATTATGCGAGTATAAATGCAAGGGTAACATGTACATCCTATATTTCCTCGTGCGCATTGGTGGATCGCACCCCCCTCCCAGCTGTCTGCTATTGTCGGGCGGGCGCCCCCTCGCATCACACTCTGGAGGAAATTTATATATATATGTATATATATGTATATATATTCATATATATCTATATAATAAATAAATACCCGTTGCTTTCCCGCCCCTAGTGCAGCAGACCGTCTGTAGGCCGGGAACCAGCAGCTGTTAGAGTTACAGCGCAAACACTTGACGAACCAGCGAATTGCCATCTTGTCGGCGAAGATGAAAGACGCGCGCGACCCACGTGACCCACGTGACCCCGCTCACGTCTCGGCAAACAACGCGGGATTTGTTGCGTGAATGGCGCGCTTTTTGTAAGTCAGGTAGAGTTGGTTGGGTGTTGGAGTTTTACGTCCTGGCAACATCTAAGGTCATATCAGATTTTGGTACCGATTTGTGACAGTGCACACTCATGGTGACTTTATAGTGCTGCCCCACTGGGAAGTCTGGCCACCCGCACCATGACCCTATATCCCACTCAGTCACATTATCCTGATATTGAGCTAACCAGTCCTTGCCCTATCCTATTAATGCCGAGCGCCAGGCTAGGAAGCGACAAGTATCAATTTGATAAGTCATTGGTTTGACTCGATCGGGAACCAAACTCCCGACCTTCCGCACACGAGGCCCGTGCTCTACGATTTGACTACCATGTCCAGTATTCAGGTAAAGATCGGCCTGCTCCTACTAGTGCATGTGTCAAAGCTTGTTTTATTCAACGACGCTTCCAGAGCACATTGATTTTCAACATCGTCTATTGGACGTAAAATATATGGTCATTCTGACATATTTCTTTGGAGGAAACCTGCTGCTAGCACTGACCACCACATAGGCTACTCTTTCCGATATGCAGCATGGGGTCTTTTATATGCACTTTCGCACAGACAGTACAGCACATACCACAGCCTTTGATGAACCAATTGTGGACCACTGGTTGGAATGGAAAATAGCCCAAACTGCAAATGTGTCCACTGTGCAGGATCGATCGGATGACCCACACCTTCACAGGTAGACACTCTACCACCAGAGCTATGTCCTGCTCCACTAGTGCAGTGTCATCATGCGGGAGATCTGGGGGTTCGATTCCCGGTCGAGTCAAACCAATGACTTACAAAATTTATACATGTCGCTGCCTGGTCAAGTACTCAGCATTAATAGGATAGGGCAAGGACTGGTTAGCTCAGTGTCAGGATAATTTGACTGAGTGGGATATCAGATCATGGTGCTGGCAGTCTGATTTCCAAGTGGTGCAGCACTATAAAGTCACCATAAGTGTGCACTGTCACAAGTCTGTACCCACCCTGATATGATCATAGATGTTGCTAGGACGTAAAACTCCAACAACCTACCAACCTAGTGCTGTGTGGCAGTCATAAGTCTGTTTCTGTGTGTATGAGGTGGCATCTTCAAGCTTTGACCTAGTTAAACCACTGAGATAACAAAATATATTTTTTTTAAAGAGAGAAAAAAAGGTATATTTGTCAGTGCCTAGTCTGGCGTTCCTCATTACCAGGATAAGGCAAGGGGCACCAGAATGAGGAAGACCAATTATTATTAATTGTATTAATTCCTTCCCTAACATTAAAGCTGCATAGTCCGACGAAGCATCAAATTTTAAAAATCAAAACAATTATCTAGATTTGATTCTACATATCTAACTTAGATACTGATGCACTTATTAAGTATTTGTTGCCACAAAGAAGGCAATACTGAGTCGATTTAATAGAACCTGTTACAGCAGAAGCCTATGGTATCAGAGTTTTGGCGTGCTTGCCAAGATTATTTTCACATGTTTGAATTTCAAATATCTCAAAAGGTAGCCATTTTAATTAAAAGTTACTTCAAACTAAATTAAGGTAGATTATAATGATCAATTTAATATACTTACCCCAGAAAAATGTAGGAAATTCAAAACCATCGGACTATGCAACTTTAACAAAGGAGGAGACAAGACACAAGTATATGGATTGAGCCTAAGACTAAAGCTAAGATTCCTTATACGCAGTATGTGGCATGCGGTATGCGAATGGGAGGATTCCTTCTACGCGGTATGTGGCATGCGGCATGCGTCCGTCTACCCACCACCTCCAGTACCATATGTTTCCCCTCCGCACCCCTGTGTGTGACCGTTCCATAATGATCAGTCGCCTCTCCTCTTCTAAAACTAATGGACACGTGCGACTGAGGTTTCCATTCGGATACCGCATGCCGCATGCCACACCGATCGCTACAGGGACTGATCGAGTTGCTGCATTCGCATTCGCATTCGCATACCGCATGTAAGGAATGTAGCCCATTGACTTCAAGGCATTTCGATTTTTTGCCACATTTGCATTCGCGTGTAAGGAATCTTAGCTTAAGGCATTTTATTCAGCAATATCGGAGGCGAAATGGGCAGATAGTAGTGGGTCGGGTGAGGGGCCATCTGGAGGGACGTAGGAGAATTAGGGGAGCTGCTTAGAAGCAAACTTCCCGCTCTTCAGGCCATACCCCAGCTTCCAGTAACCCATGCTACGAAGGAGCATATCAAAGTAGGTTAAAGGAGCAGTAGTAGAAGACTGCAGTGGTATGCAGGTATTGCATGTATAGCAATACCTCAAGGAGTTTGACGGCCCTGCCATGCAGAGTTGGAAACCACTGCCTTGTGGTACAGGTTCTTGACAAAACCAAAGGCTAAGGGAGCAAACCCTAAACAGAAAACCATGTCACTATGGCAACAGTAAGGGTGGTTGATGTATGGCACTCCCAACATCTCCCGACCAGCCACTAGGGACAAATAGTTTTGCGCCTGTCTTGACATGTGAAACCTTTATTTGCTCCCCGAGAGAGTGCCGCTGGTAACTTGCAAAAGCCAGCAGCACTTCAACGCTTTTGCAGGCAGCTTTCATGTAATGTGAAACCTGAAGCTGAGAGACATTAAGACCGACTCATGGATGCAACTCTCACAGCAGAGAGCTAAATGGAGAGCGGCAGTCAAGTAATGAAAGCAGTCTTTGTCACAATGCGACTGACAGCATGATGATGATGATGATGATGAGTAGAAGACAATAATAAATAATAATAATAAGCAGGATCATCACACACATGAATAATATTTGCATAAATGCTTTTTACCTCACATAATATGTGTATGCAGCGGCTATGTGGTTACTTGCCTGAGAGGTCAGTGCAGACCACTACACTCGTCCCCCTGGAATTGTAAGTCTTTTAATGCTTACAATTACATACATACACTTACATATATACACAGGGTAGGTTCAACAACTATACAGCGCATAGCTTGTACAGGATCCCCCACGGCACCAGTGTCGTGGGGGGTTGAAAATGGGAAATATTGGGCCTAGAGCGGGACTCGAACCCACATCTCTTTGCATTCCAGGACAGTGTGCTAACCATTACACCACCTAGGCCCCCTGATATCAACACACTACCCATGCCTACCTGTCTATGTGGTTACTTGCCTGAGAGGTCAGTGCAGACTACTACACTAACAAGAAAACAAGGAAAACATTTCCTTACTTCGGAATGTTCTTTATTCACCAGAATGTCTGTTTGAATATCTATTCGAGCGTGTGACGTCATTTGCGAGAGGCTTCTACTTAATAAACAAACATCGCCCCACCCCCAATAAAAATGAAGGAACGAACCTCTTTCAGTCGATCTCCAGAAACTCCTCCCCAATGCCAGTGTTGGGGCGGGGAGGGTTTGGGGGGGGGGGGAGGTGCTCCCCCTCTTAAAAATGTGTGGAGTATTGCCATTTATTCATGAAAGGTTGGTTCATTCGAAACTTCATGGACATAAAAATGTGTGGAATATTGCCCTTTATTCATGAAAGATTGTTTGTGGAGCCGCCTGGTATGTGTGTATGTGTGTGCATGTATGTAGATGGAGAGAGGAAGAGAGGTTAGACTTAGAGCGTGGCGGGGGGGGGGGGTCATCTGGTGTGATGGTGGCGCCGCCTGGTGTATGTACGTGTGTGTGGATGGAGAGCGGGGTAAGAATGGGGTGGTGGATTCAGCGGGTGTGATGGTGGTGCCACCTGGTGTCTGTTTATGTGTGTATGTGTGGGTGGAGAGCGCTGTTAGTGTTAGACTTCAAGCGGGGAGTGGGGGTGGTTTCAGCGAGTGTGAAGGTGGCGCTGCCTGGTGGTGAGAAAGTTCCCAATGGGTTCGAACCCTAGTCTAGCCAAACCAATGACCTAAAAATGAATACTTGTCGTTTCATAGCCAGGCGCTCGGCATTATTAGGATAGGGCAAGGACTAGTTGGCTCAGTGTCAGGATAATATGACTGAGTGGGATATGAGGTCATGGTGCTGGTGGCCTGGTCTCCCACTAGTCCCAGTGGGGCAGGACTATTCAGTCGTCATCAGTGCGCACTGTCACAGGTTATCTAGCACCTGTGTTTGATATCCAAGTCCTGATTTGTCCTTAGATGTTGCCAGCAGGTAAAACTCCAACAACCAATTAATCTTATCAATGTGTGTGTGTGTGTGTGTCGAGGAGCAGGATGTAGGTTGGTGCGTGTGGTGAGAGGGAGGGAGGGAGGGAGGGAGGGGAGGGGTGGGGGTGGAGAATCTCCATTTTTGCTGCAGGTGTCGCAATTTTGAAGGGTACCTGGTTTAAAACGGGATTTCTCACAATGCGCATGTGTCAAAGTCGAATGGCAAGCCTGAAATCTTGTCTGAATGTCTTGCTTGCTTCTGTCTGTAGAAGAGGTCAAGCAAGGATTGCTTCAGGAATCATTGTAGTGAATATGGTATGCTTGATAGAATATATTATCCTCTGTACTAACAAGTTAACAAGCCATTAATAAGTTATTAAGCGGGGGTATACAATCTCAATCAGGCAGAAATGCTTGCGCATGCGCATTGTTTGAAACCGGGTACTTTTCACAACTGCGGCCCCGGTGCTTGAGCAGACTTTCATGTTGATACAATTGAGGATGGGGATGGGGATGGAGTGGGGAGGGGTAACGAGGAGAGGGTGCAGGGGAGAAGGTAAATACCAGATTTACCCCGTACTCACAGTACATGGGTGAATTCCAACCCTATATAAAAACGGTCGAAAAAGCGGGTTAAGGAAATGAGAGCCTAATTTCACAATCTAAGAAGCAACATTTATTCTTTACATATGTCTTATTGATAGCCTGCTACCTTTGAGTTGAAAAATATAATATAATATCTAATTTAATAAGATTTAAAAGTGAAATCGATGGCATTCTCTGGCCGCCATCTTGTCTTTTTGCATTCTCGCCCATTTCACCAACTCTGTGGCAATATATGCAGCCATTTGATACTGAAGCCACAGTTTCTACTTCATGTTCCATACTCAGATACTGAACCTATTTTCGCCCGTATTTACACTACGTTGTCCTTCACCCGTGTACTACAAGTACCGGGTGAATCTTTTATCTAGGGAGAAGGTAGATACAAGATTTACCCCTTACTTACAGTACAGGGGTGAAAACCAACCCATTAGAAAAGCTGGCGAAGGATTTCGACATGCTGGGGAAATTAATTGAGTGAATAATGTCTTAATTTAAGAAGAAATATTTATTCTTTATATATGTTTTTATATTTCCCCGGTACCTTTGAGTTGAAAAATGTAATAAAACATGTAGTTTAATAAACTTTAAAAGTGAAATCGACAGTGTTCTATGGCCGCCATCTTGTCTTTTTGCATTCTCTCCCATTTCACCCAACTCTGTGCCGATATAAGTAACCTTTTGACACTGGTGCCAGGCATTCTACTTCCTGTTCCATACTAAAGTTATTTTCGCCCGTATTTAGACTACGTTGTCATTCATATATATATATATATATATATATATATATATAATTATACATGTCAGTTAGTATGCAGGTATTGCAATACCTCAGGGAGTTTGACGCCCCTGCCCTGCAGAGTTGTAAACCACTGCCTTGTGGTACAGGTTCTTGACAGAACTGAAGGCTAAGGGAGCAAACCCTGAACAGAAAACCATGTCACTGTGGCAGCATCAAGGGCGGTTGATGTATGAAACTTCCAACATCTCCCGCCCAGCCACTGCAGGGACAAATAGTTTTGCGCCTGTCTGGACATGTTCTTGCCAGTGTGAAACCTCTATTTGCTCCCTGAGAGAGTGCCGCTGGTAACTTGCAAAAGCAAGCAGCACTTCACCACTTTCGCAGGCAGCTTTCATGAAATGTATACCGACTCATGGACATCACTCTCACAGCAGAGATCTAAACGGAGAGCGGCAGTCAAGTATTGAAAGCAGTCTTTGTCGCATCGCGACCGACAGCATGATGATGATGATGATGATGATGTCGTTCATCCCTGTACTGTAAGTATGGGGTGAATCTTTTATCTAGGGAGAAGGGTGAGGCTAGAGGGGCAGGGGGAGGGGGTCGGGGTAGGGGGAGGAGGGGATCTGCGGGTGTCAACGTGTTCCGGAAGCGGGACGGTGCTACTGCTATGAGGTGTGTGTGTGTGTGGGGGGGGGGGGGGGCGCCTTGTTTGTATGTGTTGGGGGCGGGGCGGGAGGCGGTACGGAGGGCGGGGCGGGAGGCGTGGTACTCATTGTGGCGCCACCTGGTGTGAACGGATAGGTGGAGTTTCACCGGATGCTTGTGGCGCCGCCTGGTGTGAGGGTTGGTCGGTTGGATGTTGGAGTTTTACGTCCTGACAACATCTTAAGGGCATGTCAGGACGGGTACCGACTTGTGACAGTGCACTCATGGCGACTTTATAGTGCCTCCTGACTAGGAGACTGGGAGACCAGGCGGCTAGCACCATGACCTGATATCTCACTCAGTCACATTATCCTGACACTGAGCTAACCAGTCCTTGCCCTATCCTATTAATGCCGAGCACCAGGCTAGTAAGCGACAAGTGTCAATTTTATAACTCATTGGTTTGACTCGACTGAGAACCGAACTCCCGATGTCCCAACCGCGAGGCTCGCGCTCTACCGATTCGGCCGTGTATGTGTGTGTATGTATGTAGATGGAGAGAGGAAGAGCAGTTAGACTAAGAGCAGGAGTAGGGGGGGGGGGGGGGTCAGCTGGTGTGATGGTGGCGCCGCCTGGTGTGTGTGTGGATGGAGAGCCGGGTAGGAACAGGGTGGTGCATTCAGCAGGTGTGACGGTGGCGCCGCCTGGTGTCTGTTTATGTGTGTATGTGTGGGTGGAGAGCGAGGTCAGACTTCGAGTGGGGAGTGGGGGGGGGGGGGGACGGGCGGGTGGGCGGGGGGGGGTTCAGCGGGTGTGACGGTGGCGCCGCCTGGTGGTGAGAAAGTTCCCGCACCTTGACGCGGCAGGCGTTGGCTCCTTAAAACCCCCACCCTCTTCTCACCTGCAGGCCAAGGGACGGGTCCAATTAAAGGTGTGCTAAGAGGCCTTTGAAGTCTGCCGCCACTCAGAAAACCCCCTCAGTGCCCCCCCCCCCGCCCCCCTTTTACTCCCCACCGCCCCCTCCGCCCACTCACGTTCAGCCGATTGCACCCCCCATCATGTGCCCTCAACCCTTCCCCCCTTCCACCACCCTCCCCCCCTCCCCCTTGTGCCCCCTCCCTCTCACTCCCCCTTCCAGCCCGTTACCCCTTGCCCTCCCCCCCCCTCCTTCCCCTTGCCCCCAGCAGTACGCGGACACAGTCTATCTCCTGTCCGGGACAGCAGTTAAAAAAAATTCTTTTTGTAAACGGATTATATTCACATATATAGCTTTTCTCAGTGCCGTAGCACTGGTCTTCGGACCGTAAGTCTAACAGGTATATAGGTATTTACACATTAAAGCTGAGATTCCTTACACGCAGTATGCGGTATGCGGTATGCGAATGCGGCAAAAAATCGAAACGCCTTGAAGTCAATGGGCTACAACCCTTAAACGTGGTATGCGAATGCGAATGCGAATGCGAATGCATTTTTCTGATCGGTCCATGTAGCGATCGGTGCGGCATGCGGCATGCGAGGTGCGAATAGAAACCTGAGTCTGATGTGTCCATTAGTTTAACACTAGGAGAGGCGACTGAGCATTACGGAACGGTCACGCACAAGGGTGCTGAGGGGAAACATATGGTAGTGGTGGTGGTGGTGGGGGTTCGGGTTGGTAAAAATGCTACCAGAGCCACAAAAATAGGAATACTTATCTATAATTGGGTAATTATATAGGTAGGAACCTCCATCTGACATACCAAGAGTTACATAGATATAAATGCCATATTAGGCCATATACAGTGCATTATGGAGTATACTTGTTTATTTTTATTTTTTAAATATAGCAGGTCGTGTGCCGCATGCCGCATGCCACGTAGAAGGAATCTTCCCATTCGCATACCGCATGCCGCATGCCGCATACCGCATGTAAGGAATCCTAGCTTTACGTGGTTTATATATAATACATGAAAAGTGGGAAGTCAATTCTTAACTCAGTGGATATTTGGATTTAATAACTTAGCAAGACAAATAAAAGAATATCCCACCAATATATATAGATATATATATATATATATATATATATGTCTGATGTACAAGCAATTACGCAAGTATAAAGGTGCGGAAAGAAACAGTCATATTATTTTTTCATTTATACTGAAATTCAGTGCCTTACTCGAATCCTAACCAGGTCGCTCAAGTCTTTTATTCGCGTCAAGGAATTCTTTTTCGGTCCGATCCAATATAAAAATGTAATATGGTCAAAACTGTGTGAACATAAAATGCCTCACATTGTGATCATCTAACGTATTGTCCAGTAACCTATACAGCACATGACTATGACGCAACTCCTGGTCCGGTCAAACCAATGACCCAAAAATTTGATACATGTCATGTCGCTTTCTAGCTATGCACTCAACATTATTAGGATTGATTGATTGATTGGTGGTTGCTTTACGCCGTGTCGGCAGCATAGGCCATATTCACTGGTTGGTTCAGGGCTAGGATAATGTGACTGAGAGGGATATCAGGTCATGGTGCTGGTGGCCCGTTCTCCCAGTGGGACTATAAAGTCGCAATGAGTGTGCACTGTCACAATTCGGTACCTGTCCTGATATAACTTTAGATGTTGTCAGGACGTAAAACTCCAACAACCAACCACTAGAGTAAGGAACTGACATAGTAGCGCCATCTGTGGAGTAGACCACATTTTGGTTCCCTTGACTTCTCCAAAGGTGGCGCCACATACGGGTCTCAAGACTAGTCGGGTTCCAGTCCCGGTTGTGCCCGCTAGGTGGAGTCCGAGTCCATCCAGATGGAACTACAAGTGGCGACCTCTGTTGAAGTAAAGGCCATGGGACCAGAGAAGGGTCCACAGCGAGGAAAGGAGGAAAAACGGGTGACCACTGTCTTATATTGAGCATACCCTTGCAGGAATAGTTTCCCATTCTTTAAGTCCTGATATTGTGTGATTTAAACAGAAGTCGATGTAGATAAATTAAAAATATACTTCAAGCACTTTAATCTGTGCAAAAGATACATATATATGTGTAAGTATATCTGAACAAGAAACTACTAAAAACATCTTAATTTATTATATATATATATTTTTTTAGTTGGTATTCTATGTTTCAAACAAGAGCTGAGATGAGCTGAAACTGGCACATTTCATAGCTGCACCCAGTGTATTAGCATGTGCCATGTGCTTCTGGCGGGTTTGTTTTTCTTCCACGCATCCCACAATGCACCGCGCGGCTGGAATGGCGATGTAGTCTATTGTCAACGCGATCAAGGAGGCCATGGTGGCGCAAATGGAGACCTCCATAGCAGCATACTAAAGTCGGTTTGTTTGTTTTACATCCTACCAACATCTAAGGTCATATCAGGACGGGTACCGACTTGTGACAGTGTGCACTCATGGCGACTTTTGTAGTGCTGCCCCACTGGGACACCAGGCTGCCAGCACCATGACCTGATATCCCACTCAGTCACATTATCCTGACACTGAACCAACCAGTACTTGCCCTATCCTAATAATGCCGAGTGCCAGGGTAGGAAGCGACAATAATAAATTGTTAAGTCATTGGTTTGACTCGACCAGGATTCGAACCCACACACCCATGGGTTCAGATCTCCCGAAACAGGAGACGGACGCTCTACTCATTCAGCCACCCCATCTGGTGCTACTAAAGTCAGAGGTAGTGGGGAGAATGGCAGCACTAAAGGCAAAGCCACATGCAAATATGTAATTGGAGGAATTCTATCCGCTTTAAATGTTTGTATTATGTTATTCATATGCATGTGACAAGGTTCTTACGCATTTATTTAGACATGTCCCATTCCAGGACTTTCAAGGATTTTTCAGTGTAAAATTCCATGACATTTTAAAGATATTTATTAAATTTAGTTCCCTGAAACACGGGCCGTATTAATAGTTGATTCACCGTGTAAGATGTGAAGTGTAAATAACCATAAACAATAAAACTGAATGTACGCATAATTTTAGTATAAAAATCAAGAGGCAGGATAACAAATCCAGCGAAATCATTTTAAAAACAAAACATCACTGAATAAACTTCGGGCACGTCGGTGAATATATCACATAGGCTTAAAAAAAAGAAAGAAAAAGTCATGATTTTCCATTTACAAGGATCTTTAAACAAATTCCACGCGTGGAATCCTGAATTATCAAATTCTGTGACTTTCCATGTTTTCAAGGACTTGTACAAAGGATCTGATTACTCAGTAAAAGTAACCTCAATATATGGACACATATAAGTCAAAGACAAACAAATTCACTTAGAAAATTTATTAAGTCTTCTGGTTTCTTGCGGCTTCTCAAAACACACCATTTTCTTTTTCTTAAGAGAATATTATGAAGCATTTATTTTGTTGATTCTATCCATGTGAGTATGTGAGGAAGAAATTAAAAGAAGGATAACAATAGCCCAAACAACATTCTCCAAAATGTAGAGTGTTAACATCAAGTAAGATATTAATACAAACAAGGAAGCGTATTGTTCAGTGTTATGTGTGGTCAACTCTAATGTATGGGGCTGAGACATGGACAATCTCTAAGAAAATGTACAAACGTTTAGCAGCATTTGAGATGTGGACTTATCGAAGGATGATGAAAATATCATAGACAAAGAAGATCACCAACAAAGAAGTTCTCAGAAAAATTAAAAATAAGAAAAGCTTGTTTGCCACTATACAGACAAAGAAACTTATTTATTTTGGCCACATCATTCGTCAGAGTTCAATATACCGTACATTGTTGGAAGGGAAGGTGAATGGCAGCAGAGGGAGAGGGAGACCAAGAACATCATGGTTTACAAATATTTCAGTGGACAGGCTTGAATTATTCACAGTCTATCAGAACAGCACAACATCGGGACAAGTGGAGAACCATTGCATCCAACCCTCGACTAGAGGACGGAACTATTGATTGATTGATCAGATCAAAATCGAAAAGTAAAGAAAAATGTTCAACTCTGACAATATGCAGAACATATAAATAAACCTTCATATGAACATAGATTTTGCTATTATTTGTTTATATTTTCACTTTTGGTTTCCATGTCACAAAAGTGGTACAGTTTCTGAGCACGACCCACATATATATACAATATGTATGTATATATACATGTATGTATATATATAGCATATGTATATGTGTGTGTACATACACACATACATATATATGGTCACTTCTCACACAATTGCATTAGTTACGATAGTTTTTAGGAATATTTGAAGTATAGAAATGTAAAATGAGTTATGGTAAAACTCCGACACCTTCGGCTTATGCAGTAACAGTTTCTATTAAATTGACTCAGTGTTCCCTTCAATGTGGCGACAGGTGTTTAATACAGGGATGAAAGTGGTCTCCTGGAAAAAAAGCGGAAATGCTGATATTCTTCTATAGGTTTAGCATTGTCAGGGAATCGTGGAAAATTCCCAGAACTCAGGTTTCATACATATATACTTTTGAAGCACGTATTAGTAGTATACGCTGATCGTGCTGCGCCATTTGAAGCACGTATTAGTAGTATACGCTGATCGTGCTGTGGCGTTTGAAGCAGTTATTAGTAGTATACACTGATAGTGCTGCGGCGTCTGCATCACATATTGCTGCGGTGTTTGAACAACGTATTAGTACACACTTATAGCTACAGGAAAAATCCCGGAAATCCGCGAAATCGCGGAGATCTTTCATCCCTGTCAGGGATGAAAGTGGTCACCGCGAAAAAAAGCGGAAATGCTGATATTCTCCCATAGGTTTAGCATTGTCAGGGAATCACTGAAAATTCCCGGAAGTCGGGTTTCATACATATTGGTATACGCTGATAGTGCTGCGCCATTTGAAGCACGTATTCGTAGTATACGCTGCTAGTGCTACGGCGTTTGCATCACATATCGGTATACACTGATAGTGCTGCGGCGTTAGAAGCATGTGTTAGAACTATACTCTGATAGTGCTGCGCCGTGAAGGCATTAGTAGTTTACACTGCTGGTGCTGCGGCGTTTGCACAACATATTAGTATACGCTGATGGTGCTGCATCGTGAAACAATGTATTGGTTGGTTGGTGGAGTTTTACGTCCTTGCAACATCTAAGGTCATATCAGGACGGGCGCAACTTATTAGTATACACTTATAGCTACAGGGAAAATCGTGGAAATCCGCGAAATCGCGGAGATCTTTCATCCCTGCATATAAACCATGTAAGACACGTTTAAAGTGATTCATCTTATCTATAAAAAAATCCACAAAATATAAAGCAATACATGTGCATTTTTCTATAGACACCATTCACTTCAGTTTGCAGTTTTCAGGTGCTTTATTATCAAACTTCCAGATTTTTGATAAGTGTAGGTATTTTTTTATTTGGTGAAAAACTTAAGATGATGGGAATATATGAGCCTGTCTCAAAAGGTGATAACTCTTCTTCTTTTTTGTCCATTGTAACGATTGACACAAAACAGCACAGAAACGGTTACAGTGAAAACACAAGGACATAAAAATTTGCTTCAAATCAATATGTATTCTATTGGGATTATGAAACACCGTGTAAAAATCAAATCAGTTTATCCTGAGCAAATGAATAATCAGATAGTATGTTGATCGTTACAATGGACAAAGTTTTGTCCCATATTGCTTAGCACCTTTTGAGACAGTCTCATATATATATTTTTAACCCTTTAGAACCGTATTTGAATCAATTTGCTGACAAGTGACCTTATGCTGAACAGTGTATACCTGGTGTTTATACGTAGCTATACATGTATACACACATTCATATATACATTATATGTGGGTCATTCTCAGAAACTGCACCACATATTTCGTATCCATGTTACGTTGTTATTGATTTAGCATTTATTTTTGGAAGGGGGGGGGGTGTAGCAATCAAATAGTTACTGTTGACTATGTGTATTAATTATGTTAGCAATACTACATGTATTTAATCTATCCCACAAAATGTATTCAAAATATGCTTATAACTATGATTTTGTGCTAAAATGAAAATTTGCATATTGACCTACCCAGACGTTTTTGTCAAATTTCTTTTTTGTAAGACTAAGAGGCAATCTTTTTTGTTGAACTGTAATCATTAAAATCTTGTCTGAATTTGTTATGTGGGTTAAAATGATGTTATGGATGTGTGCTACTAATGAAATTATGGGGTGGATGTTACCCGGTAAATTTCAACGGCTTTCTCAATTTGGATAACATCAAAATTACGAAGTGAAACAAATTTGTAATTTCAACTCTGACATATGCACAGGATATACACCATGAGTATTGATTCTACTGTTATTTAGAATGTTTTCCGCTATTATTTGGAATGTCTTCAATTGTGGTTTCCATGTCACAAAAGTGGTACATAACTTCTGAGAACGACCAATATATATCCTGTAAATACATTGCTATACATACATATGAGCCTGTCTCAAAAGGTGATAGCTCTTTTTTGTGTGTCCATTGTAACGATTGACACAAAACAGCACAGAAACAGTTACACTGAAAACACAAGGACATTTGCTTCAAATCAATATGTATTCTATTGGGATTATGAAACACCATGTAAAAAACAAATCCGTTTATCCTGAGCAAATGCATAAGCAGATAGTATGTTGATCGTTACAATGGACAAAGTTTTGTCCCATATTGCTTGGCACCTATTGAGACAGTCTCACATATATATATATATGGTGTGTATATACAGCTGTATAGGGTATGCAGGTATTGCAGGTATAGAAATCCCTCAGGGAGTTTGACGCCCCTGCCCTGCAGAGTTGTAAACCACTGCCTTGTGGTACAGGTTCTTGACAGAACCGAAGGCTAAGGGAGCAAACCCTAAACAGAAAACCATGTCACTGTGGCAGCATTAAGGGCGGTTGATGTATGGAACTCCCAACATCTCCCGACCAGCCACTGCAGGGACAAATAGTTTTGCGCCTGTCTTGACATGTTCTTGCCGGTGTGAAACCTCTATTTGCTCCCCGAGAGAGTGCCGCTGGTAACTTGCAAAAGCCAGCAGCACTTCAACACTTTTGCAGGCAGCTTTCATGAAATGTACATTAAATGGAGAGCGGCAGTCAAGTAATGAAAGCAGTCTTTGTCGCATCGTGACCGAGAGCATGATGATGATGATAGGGGGTATACACATAGCTATACATACATGATACATACATTCAGTGTAGCAAGGTTAACACATGATCTCTATGGTAGAATAATGCCAAGACAGGTGGCGCCACCGTGGTCAACTAAGGAACTAGGGTCACCTTCTAAGGAGCTAATATATTCATGATTTAACAGTGAGTATACAATGACAGCTTGTTTATTTTTTCACATGGGACATTATGTAGAACATATACATGTAGAGAGTATCTATTTAAGTAATATATATATATATCTAGAATGGTATCTATCCACCAGAGCGATCTATATAGAAGAAACACTTTTCCAAGAAAACCCCCCCAAAAACTCACAAAAATATTTCCTTATATGTTGTTTGTAAAGAGTGTCTTTCAAAGACTTTGACCTGACTATATAGGAGTGTCCGGGAAGGATGGAACCTATTGATGGGACACTATCTGGTTACTCTAAGTGTTCGAGTGTAACAATGGGTGCATGTGGCCGTGTGTGTGTTGTCTGGAATGTGTTGGTGTGAGTGTGTGAGTGTTTCTAGGTACAAGTGTGGGCTGTGTTGGTGTGAGTGTTTGTGTGTTTCTAAGTATTATTTGTGGACTGTGTTGGTGTGAGTGTGTCGGTGTGTATGTGTGTGGCTATGTAACTATGTGTAGACTGTGTTGCTGTGTACAGGGATGAAAGTGGCCTCTGGCAAAAGAAAGCGGAAACTCTCTCATAGGCTTAGCATTGTTAGGGAATCACGGAAAGTTCCCCGAAGTCAGGTCTCATACATATTAGAATACGCTGATACTGCTGCGGCATTTGAAGCACGTATTCATATACACTGATCATGCTGCGACATCTGCACCACGTACTATTAGTATACGCTGATAGTGCTGCAGCGTTTAACAACGTATTAGTACACTGATATCCTGCAGGAAAAATCCCGGAAATCCGCGAAATCGCGGAGATCTTTCATCCCTGTATGTATGTTTGTGGACTGTGTTGCTATGTATGTGTGTTGTCATGTGAGTGGACTGTGTTGCTATGTCAGTCTGTGTGTTGCTATGTGTATGTGTGGGTTTGTGCACGCGCGTGTTTATGGACTGCACATTGCTGTCAAGTGTCAGTGCATTATGTTGGTAAGCAGGCCACGGGGGTCAGCCGCCTCATGATGTCGCTTCAGTCGAGCTCTCGTCACTTTTGGATTAGCTACCACGAGAGCATGACGTCACACGCACCGCTCCGCGGGCGCCACCACGAGAGGGCGCCACGGCGCCCGGCCTCAGTGCAACGTTGCGCGAGTTTGTTAGGGTTTACATCCTAGCAACATCTAAAGTCATATCAGGACAGATACCCACTTGTGACAGTGTGCACTCATCGACTTTATAGTGCTGCTCCACTGGGAGACCCGGCTGCCAGCACCGTGACCCAATTTCCAAGTCAATCACATTATCCTGACACTGAGCCAACCAGTCCTTGCACTAGCCTATTAATGCTGAGCCCCAGGCTAGGTAGCGACACGTATCAACTTTGTAAGTTGTTGGTTTGACTGTGCTGGGTTTGACCCCCATGTCATCCCGCATGGTAAGCTAGCCAGACTCGGGTCAGCATGGCCAGTCGAGAGTATGTCGGCTATGTGCCAGATTATGAGTGTTTGTGTGTGTGTATATATATATGTGTGCATGTGTGTGTGAGTGAGTATGAGATATATACCAGCCTTCCTGCCTCACATCTCATAGCTCCAAGGCGGCCATCCCATGGCTACATGTTCTCTACAAATGTGGTCTTCCACCCGTAGAATGGCCACTTCCACCTCATTCCATACGACACCAGCTTCCCACAACAGAATGCCCTCTCTATCTCACACGCGAAGGCTGCCTTTGTCGGAAGAAGAACGCAGGAGAAGAACCGTTTTCCGTACTCGAACCCGCACCGGATGAGCTCATTATACTGCAGGGTGTCAGTCACCTCGAAGGCGAAGCGGCCGGTTGTCTTGTCGAACAGGCTCCCGCCACAGTGGACAAAGATCTGGATACACACCATGTCCAAGTTGGCCTGTGTCTGCGGCTGGTGCTTCGAGTGGCAGAGGATGAAGTACTCGACATCATTCTCGATGAGCTGCTCGAAGTTCTGCAGTGCCTTGAGCACTGGATGCAGCTCAGTGGGCAGCATGTGCGGGGCGTTGTCCTTCCAGACGGCGACGAAGTCGTGGATGTAGCAGGGTTCGATTGGCAGCACGATGCTTTGCACATTGCGGTAGGGAAGGGCACTGGTTGTCAAGGTGGAGCTGGTGTCCTGCATGATGCATTGTGCGATGTCCTCCACAGGGGCTTCCATCGTTGCCAAAGTGTTGCTGCTCATGACAAATTAAAGCGGTGTTCATAGCCATTTTGACATATCCAGGGTCCATACACATGTGAAGATATGGAATTCAAGGCTATTTCAAAACTTTTCAAGGCTGTTTTTGATAGGAATTCAAGACTATTTTCAATTGGATTTCAGGAAAGAAACAACAATTGCCAATGGCGATTTTGGACTAATTTAGTAATTACCAAAAATAGGTTAAATTCAAGGCAGTTCAAGGCCTTCAAATGGGGAAAATGAAGGTCAAAATTGTTCAAGACTTTCCAGGTCCCTTATGGACCTGCATTTCAAATTCCTTGACTTTCATGGACCTTTCAAAATTCCACGTTTTTCAGACGTTATGTTAAAGTACACAGAAACACGACCGTATTCATAGTTGATTCACTGTGTAAAATGTGAAGTGTAATTAAGCATAAAAAATAACAACAAACGTATATATATATATATATATAGGTTCAATAACAAATCCACAAAAATCACAATAAATACAAAACATCACCGATTAAAGTTTGGGCACATGGACAAATATAGGCTTAAAACAAATATATAGTCATGATTTTCCTTTTTCCAGGATATTCAAGGATCTTCAGAAAAATTCCATGACTTTCCAGGCCTGGAATCATGAATTATCGAATTCAATGGCTTTCCAGGTTTTCAAGGACTCATACGATTCCTGTTCGATAGCCTTTGTCACTTTACGCCTTTTATGCGAATAAACAAAGGAGGCAATACATATTTTTTGTGCAACTCACCATTAGCCTATATATAAATGGGTCGTTCTCAGAAACTGTGTACCACTTGAGGTAGTCTACTTGAACTATCAATCTGTTTAAACACATTGAACATTACATAAGACAGACAAAATGTCTTGTCAACTATAAACTTAGCTTGTTTTATAAGAGAAAAATGTAACCCACAACGATTGTTTGAGTTGCCTCGAGTATACACCTTCTACTCGGTGCTGCTCCCCATTTTTGTATGAACTACAGTGACTGGTGCTGTACATTATACAGCAGGAGCCACTCCCTTAATTCTACACGATCGGTGCTGTGACTAATACAGCACTGATCAAACTTAGATTATTTAGAATGTCAATTCCAATAGTAAGATGGCCGGAAGACCAGTGCTCCGGCGCTGACAAATGTCATATTCAAATGAATAAATACTTTACCAAAAAAGAAAATGCATATTTAAAAAAAAAACATTATTGGAGTTTCAATATTTTGATTTCATCATTTAGCCTAATCATGTGGGATATATTTGAGATCAAAAGTAAATTTTAATGTTGTGTATTATGTATCTTATTGGGATGGATGTAGCTAAATAAATAGAAAATTATATCACTAATTTGTGACATTGTCAACAGCATTGAAAATAAAGTGTCACAAACTTAATTAAAACCTCTGAACAAGAGCACATTTCACTTCAAATGGTCATATACAATGTCTTCATTAAGTTGAAGACATGTATTTCTAAAAAAATTATGAATTAGTTAACCTTTTCTGAAGTAATTAACATCGTAACATTTCGTTTCCACTTGCATGTACTATGAAACTCTGTATCAAACACTGAGTACAGATACAGTACAGGAACTATTTTCACCATTTGACACTCTATGCATGGACCCAGTTATGGTATAGTAAAAGATCAATCCTGAAATTGCCCCTAAACATTGAAATTTGAGCCGAACATTTGTGTAAAATTGTTGATTCCACTTGGACTGTTACCGTGCTAATATTTTTCTGCTTTTCTCTTTAATCATCACAAATAAGACAAAACCATAGCAATGAGGTTTCAAATTATTATTACTACTGTTTATAAAGCAAGTAGCATGTGAAATGTCCTAAAAACGTCAAGCGTTGTGTGGAAAATATTTGATTTTAGAGTCAGATTGGTTTCCATGCTATACTGCTATTTACTGGGTGTGAGCATCATTTGACCTACTTAAAAATGTCAGAATATGTTTATTTTCAATTATTCAGATGCAAAGGGGACATCCACGTTGAGGAAACTTGTATATATATATAGGACTTTGACAGCATTTTGATTTTGTGGTACTGATGTCGCAGTATTGGTACACAAGTTATGAGAACGACCCAAATCTATATCGAGCAAGAAGACAGTTAAAGTTTCATGGATTTGAGTGTCTGTAATTTTCTGAGATAAATTTATTAGGTTGATGGTTATAATCTACCTTACGTTAGTTTAAATCAACTTTCAGTTTTACCTCACATGGCTAACCTTGGAGACATTTGAACTACAAACATGCAAAACTTAATTTGTCAAGCATACCAAAACTTTGACACCATAGGCTTCAGCGGAAACATATTCTATTAAATTGATTCAGCATTAGGAACGGCCGGAAGACCGGGCTGACAAAAGGCATTATTCACTGAATAAACTACATTTGAGTAAAACAAAGAAAGACAACAACAAAAATCTGAAAAGAAATCTGAAAAACATGTCCTTTCTATATCAGAATATGGCAATAAATGCATATTTCGTGGGTCAGTATCTAAGTTGGATATGTAGGATAAAATCTAGATAATTATTTTCGTTTTGAAAATTTGATGCTTTTTTTAAAAGGAGCTTTAAATACCACCAAGTTCAAAGACACCTAAATTTACAAATGGGCTGAGCTGAGGGCTTCATAATCTAGGAAGACAAAATCTAGCCAAAACTAAAAAATAGATATATTACCATCAATCCTGGGTGTAGCCTACCCAGTCTCGGAATTTGTTTCCGTTGACCACAAATATATGATTGTGAGCTTTCTAATTTAATGAGTGCCTATTGGCACATAATTGATTGTCTGCTTTTACATGTAAAACCGATGGTTTGAACAAAAAACAAACATTTCTCGCCCTGAATATGGCCTATGCTGCCGACACGGCGTAAAGCAACCACCAATCAATCAATCAATCAAACCCAGTCTCGGGTTAATGCATGGGTTTTGGGGCCTCCATAGATTAATTGAATTAAAAAAACCCTCTAATTGTTGAATCCTGATAAAAACATTTAACAAACTTAAATCTCCAATCAAAATAAGCTCAATTATAGCATATTAGGATTGCCATGTGCCAATATTTTTCGAGAAATGAGCCTCATTTAGCCTCGAAATCTTCTAGATGTAATGTTTTTTTTAATGTTCAAAGCTATCGAATCTCAGCTTTCAACGTTTTGCTCAACTAAGAGAATCAGACTATTCAAGTTTAAGTAACAGTAATTTAAAGTCGCCCGGTATACCTCACCCAGAAACAAGCGAATAAGGTATAAAAGCTCTCCAAGAATACCTTTGCTTAGTTTTTTTCAGTTCATACAACCGAAAATGTGTGTGTGGGGGGGGGGGCGGGGGGAAGATTGTTGAGGTCTGTAACATATTGTAAAATATTCCGATTTAATGCATTGGTGGGGGAATACATATGTTCTATTATTGATCGGGTAATACTAGCAGACAGTGAGAAAAACCTACAAGATGTTGTGAATAGAACCAATAAAGCTGGAATACTATTCAACATGAAGATGAATTCCAGGAAGACCAAAACAATGGTTATAAGTAAAGACAGATAAACCAAATATCAATATAACCATAGATAGCACAAACATAGAACAAGTATCCGAATTCATATATCTCAGACAAAAGATTACAAATGATGGGAGATGTGAGGAAGAAATTAAGAGAAGGATAACAATAGCCCAAACAACATTCTCCAAAATGTATAGAGTGTTAACATCAAGTAAGATATACAAGGAAGCGTATTCTTCAGTGTTATGTGTGGTCTACTCTAATGTATGGGGCTGAGACATGGACAATCTCTAAGAAAATGTACAAACGTTTAGCAGCATTTGAGATGTGGACTTATCGAAGGATGATGAAAATATCATGGACAAAGAAGATCACCAACAAAGAAGTTCTCAGAAAAATTAAAAATAAGAAACACTTGTTTGCCACTATACAGACAAAGAAACTTATTTATTTTGGCTACATCATTCATCAGAGTTCAATATACCATACATTGTTGGAAGGGAAGGTGAATGGCAGCAGAGGGAGAGGGAGAGGGAGAGGGAGAGGGAGAGGGAGACCAAGAACATCATGGTTTACAAATATTTCACAGTTTACAGTCTATCAGAACAGCAAACCATCGGGACAAGTGGAGAACCATTGCATCCAACCCTCGACTAGAGGATGGAACTATTGATTGATTGATTGATACATGACCAGGTGCATGTATGTGTATATTATGTAGGTGCTGGTGGTGCTTGATTGAGAGATAAATAGACACATTGGTGCTGGCAGGACTGTTTGTAAGGGGCACTCAGAGCCTACCCCCTCCCCCCTCTGCTAGTCAGGATCACCGCACTCAGGCTCAAGGCATGGGTGGCCAGGGGAGCCACACAGCTTGGTGGTGGTGGGCAGATCACTGGTAATGCTGGATCCCTATTGGTAGAGCTAAGAATACTTGTTTCTCATTGAGAGAATAGGGTGGGGTGATACTCTACACTGAATCCATGTACAATATAAATAATAAACCAAAGGGCTTGACTCTCTCTCTTCTTTCACACTTTATACTCTTCCTTTCTCTTTGTCTGTATTGATTTCACTATAGCCTGCCTACACAACCACAGATTCGAGCAGTAGACTTTACAATATGAATGACATCATGGGTGGGATTCCCTCATCACATAACCACTAGCAGTTCATTACACACAGGAAAATCCATCGAAATCACCAAGATGGCAGTCACAGAAAGCTTTCAATTAAACTTTTAATAAATTATTCACACACAAATTAGCTGGTTATGATAAATATATATTTGAACTATATATTTAGCACTTTAGATTGCAAATTCTGATATTTTTCTCTATAAGGTTGTCTAGAAGCTTTGTCAGTGCTGCTGGACTAACCACAACACAGCAGGAGCAACGAACGTCAGCACTGCCCCTCACCCCCCATATATGCAATTGCATAAACTGAAAACCTCAAGGATGAGAGTAGCTTGTGACAAAATAGTGTGAACAGTGTCATCCCGAGAAAATTTTGAATTTAGTGCAATTTCAGAGCCATTTTAAGACAACCTGGGACTCTTTCAGGGATGAAAGTGGTCTCCGGGAAATGCTGATATTCTCCCATAGGCTAAAGGGGCTGTCACATTAGGGTTTTTTGCGGGAGCGTACGGTGGCGTAGGCGCGCTACGTCATATACATCGGCATACGCCGACATACGCTATGCATACGCTATGCATACGCCGTCATGTGCTGGTGTATGCCGGCTTATGCCGTCGTACGCTTTCTCACATCCGTCCGTCCAAATTTTGTTGTGCATGCTAACAAAATCTCGACCTACGGGAGCGTATGGTTCATACGCTACTCATACGCCGGCATACGCTCCTCATACTCTAGGGGTACGCCGGCATATGCTAGGGGTATGCTGGCGTACGCTACTCATACGCTCAACTTGCGTCACGGGGGTATCTCTGGCGTATGAAGCGTACACAGAACCTACGAGTTGCGTATGGGAGCGTATGAGTAGCGTATGGCGGCATATGCCCCACCTATGGTCTCGGTATATAAAGGCGACGCACTATATACCCAGGAGCCACCAGGTGGCGGACCGAGAGATAACATAGGTCTCGCATATGCTTCGCATATGCTTCGCATACGCTTCGCATACGCTCCTCATACGCTCCACATGCCAATCAAAACCGTAAAAAAATGTCAAAGTACGCTCTCATACGCCCCTCATAGGTTAGGCATACACTCAAAACACCCGAGAGGTCACCAAAGGTCACGATACGTCATTCCGCGCAGTTTTTTCCCATTTTCGACGTAGGTTTTCAATATGTTCCCGCCATATGCCGTAATGTGACAGGGCCTTTAGCATTGTCAGGGAATCGGTGAAAATTCCCGGAAGTCGGGTTTCATACATATTGTTATTGGTATATGTTGATAGTGCTGCACCGTTTGAAGCACGTATTAGTAGTATACACTGCTAGTGCTGCGGCGTTTGCATCACATATCAGTATATGCTGATAGTGCTGCGCCGTTTGAAGCACATATTAGTAGTATACACTGATAGTGCTGCGCCGTGAAGGCATAATAGTATATGCTGCTAGTGCTGCAGCGTGAAACAACGTATTGGTTGGTTGGTGGAGTTTTACATCCTTGCAACATCTAAGGTCATATCAGGACGGGCGCAACTTATTAGTATACACTTATAGCTACAGGAAAAATCCCGGAAATCCGCGAAATCGCGGAGATCTTTCATCCCTCTACTTTACTGTAGCTGGACAGTCATTTTTCTTTGGGAAATAAGTTGTTTACATCTGGTAAAGCACATGGCATGGCATGGAGGAATTATTCGACTTGACATATTTGATGTCAGAAGGACCCCCCCCCCCCCCAGCTTTTTTACATCTGATTTACACGAATCTCAGAAATGACCCTTATGGCCAAGAAAAAAATCGGAAATCCGCCGAAAATCGGATATTTCTCATACCTGAAACCTGCAACGGTATGCTTGGAGAGCATTTATCGGAGTACGGTCCGTGTCTCAGTGGCCTATACCCATGTCACAGTTTAAAAAGGTACCTGGTTTAAAACGGGGCTTCTCACAATGCGCATGCATATGAGAGTTGAGACTGTCTCCAAAGGTGCTAAGCAATATGGGACAAAACTTTGTCCATCGTAACGATCAACATACTATCTGCTTATGCATTTGTCTGGATAAACTGATTTGTTTTTTACATGGTGTTTCATAATCCCAATAGAATACGTATTGATTTGAAGCAAATGTCCTTGTGTTTTCAGTGTAACCATTTCTGTGCTGTTTTGTGTCAATTGTTACAATGGACAAAAAAAGAAAGCATTATCACCTTTTGAGACAGGCTCATATGCATTTATGCCTGATTGAGATTGTACCCATGTTTAATAACTTGTTAATTGCTTGTTAACTTGTTAGTGCAGAGGATAATATATTCTATCAAACATAAAATATTCATTACAATGATTCCTGAAAGAATCCTTGCTTGAGCTCTTCTACAGACAGAAGCAAGCCAGAAATTCAGACAAGATTTCAAGCTTGCCATTCGACTTTGATGCATGCACATTGTGAGAAATCCTGTTTTAAACCAGGTACCCTTTAAAACTGCGACACCGGGTCCGTTTAAGGATTTTATATTAAACTTCCAAACAGAATACAGCGATAGTTGTGCAGGCCTATATAATAATGTTATGTGCAAATACTGTCAGGACTGTTTCAATGCTACATGACGATAACGTGTGAGTAGGTAATATCTTCATGCGTTTCCTTTACAAAAATGATGCATTATTATTAGTAAGTGGATATTTTGCCATGAACCGGTTTTATATTTCTAAGGCTATTTGGCCATGAATTCCGGTTTGCATGCACAGTTATGTCATTCTTGGACTTAGGCAGAGCGATCTGCCGGCAACTGTTATCTGTGGTGGAGTGGTTAGAGTTTCTGACTTTTTTCTAGGTCGGACTCCTAATCTGAAGGTCAGTGGTTCGATTCCCCGTGCCCCCAACTCTGCCAATTGGATTTCCACTGCTGTGTATAACCAAAAACCATATAATACTAAGACGCCTCACTCAGCCTGTACTGTGTAATCAAAATGATCAAACCCACCACTTGGTGTGCTGGATGTTCTCTTGGTTAAACAGTTGCAATATTATATGTATAAATGTATATATGAATGTGAAAGATGCGTGATGATGATGCATATTTGTTCATAGCAATTTCATATTGATGTTTATTCATACTTAGGCCTACCTATCTCTTGTATAATATAATTGTATGTGTTTACATGTGAAACACCAACCAGCAGCTGGGCTGATCAAACCCACCACAAGGTGGCACTGCAAAATTTACATTACCATGGGAGAGATAGGGCGTGAGCCGTCTTAGTATTATACTTTATAGGGTCTTTGGTATAACTTTCAGTGCCATCAAAGGGCAGTTGCTCTCATACCATGGCTATGTGGTGTGGGAGGTTAAAAATCCCTTGTGTCGGTAAAAGTGTAGGCTCAGGCTTTCTATTGACAAACTGTCTAATTGTGAAAACAAGTCTATTCAGACTTATCCATGATAGGCAGTATACATCTTCAAGAAAAAAAAGCTAATTTGTTCGCTATTTTACCATGAAAATCGGGCGAGATGGTCATCTCACTGACACAAAAAGTCATCGCGCCCGCAGTTTTAATCCCAAACTTACAAAGTGGGCAGTGGCAAAGAAATCCTAATGTAGCATAGGCCTAGCCCTATCCAAAGACCCTATAATACTAAGATGGCTCACTCAGCCTGTACTGTGTAATCAAAATGATCAAAGCCACCACTGCTGGCTGTTCTCTTGGTTAAACAGTTGCTATATTATATGTATAAATGGATATATGAATGTGAAAGATGTGTGATGATGGCGATGCTGATGATGATGGGTATTTGTTCATAGCAATTTCATATTGATGTGTATTCATACTTACCTATCTCATGTATAATATAATTGTATGTGTTTACATGTGAAACACCAACCAGCAGCCGGATGATCAAACCCACCACAAGGTGGCACTGCAAAATTTACATTACCATGGGAGAGATAGGGAGTGAGCCGTCTTAGTATTATAGGGTCTTTGCCCTAGCATTGGTAACAAAAGTATTACTTATGATACTAGAATCATTAACTTAAGAATGTAATAATAATTATAATTACCTTGATCTTGTTAAATTATTGAAAGTAATACTTACAATAATTTAACATGATATAAAGTATGTTATTTTAACTACTTGCACTGGCGCACTATCAATAAAATCCATGTGTGATAATGTGACAAGAATAAACCGGAGCCGGAGGCTGGCATAATTAGATTAATATATATATATATTTTAAACCTAGGGGCCTAACTCTTAATCCAGTATTATTACCCAGGGGCCTCATACTGTCTTGGACATAAATAGTATTGTGCATGTTATGTAGTAACATGAGTAATTCATAACAATTGGTCACCTCACATATACTGATTTACTTGGTTGCCAAAAAGCAGAACAATTTTAAACATGAAGCACTGGCTTATCTCACAGCTTAGATCTTGTTATTCTGTACACTATGCTAACAGGCAAAGAAATAATCAAAACAATTGACAATTGGATAACTCCTCTTCTGGAGCTACTGTTCTGATAGCATATAAGTATAAAAAAGGAATAATATAAAAAATTTAAAAAAATGTCATAACCTATGATTTATGTAATTTAAGTTGATCTCCAACTGCTAGTGGACATTCTCAAAAAATTAGAAATCCCAGTTATATATATGCATGTTATATAAATCATCTGTAAATTATAGACTAGGATCTATCCATCTATATTGTTCTTTTATAAACTGACAAAAGGATCCAGACTTAGATGAAGTTCTATCTACTAACTAGATTAAACTTCTAAGCAAAATAATAGATAACTGGGTTAATTCATATTCTGGAGATACTGGTCTCATAGCTTCACAAAGGAATCAATTACCTTGTTGAGATTTATCTTCTGAAATTTATAAAAAAAACAAGAACTTAAATAATTTCAAATTGATCTCGGAACTTTAATGGACAATCTCAAGAATTAGAATTCCCAGTTATATGCATGTTATATAATTCATCAGTAATCTTAGACTAGGATTTATTCCTATCTTTTGTTCTTTTGTAAACTCATAAATAGGTTCAAACTAAGACTAAGTTATATCTACTAAGTAGATTGAGCTTCTAAGCAATATAATAGATAAAACTGGGTTAACTCATATTCTAGAAATGATGGACTCATAGTTTCAAAATGAAATCAAATACCTTGCTGATATGTATATGATGAAATTTATAATCATGAACTTAAATAAAATTCAAATTGATCTCCAACTATTAATAGACAATCTCAAAGAATTAGGAATCCCAGTTCTATCTAAATATGTTACATAAATCATCAGTATTTGGGTTAACTCATATTCTAGAGATAATGGTATCATAGTTTAAAAAAAGAAATCAAATACCTTGCAGATAGGTATCTCATGAAATTTTATAAACATGAACTTAAAGGGACCAGCTATAGCTCGCTGGGACACTGCGCATACTCCGACAAATGCTCTCCAAGCACAACTTTGTTTAGTTTTTATGTTTAAATGAACCAAGTATGTGTGGGGAGAGTAGGGGACCCACTTCACCACCAGAAGTGGGTCAGTTCTGAGGCTGGGAATAGCTGGCAGCTGTTGTTTTAAAAATGGCTGGGTGAGTGGAGATAAGGGAGAGTAAAACTGGGGTATTTTCAATCTTCTTTAGAGTAGTTCAATCAGGAAATATATTTGTGTAATGTAAAATATATGTTAGTACAATTACAATGCATAATTCAATGAGAAACAGAAAAAATGAAAAACGTTTTTTTTGTTGATGAATGTAAAAAGTGTTCTGCTGTGGATGGGGTTTGAACCCACACCACCAAACAACTTCAGATTACAAGTTCAACACTCTAACCACTAGGCCACAGAGACCCCACATAATTAGTAGTCTCACTTCAGGGTATTTGTGTATAGGACATCACATATAAAAGGTTTGTACGTACGTACGTACGTACGTACGCACACATATATTTACATGTATTTACGCATGTATGTATGTATACAGACATACGTATGTATGTACATACATACGTATGTACATACGTATGTACGTACATATGTATGTACATATGCACATATGTATGTACGTATGTATGTACATATGTATGTACATGTGTATGCATGCATGTATGTATGTACATATGTACGTACATACGTATGTATGTACGTACGTATGTACGTACATATGTATGTGCGTACATACGTACGTACGTTTTTTGTGTGTTGTTTTACATCCTAGCAACATCTAAGGTCATATCAGGACAGGTACCGACTTGTGACAGTGCGCGCGCATGGCAACTCTATAGTGCTGCCCCACTGGAATACCATGCCACCAGTACCATGACCTGATATCCCACTCAGTCACATTATCATGACACTGAGCCAACCAGTCCTTGTCCTATCCTAATAATGCCGAGCGCCAGACTAGGAAGCAACAAGTATCAATTTTAAAGTCATTGGTTTGACTCGACCAGGATTCGAGTTAGAGCATCCGTCTCCCGTGTTGTTAGATCGTGGGGTTGTGAGTTTGAATCCTGGTCGAGTCAAACCAATGACTTTAAAATTGATACTTGTTGCTTCCTAGTCTGGCGCTTGGCATTATTAGGATAGGACAAGGACTGGTTGGCTCAGTGTCAGGACAATGTGACTGAGTGGGATATCAGGTCATGATGCTGGTGGCCTGGTATTCCAGTGGGGCACGATAAAGTTGCCATTAGTGCGCACTGTCACAAGTCGGTACCTGTCCTGATATGACCTTAGATGGTGCTAGCATGTAAAACAACAACAAACAAAACAAACACATACACACACACGTTTTATATGTGATGTCCTCTACACAAATAGCCTGAACTGAGGGTAGTAATTATGTGTGGTCTCTGTGGCCTAGTGGTTAGAGTGTAGGACTTGTGATTAGAAGTTGTTTGGTTGTGTGGGTTCAAACCCCCTCCACAGCAGGACTTTTTTTATATTCAACAACAAAAAAACTTTTTCATCTATATCTGTTTCTCATTGAATTATGCAATGTAATTGTACTAACATATATTTCACATTACACAAATATATTTCCTCAAGGTTAGGGTTCTGGATTTCTATTAATTTTGAATAAAACTAACGTTTCGCACTGCGCGTTCCAGCAAACTCAATGCCAATTACCCTCATCTAGGTCACTCTCCTGTACACCACCAAGTGGAAAGGTTCAGTACTAAGCATGCACCACCCCTGTGGCACACATCTGAACTATTTCCGAGTTCGTTTGTTTTCCACGCGGCGGATAGCTGGCCGCTTTAAATAAAATTCAAATTGATCTCCAACTATTAAGGGACAATCCAAAAGAATTAGAAATCCCAGATCTATCTATGTATGTATATAAATCATCAGTAATGTTAAAAACTAAGATTTAATTCATATCTATTGTTCTTTATTAAAAATGCCAAGAATTCTGTTGGAATGACTGAACCCACAACATAGAAGGTCTCTGACTTTCAAAACTGATGTTGCCAAGTGATGTAAACAAAACTTGTATGCGTTGCCATAACCACTCAACTCAATCTGTGATCCAAGAAATTTGTATCTGGGTTGCTAGGTCCGGTAGTGAAGACACATTCATGTCTCCAAGCAATCTTGTCAAATGTCAACAACAATCTCCAAGGAAACCCATAGTATATCTAGAGGTGAAAAACTAGGATCTCCAACTCACTTTGTCCTGGCACTCATACAGTAAACACCTGGAAGGCGGTTTTTCCCCACCCTCCCACCCTCTTGTACTTATGATATGGCTACTAGGGCTGAGTGTTAGAGGTTTTTCGGTTGAATCGAACCCGGAACTTTGAGTGTGTGTTTAATAACATAGCCTGTGTGTTCTTATGATATGACTTAAACTGACATGTGGTATAATACTCCTGTATACTTACAAATGATTGATTGTACAAACCTATATTACTACGAATAATCTTGAAGATGTAAATAAATTATAAATTTACTCCCAGTCCAGTCTTTTGTTATGAATTATGAGTTCAGGGGCCTCAAAACTATGCGACTCTGGATTAAGGAAGTGGCCAAATCACGTGTGGTTTGACAAGTCACGTTGATTGATTTATCTATCACAATAAAACATCAATTTCACTCTAAATAATATCTCTTTCCACATTCCAACTCAATCTGGGAAAATTTAGGGGCCACGTTGACTTACATTCTGGAGATCTCTCGACTTTTTCTAGACTTTTAAGAGGTTTTACACGTGAGTTATCTTATTTGTTCAAACGTGACAGCTATTTAAAGCCGCGACTATTATGGGATCGAGGCTGGGTATTGCGGACCAATCAAAATAGCTACATTCCGAGAAAATAAAGCTGACAGAAACCAGAAAAAGGCAATTGGTTCGATTTTGAAAAGTGAATTATTCAAGGAAATAAAATAATGAATAAAAAAAAGAGAAAATAAATATTTATTTTGAAATTGACTACAGGTTCGCCATTTCTAATGCATGGGTCGCATGTGGCAATCCTTTTTGTTTTAGCGCTTATTTTTAACAAGAAGTTTCCTAGATATTTCGTGAGTATTTTTTACACTTATTACCCTTCACCCCACCGTTAATTTTCTCGTGCTTCTGATTGTCAGATCATTGGTTCCACTTGTAGTCTTCGTTGGATTAGTAGTAGCATAACTTCATGTCGACGTTGGTTAATCATTTCGGACACGGCTCTTTTCCCGTATTATCGCCCGCCGGCATGCAGTTTTCCATCTCGGACCTTTTTGGTTAAAGCTTTTATTTCACGGACTGCAATGTGTTGATGGTCCTGGTTTCTTTTCTTCGGTTCTGGTTGACTCTGTTCCATCATCATGTTGTCAAGAGTAAGGTTTTTGGCGGATATTCTTGCGGATTAAATACATTCTTAACCCGGGCTGGCGCTCGTCAGCTGAACATGCGTACATTCACATTGCCGATATTTATCATAATCGTGCTGTCAGCTGTCTATTTACACAATCAAATGCGCACAAAGCATCACTCCACATGCTGTGGAATGGGCAAGATAAATGTCAAGGCGGGAGAATTGGTTAGAGCTAAGCCTCCCTAGTACAGAGTTGGCAACTTGCACAGCCTTGACGTAGTTAGGTTTGCAGTCACAACACTCATTGCCCATTGCGTCCTTCTCTGGCTTCTGCTCTAATACAGTGACACCGTCACTAACACTGTGACAGTAACGCTTGACATTGTTCTTGTTTCGACAACTGCTGACTAAAAGCTTTGACGTAGTTAGTTTTGCAGTCGCAGCAATCACTGCGACCTTCTCTGGCTTCTGCTCTAATACCGTTACAGTGTGAGTACGATCCTGATATTGTAGGTTAGCACGGAAGTACCCTTGAGCGCTAAAGCCTAAACTCACGCTGAGTGTCAATGAAAGTCACCTCTGCACCAGTGTCAATGCGTAGAGGAACAGTGACACCATTGACACTAACATGCACAACCTTCTTGGTGACTACTTCATGACGAGTATCAACTGCCCCTAGGAAAAATTCCTGTTGAGAGTGGGGTGAGTCAGTATAGAGAGAGCTTCACTAGGCATCCAACCAGCAACTTCGTTGACATCCTTTTTCTGACAGACTTTCGAAAAATGGCCTTTGACCTTGCAGAGATGACATAGCGCATTCATTTAGACTTTTATTTAGCTATATGATTGTGAGTTTACAAAATTCATGAGTGTCCATTGACACAAAATTGATTGTATGCTTTTACATGTAAAAGCGATGGTTTGAACAAAAACAAACATTTCTCGCCGTGAATATGGCCTATGCTGCCGACACGGCGTAAAGCAACCACCAATCAAATCAAATCTTAACCGGACATAGTAAACGCTGATGCGAGTTTCCCCCACAATACAGACACGAGGATTTCCCTGGCGTCTTCTTGCTGTAATCCTGAAATTTCTTCCTTGACTTCTGAGAGTAGGATTTCTTAACAACAAGCGAGTCCGATGTTCCCCCTGTCTCACTAGACTGCCGGTTAGCCATCTCATGTGCACGTGCATTTCCGAGGAAATTCTTTAGTTTTAGATCACCAACTCTGAGTGCTTTAGTCCTAAGCATGGCATCGTTTGTAGAATTGACGAGTTGTGCCAGCGTAAGTGGCTCTTCAATTTGCACTGGAGTCATTTCCTGTAGATTTATTGTCTCAATCTTCTTTCATAACCCAGTCACACGAGAGCCAGCGTCCGCCTCCGACCTCCTTACGCCCAAAAGGACGCCAACCTCCCAGCGTCCCATTTGATACATTGATTCAAATACGTTTTAGGCGCCATGTCGGCGCCATGTCGGCGCCGACCACATGGTGACTGCAGCATCGCATGTGTTACTACCAACCCAAGGCGGCGCCAGGGCGGCACCAGGGCGGCGCCAACCATTTTAAATGGCGCCGCCGAAACAGGGCGTAAGGAGGTTGCACGTGCAGCAGCAGCAACCTCCTTGCATCCAAAATTCTCAAAATGGACGCCGGGAGGTTGGCGTCCTCGCGGCGACAGCACTCAACCGGGAGGGCGCAAGGAGGAGGTTTTGACGTCACAAATCGATCGTTTGCGAACGCAGGCCTCGTGTGACTGGGTTATCACTCTCATGTAGAAGTTGTCCATAGATTCTCCTGTGTTCTGCCTCAAGTGGTAGAGCTGATTCAGGAGATATATCGAGTTTCTTTTAGGACTATAATGTTTCCTGAGAGCCTCCTTAGCAACAGTGTAATCCTGATCAACAATTCCATTCAGTTCTAATTTCTTCAGAACCTTTCTGGTAGCGCCTAAATAGTAGTACAGCTTGACAAACTTCTCTTTATTGTCTGTAATTGTCATTGCTGCTAGCATGGAGTCTAGTCCCCCTATCCAGTCTTCCCACTCAGTAGCTAAGGATGGGCCTTCTTTTTCCTCAAATGCAGGATAATTGGGTAATGCAATTGCCATGTTTAGTTTGATGAGTTACTTGAGTGAAGATATACACAACGCTGATTCACACCGGGCACAATGTTACCCAGACAGTGGCATTGGCACTGGCAGCAGAGACCGAGTCACTATAGTGCCAATATCACACAATGCACTGTAGCTGTTCTATGCACAAAAGCCGTGTTTACACGGCAGAGTTAAATCACTTCATATAAATCGCCTTGCCTAGTTCGCCTCACATTCGCCGTGTAAACGCGCCACTGAAGCGGATTAGGGCTGATTCACTTCATATGATTCGCTTTATGAATACCTGGTCGCGAGGTGGTTTATTTGAAGCGATTCAGCTGGTTCCCGGGCGGCGATAGTGTAAAATAGCAGTGCTCGCCGGCTACAGGCTCAGCTGTAACTATCACTGGTGCCCGGCAGTGTTAGGGACCGATGAGGCCGAAATCTATTGAATGTGATCATATTTAACAGAATTACATACTCAAATAATGAAATTTAATTAAATTAACCTTATATTCCAAGCAATATTAACGTAGCAGCTACATCGGCGTTGAATCGTCGAGTGTAAACTAAACAAATAGCAGTGCTCGCCAGCTACAGGCGGACCACTAAGGCTGCTTGTTCCCGGCGCCGAAACACTTTCAAACTCGGTCTGTGTAAACGCGCCACTACATCGCTTCATATAAATCGATTTGCCTAATTCGCTTCACAATTGCCCGTGTAAACACGGCTATAGTCAGAGTTTATAGAGCAATTGAGTGCCAACTCTAAATATCCTTCCTTCCCGAGTCTCCATGGGTTAATACAGAATTCTACAGAGTCAGTGAGTCCCATAAGCCGTGTTTACACAGGCGAGTTAAAATGGTTCATAATGCGCCTTGCCTAGTTCGCCTTACATTCGCCGTGTAAACGCGCCGCTGAAGCGGATTAGGGCTGATTCGATTCATATGATTCGCTTCATGTAAACCGCCTCGCGAGGTGGTTTATATGAAGTGGTTTATGAAAGTCGCTTCATAAATGCTAGTGTAAACGGTAGCAGTTTACTTGAGGCGGATTAATGACGTCACACGCATGCACACTCGACAGATTGGTTTGTTTTCTTCCGGTGAATCGCGCAATGTTTTTGACGAAGCGAAGCGTCGTACATCGTTACCTTCCCATCGACAAGAAAAGATCAGAATGTCGTGTGCTAGTACTAGTGGAGAGACGACTAAATGGGATAACTGGGACGACGAGGAGGTCCGGCTACTTATCACCCTGTGGGGTGATGACAGTGTGCAAAGGGAACTCGAGAGTTCCAGCAGAAACCTACCGAAAATGCCGGGACAACAACAAGTGAGTAATTGTGATGTGTTATGTCGTATATTTAAGATGACTGTGGTTCCTAAATAGACAATCAGACGGTCCTTGCACAATCTAATCATCCGGCAATTGTAGTACTTTAATAAAACCCCCATAAACAGTAGGCCTACAGTTGGTTGGTTATGGATGTTATGGGATTAAATGAAACTGCCTATCATGTTGTGTTGTGTTAATCAAAGAATGTGGCGTAATAACACGACAGATGTGAATAGTATTAATCTTTATTATTGTGGCAAACATATTCCAGTCGCACGAAATATGTGCACATTGTGAAAGTACAACGTCTGAACAGTTTTACTTCTGGATACTGCATGATTTATTCACGGCCTAGGGCTCGCTTTGCCCACCGGCTAAACTTTCCATGACGTCATCTCATTAGCATATTCCTTTGTCTCAAAGTCTGCATCTCGTTAACATATATTAGTCACACAGCTATACCCATATTACGCATATATCACACACATTATTGTAGGTCCAGAAAACTCCGATTAGTTACACAGCCCATGTGGATTGCATCAATCGGTTTACTAATCTCTTTAATAATCTCCCAATCGTTTTCCAGTCGCAGTGGGCGGCCGCGCCAGACGTTCTGCTACTACGAGGCACTCAATGCCATTCTGGGCACGAGACCCACAGCTGTTCCCGTCCACTACGTGGACACAGACGCCTGTTGTATACCTATTCCATTATGTTTCGCTTTGAAAAGCGTGAAATCAAAAAGAAGATGATTGAATTCTATGGTCTGATCTGGTCCAAGGATGGTATGAAGCCTGATGTAAAGAAATGTGATGACATTCGAAACCGTCCTGGTCCCCAGAATAGGCAGGAGCTCCAAAGCTTTCTTGGTCTCATACAGTATTTAGGGCCCTTCATACCACAATTGTCGACCAAGACCAGTGTATTACGCTTATTGTTGAAATCAGATGCTGATTGGAGTTGGGATGTAGAACATAATGCTGCTTTTGAGTCACTGAAACAGGCTATTCATGAAGACATGCAGTTGCAATATTTTGATCCTAACCTAGCATTTGAACTAGAGGTTGATGCGTCTATCCTTGGATTAGGTGCTGCTCTCATTCAGAATGGGAAGCCTGTTGCATTTGCTTCCAAAGCACTTACTCCAGCTGAGACCAGGTATGCAAACATAGAGAGAGAGTTGCTAGCTGTTGTATATGGACTAGAAAAGTTCCATATGTATATTTTTGGTCGCTCACTGATTGTTTTTAGTGATCATAAGCCACTAGAAAACATTAAGCTGAAGCAGCTAAGCCAAGCTCCTCCTCGGTTGCAGCGCATGCTGTTGCGCATCCAGCCATATGATATTGACTTGAAGTACCGTCCTGGAAAGGAGATGGTCTACGCTGACTACTTGTCACGAATAGCACCCTCTCCCGGACCGAGTGTAGAACTTGAACAAGCGATACACATGGTACAGATCTCAGTCAACCAGCTTGAAAAGTTGCGCTTAGGTAGTGAAGTGGGCGTGTCTACTCGCCTTGAGCAATTGGCGCACTCGTCCAACGGGCGCGCAAATTGCTTCCGCATGTGCACGCGATGGTTCGCGGGGGTAAAGCGTTGCTTAGCGACTAGCTAAGCAACGGAAGAAGGTCGGGCGTTCGGGGCCTGACCCGGCAGACGTGTTTATTCGCGCTCTGTCATTTCAGCCGATATTCGGTCTTTTTCTTATCTAAATTCTAAAACTAATGTAATCAAACCACACGGGAGGGAAAGGGAGTTATTAGCGCCTTTGATAGGTATGCATATTTCGCTGGTATCCTTGTTAGTTACGGTAAGAATAAAGTCGTGAGCTCTTGTGAAGGTGGACTGAGACGTTCCTTGCATTCTTTACTATCCCCCAGTATTATTATAGATTAACCGCTATGGAAAACCTGATATTCGATTGTTTCATATGTAATTAGGGGCCTTAAGCCTAAGCAGGCCTTATGCAGTTACTTAACCCATCTGCGGGAATATAATGACAAACTATAACAGAATTTAACGTAGTGTTACTTGATGGCGGAAATTAACGACATTAACTTAGAACTGATTATCAGTGACAGCGGCGGCATCCCTAGCCGTACGCGTACTTCTGGAATTATTCAGTAACACAATTAATATACCGAAATGCGAAGGGGACAGCCAGCTAGTTGAAAGAACCTAACTTATGGAAGTAGGGAAACTTTAGGCCTATAAACGCGCTCGTCGGCGAATTGCGTATGTAGATGAAACTCTGGCTGGCCGCCTTTAGCGCGGAGTGGACACCGACGGTGACGGACTAACTGCAGACGGGAGGAGGAGCCGCAGCAGCCCGCGGCAGGCTCAGGAATTTCACATGGAAATTATTACATAATATTACATAACATTAACACGTTAGGCTCGCCTTAGGCGGGGGCAGATTAGGCCGAACGGTTAAACTGGTGCCGTGACCAGGATTAGTAAGGAGTGTAATACCTTTTAGTTCACTTTCGATACGCGAATCTTATAAAAATAACGGCGTGTTGTCAGAAGTGACAGCGCGTACGCATTGTGACAGCGACACACGGTCACTGTCTTCATGTTCCATTGCGTGATATTGACAGTTTACGGCGTACCGGGGTAGCATCATTGCGAATGATAACTTCACCCACGTGGTATACTTGTTATATTTTGCGGCTAGCCTTAATTAATTAGTAGTTTAAACAACCAGCGAGGGGCGAGCCTTGAATCCGCGGTTAAAACATCTGCGCAAATCGTGGCCTGAGGAGCGTTAGATGCACAATAATGGCGTACCCTAGTGTCGCTCCGACTGGAGGAGGCGTACAGGACGTGGACTAGCTATCCCGATACTAGGCTATACGTGCATTATATTTGGTTAGAGTTTTAAATTAAAATTGCTGCTGCGGTTCTCCGACATTAAATGCCGGCCTATTTTTAGTGAATCTTCGCAGTTTGCTTGCGCTAGCCGCATGTTTTTCTTAGTTCCATCGTTACCTAGCGACGTCGCGCGTCGCTGGCACAGGAGACGACATCAGAAAGCGTTATTGGAACATTAGGGCAGTGTGTCAACGTCTGCCAGACTGTTTGGTCGGTTTTCGTTACGTGCTAGTTTCTCACTCTTTTTCCTGTAGTTACGTTTAATAATTCTTTCAGTAGCATTTATTTCTTTATCTCCTTCGTGTTCGGCATCTTTCTTTTACTCAAATTTTTATATAAGAACCTTCTAAATTTCGCGTATTTCTATAATTAACCGTTGGTGATAGCGAGAAAATAACTGAAATCAAGGAGCTGTTCTATCTGGGCATAGAGCGGTTAATTTCTTTCAGCTGCTCAATTTTATTCTTTATCATTTTATTCGGACAATTTTCGGAGCATTTTTCACAAATTTTAGTACATTGTTTCGGGTTTCTTTTTACAAACTTAATACCGTAATTCTGTAACTTCTTTTCTACACGTATCTTCGTTTCAACATTAATTCAGGGTAACAACAAGGTAAAATTCAAAATTTCAGATAAATTGTTTATTACTTTTTGATATCAGTGAAATTTGGCATTTCTGTTGGTTTTAGGGGTTCAAGAAGCCAGACAAGTCAGCTCGCAGTCTACTAGGCTCGCGAGCTGGCAAGGCGGAAGGAACCCAGCGAGATCCCTATTTCCGCCCGCCGCAGTTGCTTGCGATCCGCAGCATCTGGGGGGGAGGAAAAGGGCGATGGGGAGGCGCAATCCTTGGATGGCGTCTCCATAATTGATTCGGACAGTGTTCGAAGTACCGGGGTATCCCCCCTTACCGTGATGGCGGACCCAGTCCGACCTGCCGGGGTTTCGCCCCTTACTGTAACGGCTAATCCAGGAACTCCTGGAAAAGCTGTGGTTGATACGCAATTTGCGCTCGCGCAAAATCCTGAAGCCGCCAAAGGCGCGCAAATGTCCTTACAGGTCACTCGCGAGGAAGGCAGCCTCTTCTCTTTCCTTCCGAAAGAGAGGACGGGTGCTACTCCGACCCTGTCTCTTCCGCCCCCAGTCATGGACTTGTCGTACATGATACCTGCCGCGCAACATTCCGGGCAACGGGAGCAACTAAATGCGTTACAAAAGCGTGAGAGGGAAATCCTCACGCGCGAAAATGAGCTGAATGCCCAATGGCAACAATTTGCTGGGGGCGATATAAAAGCGCAGCAAAACCCCGGGGGTTCTGAGGAAGTGCTAAAAGCAATCCAACGGCAAGCAAAGCTTGGCCCTCCTAGCAGCGCCAATGTGAACGCGTCTAACGCGGGAGGCTGTGCGCGCACGGCTCCCTCACCTCCAGCGAGGCAGAATACGCCCGTCGACGGCTGCGCGCAAAACGCGAGCGCCGACTCTTTTGCTGCATACCGCTACACCGGTGCAGAACGGGAACTCATAAAGACGAACCCAGCCATTCGCCGGGCGGTAATGGAGGCATCCACTATCACCCCTGGCATCGGTGCCTCAGCGGTATACCGATCCCTGTATTTGCGCGACCGAAATATAAGCGTGCAAGAGCAGTACCAGCCCGCAAGGGTTAGGGCTGTGGAAGTTCCCCCGTTTGACGGAATAAACCAAGACTGGGAGACTTGGTGGGAAAAATTTAGTAAGGCAATGTCCGTGAACCGGTGGAATGAGACCACTGCGCTCACGCGCCTGATCCACTTGTTACAAGATGGTCCAGGTCAGTTGGCTGTGGATAGGTGGGAGCAAGATAATTGCGCCACCTTAGATGAATTGGTGGAAGCGCTGGCTTGGCAATTCCAGGGAATGGATCCCTTATCGAAATGGGAACTCTTTGAGAAGAGATTCCAACGTCCGTCAGACTCGGCAAATTCCGTCTACTACGGGCTGATGCTAGAGTCTGAGGCCAGGAAAGCTGGACAAGGATGTGGAATGTCGCGCGATTTAATCGCGCGCAAAACAGTGGCAGTGTTCATTCATGGTTTGCGCGACCGGGAGGAACGCGACATGATTTTTAAAGCAATGGTCTCCGGGTAGACACACCATGGAGGATATTTATCAAATGTTAAGGGATCACGCGGCAAAAGCGCGTATGACCCCACGTAACTGCACGGTGGCGGAAATTACTTCCGCCGTGACAGACTTGCCGTACGACAATCCATATGATACAGTGGATACAGGAATTTGCGCCTATAACGGGCAGACTTCACAGAATACCCAACAGGGTAACGCTAACAAGCGCGAATGGCCCAATAGGCGTTCACACTATAATCCTGATCTGCAGGGTAGATCGCAAAGGGCGTTTCAAACGAACCGTCCGAATCGCTCTCGGAATTCCGGGAGGATCGAATGTTTTAGATGCAGGGACTTTGGTCATATGGCGTATGAGTGTCCGTTGTCCCAGCCTCGTTCCTTAGAGCAGGCTATGGTGGATGGAGTCCGTAAGGGGTGCGATAATTCGCGCCATGTTCCGGAACTATTAGCCAGGCTACAAGCAGCCAGCGGCAAAAATAATGCGCGCGACAATACACGAATCGCGCGCCCTGTCACGAACAATGTGCATGGGAGCAAGCAAATTGCGCCCGCAGGCAGGCAATTCGCGCCTAACCATAGCGCTGTTGCTGCCGTTCACCATGAATCGGGATCTCCCGAGTTCTTGTCCGATACTGATTTTTTAAATTAGTGCCAGCTGCAACGCCGGAAGTGTTGTCAGCTATTATTGTACGGGGGAACCTTCCCAGCGCATCTGTTGAGAGTTGTGCTAAACCCCTTGCGCACAATCTGCCATCAGATTCGTGCCATGTGCACAGTGTGCCTACACCGTCTACATGTACTATCAGCGTCCGCCAGGTTTTCTTGGCTGGGATGCGTTCAATGTGCGCGCAAAATGCGCGCAGCCCGGAGTCCGATCCGTGTATGGACTATATTTTAGAGAGAACTGGTCTAAACCTACACAACGTGAATGAAAGAGACCAGTTCGCCATGAACATTTTCCCACTAAATGGGAAAAGATGGTATGTCCCCATCAACATTAGAGGATCCAATGGATTCTTCCTTATTGATACCGGGGCGGCCATGTCCGTGATAGGAAAAGGATTCTTTGATAATCTCAACCTGAATACGCGTAATTTGGTCTCCGACGTGAGGCCTTTAAGTGTGACTGGACTAGTAATCCCACAATTTGGTTGTACGGATATCCCGCTGGGAATCGCCAATCAGATATTTTACTCATCAGTGTTGATAGTGGACATACCAGAGGATGGTATTCTGGGGAGCGATTGGATGTCATTTTATGAAGCCAGTCTTTCACCCCATAATGGGCTGCTGGAAATTCTGCAACCTTATAACTTGGTCACACACTGTCAGCTACGAACAGACTGCGGTCTTGCGTGCCTGGCAGAAGATGTTACATTAAATGCGCACCAAACGGTGGCGGCATTAATTTCAACCAGACATATAGAAGGGAAGGGTCAGTGCTTAATTGAACCCGACCCTGAAGTGCTCAGTTGTATGGGAGTCACAGCGGCTCCCTCGTTAATTTGTGGTGCAGAAGGTGCTGTGCTACCACTCTGTAACACTACAGATGATTGCGTCCATTTGCGGCGAGGCCAGGTCCTTGGCAACGCCTCTGAAGCCAGATCACATGGTTCCATAAATAGTCCTACGGCCGCCATGGTGTTTGACTTACTCAAAAGAGAGCGCGGCGTGGAGGGATTTGGAGGATCCCCAGAACCGGTTTTTCCCGTTGACAGGACGCAATTTGCGGGCCTGCCGCAAATTCCTGACTTCATACTAGCGATGGCGGAGGCCACGCATTTAGAGCACGCGGAAGATAAAAAGAGGATCGCACAATTTCTCCTTGAATTTTGCGATATATTCGCAAAACCGGATGCTAAACTGGGGTGGACGGATGTCGTACAACACCATATAGATGTCGGAGACAACGCCCCCTTTAGGATACCCTACCGTAGGCTAATGGACTCCAAGAAACAAGCCCTGGAGGACGAGGTTGCCAAGATGTTGGCGGCAGGGATCATTACGGATAGTACAAGTCCTTATAGTTCGCCCGTCCACCTTGTTACCAAAAAGGATGGGACGTGGCGATTTTGTATAGATTATCGCAAGTTAAATGCTATGACGCGGAAAAATGCGTACCCATTACCGCGGATAGACGAGAGCTTGGATAGTCTGGGAGGAAATAAGTGGTTCTGCACTTTGGATCTTCAATCTGGATACCATCAAGTCGCGATGCAGCACGATGACCGCGAGAAAACTGCTTTCACGACTCATATAGGTCTATATGAGTGGAAGGTAATGCCCTTTGGTCTATGTAATGCTCCCGCCACCTTTGAGAAAATGATGGCGGAGATGTTAAATGGTCTGCTGTTTACTCACTGTTTAGTATACTTAGACGACATTATAATATTCGGTGACACCGTTTCCACATGTCGTTCGCATTTACGAGAAGTTTTTCTAAGACTTCGCAAATTTAAATTAAAACTTGAACCGTCCAAATGTCATCTATTCCGTAAAGAAACTGAATATTTGGGTAGAATTGTTTCTAGTGAAGGTATAAAAGCTGATCCTAAAAAGATTGAGGCTATAACCAATTGGCCAGCGCCTAAGTCTCCTAAAGAGACGAAAAGTTTGCTGGGATTTGCTTCCTATTATCGAGATTTCATTCCCCATTTTGCCGATGTAGTCGCTCCCATACAGGATGTGGCTAATGTTAGCACGCAAATCTTTGCATGGGGTATACCACAGGAAACTGCGTTCACTGACCTAAAACGGCTTTTCACCGATACACCAGTACTAGGGTACCCACGGCCGAGTGGACAATTTATCTTGGACACTGACGCTAGCGCATTTGCCATAGCAGGCGCATTAAGTCAGGTGCAAGACGAGGTTGAAGTACCCATTACCTTTGCCAGCAATAGGCTAAATGCCTGTCAACGCCGTTATTGTACGACAAAAAGGCAATTAATGGCGATAGTCGTATACACTAAAAAATGGCGTCATTATTTTTGGGATTCTGAATTCCAGATCCGTACTGACCATCATTCATTAAAATGGTTACTCAATTTTAAGGAGGCTGAGGGTATGATAGGGCGTTGGTTGGCTTGGTTGTCAGAATTTGGCCTCACCAATATGCAAATTACTTATCGACCCGGCCCTCAACATATTAACGCAGACGTGCTTAGTCGCATTCCTGTACGTCGTTGTGGCATACCGGAATGTGACGATTGTGGGGCTCATTCAGCGGTGGTTGCATCCTTACGTCGGGATCCTGATGAGGAAAGTAGCTTCCATTTCTGGACACAAGATGAATTGCGTCAGGCTCAGGCAGCAGACGTGACATGCTCCACCGTTATTTCTTTGTTAAATGCGCATACGGTGAGACCTCCTAAGGATCTCGTGAGTGCGGAAAATACAGAAACTATTAAATTGTTAAACCAATGGGAACAGTTAACCGTATTGAATGGTGTGTTATGCAGGAATGCGCTCGACCCCCATTCCCTCATAACTCATCAACAACTCGTTATACCTTTCCTCTTACGAGAAGACATACTAATATTCTGCCACAGCCATCCAACCGCTGCGCATTTTGGAAGGGAGAGAACTCTAGACAAAATACGCACGCGATATTACTGGCCAGGCATGAATTCGCGTGTGCGCGATTGGGTTAAATCCTGCCCGAGATGCGCGCTCATTAAGCCAGGGCTGGGAATGGCTAAGATGCCGTTACAGCAACAAATGACAGGCCAACGTTGGGGGCGCCTATCCTGTGACTTCGTCTCAGGATTTAAGCGCACTAACCGGGATAATCTGGTGATGTTGGTAGTACAGGACCACTTTACTAAATACGTACAAGTCTACCCGTTATGTAACCAAACGGCGGCAGTGGCCGCGCAAGCGTTAGTGGATAACTGGATACTGACTTTTGGGGCTCCCCTTATATTACACTCAGATCAGGGCAGGGAGTTCGAGTCGGAATTATTCCAGACTATGCTCAAACTGATAGGCTGCTATAAAACCCGCACAAACCCCTACTGTCCCAGATCCAATGGTTTAGTGGAACGGTTTAATCGAACCTTAATTTCTGCTCTGGCCTGCATGGTCAATGAAGATCAGAGCGATTGGGATTTACATGCTAAGTATGTAGCACACGCATATAATTGCACCGTACACGCCGCTACTGGGGTAACTCCTAATACGCTAGTGTTTGGGGAGGAATTACGCCTACCCTGTGATTTGCAATTTGGAGTATTAGATAAACATTCAGACGACTCTTGCACACCGGCTTTCGTCCGATGGTTGGAGTGCTGTTTCCACAATGCGTACGGCAGGGTTCGTAATAGCACCGAGAAAAGTATTCAAAGAAATAAAAATTCTTATGGGAATGCTGACTTCCCACGGTTTGCAGTGGGTGACTTGGTGTTAAGGTACCATGCTCCCACGGCACATATTAAACTCGCACCAAACTGGGACGGGCCTTGGAAGATTACGAAGGTCATATCCGATACCACGGTTATAATTAAGACGGCGTTATCTGCCGCTCGTAAATCAAATACGGGACGTTTGAAATTGTACACCGGGCGGATTCCGCCGGACCTGAAAGACGGCGATAAATTAATTAACGCCGACTTGGCGCGGAAACCCGATACGGCGCAATCTCCGGATGAGACACAGCTGTTGGTTTCCACCACCCGCGGTGAACCAAGCGCCGGGTCGAGCAACCGTTAACATTTAGTAGTCAGAACTCGGGGTGGATCAAATTACGAATGGCATCGGTTTAGGTTATATTTTATATACCAGTTTATGCCATACTTATAATACCAGAGTAAGGAAAACGCTCTCTCACGACTTTTACTTACGATACACATTTAAGTTATAGGACCCCTCCTATAAGGCTCACTATCTTACTTGAGAGACAATTCCGTACCAGTTGTTGACTGGGGAGGCGAAATTATATAATACATACCACCGGCCCCCCAAGAGGTGCAACATCAGCATGCGTATACAATAGAAACACCAATAGTAAAATGCGTACGTTGATAAAAGTTTGGCTAGGGTATAGACCAACCAAAAATGCGTTCCCATACGCCATAAGAACACCATCAGTAAAATGCGTACGTAGGGGGTAATTTTGCGACATGTTACTTAAATCGTGGGCTAGGCCAGCTATCGATGGTTCAGCTATGACATAGACCCAAATCAAAGAATTACCGAATATGTACATCCAAAATTAAAAAGTACTGTACATACACAACATAACAACGACAATAAATGGTAATTTTCCAAAAATTTATTTAAATTAAAAAGCCAAGTAAAAAAAAGTAAACTAAAAAAAAGGGGAAACAAAAAATTACTCAGGCTTCCTGGTGGGCGGCCCGCACGCAAGAGGCGATAAACCGGGCCCACCTCTTCTTCGTGCCGCCCGTCGCGTGCACGCCGTCCACCAGCCTCTCGTAATACGTCGCCCCCCGAAACGTGATGGTGGCGGCGAGATCGGGGGTAGGCTGACCGTCCTCGGCATTCAGCCGCCGGACGACGTCATTGTACAGGATCAATGTGTGGTCGATGGTCTCCTGCGGGAAATAAAAGGTGACTAATTTGCAAGGGAATACATCGGTAATACCATCAGCATTATAGAGCAAAGTAAACCATGGCTTTTCAGGGTTTCCTTTCCCACTCGGATGACACACGGAAATCTAAGATGGTTAACTTAATTAGAGTCGTACTCAAAAGGGTTTCCTTCCGGCCACGCCGGAACAACGGCTCACCTGATCTCCGTGAGGGCGAGGATGCGCCCGATGGTAGGCCTGGTACTGCGTGGCCGTCCACCTCCGCCGGGCCGGATGGTTGGCGTCCACTAGGTTGACGCCCGGGATGGTGGCGATCGCGACCCTCCCCGTGTAGACGGTGCGAAGGAGGGCGAGGGACTCCTCCCTCCGCACCCCCAGTCCACCGAGGATCTCGACGGAGTTCGGCGACCGCGCCGTTGTCGTCCGGGTACGTCGGTCCCGGGACGTCACGTCACAAAGCCCGGCGGCCAGGACGACGTATTCCGGTCGAAATTCCCTGAAAGGAAATACGACCCTTAAATTTGCGCGCTATCACATTTTTTTCTTACAGATTATGCAGTTGAGGAAATTGCGTGAGTAGACAAGCTTTAATAAAAGTAAATGTAAACATTGCGTTCTGAGCAGCGATTTTTTTTTTAGAATTTCACGTACCGTATCCCTGTCAGTGACAGCCGCATCGCTTCACTATATCCCTTTCCAGGGTGCGTGAAGACGCGGAACTGCTGCTCCTCCACGAGCCGGTCGAGCTGGTGTTGGAGCCCTGACCCCCTGGAATCGCAGATGACTGCGACGCGCATTTTTTTTTAGTGCGTGGTTAACAGACGTTATGGCAGTGTAAATTGGGCGTGTTGTCTTGTCAGTGGCAGCAGTTACACTGTGCCCCAAGCCAACGCGCCCGTGCACCCAGTCTCTGCAATAGTCAGCTGGTACCAGTGCCGCGGTACGTCGTAACCTTTACGTTTGTTATATTGTATTTATTTCCGAAGGGAGTGAGGGTAGAGCATTTAGCAGATTGAGGAGAACGGGAGAAAATAAATACTGGAAGCCATTTCTGTTAGGTCAGGAAATTTTATTGTAAAGTCCAGCACGCAATTTGCGCACGGCGCATTGGTAGGTAGTGATGGGGACGTACGCGTTTTGCGCAAAGTTCAGGGTGGCGTATAAATCCCTCGGAACTGTCACAGGGGACTATCTGCGTGTGACGTCATGGTACGGCGTTTATTTTGACGAACATTCCAAAATATAACTATAACTAACAAGAAATGCGTGATAAAATAAATAAATAAACCAAGTATTACATGACATGCACTATAAGTGTACTATCTTAATACGAATAATCGCTCCTCTAGGAGGAAGCGATAAAGGTGATACGTGAATGTAAACAAGCCCGGCGTAATCAGCGGGTGATAAAAACAACCCGTAAATAAAAAGATATTATTTACGTATCAACACTATATCTTAACAAATTAAAATGGATATACGGTTGATATGTACTCAAGGTAATCTGGGTTTCAGCTCCCCAACACCCTTATTCGTACTATGATCAACCGGATTAATTCTAAACAAAACTGAACCCGTGCTGGTGATATTACGAACGGGTCGAGTTGTTAACACCCTTTCGGCTACGTAAAATTACGTAAGTAAGCCTTTATCGATAAAATTCGTATTAAATTTGTCGGGAAAAAAAAAAATATATATATATAAGTTCGTAAATGCGCTGACTAACGATTAGAGCCCCTAATCGCCCCTTTTATAAATTGTAAACACTGTATTAGGGTAAATGTCAGCGCAATACACGACTTCTGTGATCGAATGGATTCGTTCCAAAAAGGGAAAGCTTGGTGCAGGCGGCCCCCGTTGCCATGGGGAACTAAGGCCCTCCGTGACCTAATTTGCGCAGGAACCGGGTCAACTCGGGTTTTCCCGCCTAAACGCATGGTATGGGAGCTTGAATATATTACATGCAGCCCACGATACTCGCAGAGTAATGGTGTGATTGAGAGAACAGTTGGTATTGTTAAAGTGGTCCTGAAGAAAGCCAAGCAGTCTGGGACAGATCCCCAGATGGCGCTTCTGTGCCTCAGAAGTACCCCGCTTGGACCCAGAGTCCCAAGTCCAGCTGAGTTGCTGTATGGAAGGAAGGTCCGTTCAAATCTCCCTGCCAAAGATGAAATTCGACAGTCAGTTAGTGATCATCATAATTGGTTGAGTGACAATGCAAAAAGGTCATCACAGTATTATGACCAAAATGCAGGTCCTGAGTTGCCCGGATTACTCCCTGGTATGAAAGTACTGATGCAGGAACCAGGCAAATCTTCATGGGTTCCTGGAACTGTAAAATCAGTGTGTAAGGAGCCTCGATCATACATGATCAAATCGCCTAATGGAAATGTATTACGGCGTAACCGTCGTTTCTTGAAAGAGCTTAGTGCAGAGGCTAGTAAGAAACTTAGATTTAGCCGAGAATCAATTGACCTAGAGAGCCCTTGTTCTGAAGCTGAACCCCTTCCACAAACCCAATGTTCTGGGAATGAGCAGTCTGTGACTTGCTCGCCCACAAGACCACCCACTGAAAAGAGTGTGAGGTTTAGTGAACGCGCAAACCTCACAGTCATTCGAAGTGACCAACCGGTCAAAGAGGTATTTAGTCGTAGACAGTCTGAAAGAACAACTAAGAAAACATCAAGACTAATTGAACAGTGCGGACTCATGGTTAATTTTGGTTCTTAGACTTAGTCAGTAGTATGTCTGAGTATTAGACTTATTATGTTGTCAGTCACAACTTTTATATACATTCAAAGTTAATCACAGTATTAGTCAACTGCAAGAGAAACTATTATCAGAATTTGCGTATTGGAGGAAATATTCAAGATTATCTTTCACTGAAGTAACTGCAATGGTAATAGCATTCCACAAGTGCACATGTATAAACCTGAATATTCTCAGCATGATGAGAAATTGTATTGACATCCACATAGGTATATAACTTGTACACATCAACATGATTATTGTAACACAGGAAGATTGCTGCTTTTCATTTATAAGAAAAGGGATGTATACCTATTCCATTATGTACTATCATGAATCCATACTTTGATTTACACTGGCAGGCATGGGCACCAGGAGGTACAAGATGGCTGAAGAATAAACACTACACAGTCTCCCTCACAATCCAACATAACTCAACTTAACAACGCCCTCTCGATGGAACAAGGTAAGGGCAATGATACTGTACCGTGTATTGAAATGATTATTTTACAAAACTGCGCACACACATGACTTGCAAACGACACAGAACTGTACATAAAATAATAGAGATGAAGTAGTATCCTACCTAATGAACCTGTCTACATGATTCGAACTAGGTGAGTTGCTTTACGGGTAACTTCTAACCAACTTTACCGACATCAATATTTTAACCGTCGGGCTATTCCACCCCCGCTTAAGGCGAGCCTAACGTGTTAATATAATTAATTGTTTCCATGTGAATTTCCTTGGGCCAGCCGCCGCCGTCGTAGCCTTACCGCCCGCCTGCGCGTAGTCCGTCGTCGGTGTCCGTCCCGTACGATAGGCGCCAGCCAGAGTATCGTCTAAGTACCAGATTTGTTATTGTGCGCATTTATCGGCCTAAAGTCTATTTGTATTAGGTTATCTCAACTACTGGCTGCCCCCTTCGTCGTTGGAGATATTATGAATGTTACTATCTGAATCCAAATATGCGCAGTCCAGCACGAGTTGCTGCCGCTGTCTCTACTGTTTAATTTACCTTATGTGTCGTGGTTCTAGCCTAAAAGTAACACTACGTTAATTCTGTGAATGCGTCAGTTATTAGATTCCCGCAGAGGTGTGCATTACTTGCAGAAGGCCGACTTAGGCTTAAGGCCTCTCAGTTCAGAGAAAGCAATCGAATATCAAGGTTCCATAGCGGTTAATCTACAATAAGACTGGAGGATAGGAAAGAATGCAAGGAACGTCCTGATTCACCTTTACAAGAGCTCACGATTTATTCTTAACCAAAGACTAACATGGATTCCGACATAAATAGTAACAAAGGTCTCCCGTTCCCTCCCGTGTTGTTCCTGTAATGTAGATTAGAATTTTGACCCGAAAAAGCCTAAATATCGGTGTAAAACGACGGAGCGTGTAGAAACACGTCCGCCGGGTCTGGCCCTGAACGCCCGACCTCCATCGTTGCTTAGCTAGTCGCTAAGCAACGCTTTACCACCGAGAACCCTCGCGTGCACAAGTGTTAGCAATTTGCGCGCGCGCAATTTGCGCGCGCGCAATTTGCGCGCGCGCAATTTGCGCGCGCGCAAATTGCTCAGGCGAGTAGACACGCCCACTTCACTGCTCGCCCAGACGAACAACAAGAATTGATGTTCGTCTAAGAAGAGAAAAGTGGGCGGGGCTACAACGGTTCCCGGGGGTAGCACAATAAACAAAAATAACAGACCTGATCATCCCTCGGTGCGTTCAGCGAAGTTATCGCTGTCCGTGCTGGGTGCAAAAAGATACTTCTCGTTGTGTTATTTGAGGTATTAATGGTGTACAAAACACATTAATATTAGTTTACCCAAAAATACGTGCGTCTAAGTACGTATATAAATTAGGTCTTTGTAAGTACGTATTTATTGTTATTTTCAATGTTCACAAATACGTCCTTTTAGGTACGTATATAAAATTTGTAATAACCAAAAATATAAATACGTCCTCTTAGGTACGTATATACATTTTAAAATTTTTTTTAATAACCAAAAATACGTTCATTTAGGTACGTATATATAATAACTTTGAAAGCGTCAACGCGCCTAATGCTCTCTATATCGAATTAGATGTAATAAGTGCATGGAATTATGCACAATAATGCTTAGAGCTGCGCCATAGCGCAAATGGTAGATCCAAATAGTGGTATACGTAATAAGTGCATACAGGTATGCAAAAAGCGTTGTATTTTGGTAGATAGATCAGAGTGCAAATTGCGCACTTAAGTAGTAAAGTCTACTGAAGAGTAGGACATTTGTTGATGCTAATTTACTATCGGTTAATTAAAAGGTGGGCTAGGCCAGCTATCGATGGTGCAGCTATGGCCTAGGCCCAAATACAGTAGTGATCAATAAAGTAAAATAAAATCTCCTTTTGAAGGCCACTAAGGAGAAAAGCGTGAGCTCGCTTAAAACTAACAACGTGCCACAACAGTCGGCCACTCGGGGCCGACGCTTCTGTGAACTAACATATGCCATGCCAGCGGTGTACGTGTCTAGCTAATACACAAACTGGCCTGCCTTGCACACCGCCGGCCTACTGGATCAAGCCCGTTATAGAATCCTGGACGGACCTCTCAATAAACGCGACGATCATCTGGCCGGAACATGGTAGTCGTTGAAGCATCTCGTCGAAATATTGTTGAAGGCGCAAAGCCGATAATCCAACAGGAATATCGCTTTTGCAACTCCGTTATAAAGAAATGCACAGCCGATAGCCCAAATAGGACTATCGCTTCTGCAAATTTGCATATAATGCACTATATCCAGTCTGTGACTGAATATATATATATAGATATTCAAAAGAAATGGGTGACTCAAGAGTCAGTACGTTTTTGTTTATTTTGGAATATGTTTATATTCAAAGCAAAGATCGCATAAAATTGCGCTAATGCGCTTTCCTGAATAGTGTTGGCAGACATGCCCGTTTCCGCGCAATTTACTTGTACAGGATCCAGGAATTTTTTTAGAGTAATACTTGGGCAGAAAAAATTGGGGAAGAATATAATGAAATACGACAGAAAAAAAAACATTATTTTATTTTAAAGAATGTATTTTATTTACTTGATAGAATTTATTATATTTAAATTACAACAAAAAATTACATAAAAAACATTATTTTATTTTAAAGAATGTATTTTATTTACTTGATAGAATTTATTATATTTAAATTACAACAACAAAAAATTACATTACGTGATAGAATTTATTTCATTTGAATTACAACCCGCCACCCCGTAATAGACAAAAACATTAAGTAGGAGGACGCCCAGATATGCTGAAATGACGTTGTATCTGGAATACAAGTATACGTTAGACATAGTGTAATCTGACTGTAGGATTGTGTATTATTCTAGAAATTAACCCGCCGTCAGCAAGATGCTGGGTCACGCGGGTTTATGAAAACTACTTGAAAGGTGCGCAAAATGCGTGCCCATCCACGGCCAAAAATCGAAGGTGGTTTTAGCAACGTCCATATATGCATCAGGTCCAGTACAAAGGAAAGGTACATTACTGGCGACCGGCGGGCCCCGTATCTCTATCAAAATAATACTCCCGACCGGATCTTACTAATGTGGGCACCGTGTATATAGGTCACACTCCCGACCGTAAAGTCGATGTTGGGCACCATGAGTCGTGGTACTCCCGGCTGGGAGAATTCCTGTGGGCACTGTATGATCCCATACTCCTGGCGGATCTTCCCCACTGGGGCACCGCACCACGACTCACTCCCGTCCAGGTAATGTAAAAGCCTCAAATTCCTTTCTGTTGTACCACCAAGATTTTTCTTCAATTACAGCAAAACTGCTTGCCTTATGCATAGAGCAGGCTGTGGCCCTCGTCCAGAGGACATCGATGGAATTCCTGAGCACGTGCAATTACAGCTAGCACCTGCGTGCGCAATTTGCGCGTACAAATTAAATTTCTTAAGAATTTTGAAGAAGTGTATGCTATAATTACTATTTGCTCTGTACAGTTGCTTTCCTTAGCAATTACGAATAAACGATCCTACAATAGAATTAATAATGCAGTAAGTAGACTTGGGTAATCACCCGACAAGGCAATTTTTAGTATCATTCTTATAGATATATATATATTTTTTTTAAGTGTGAATAAAATGAAAAGGTTACGCCAGCGCGCGTTTGAGGCCTAACTTGGGCTATACGCAATACGCGCATGCGAGCATTGTATGCTGTGTCTTTACTAGTTTATTTCTTTACGTCAGATTTTATTGTTAAGTAACCTTACGTTAGATATTATTGCTAAGTAACGTCACGTTAGATTTTATGACTAAGTAATGTTTCGTTAGAGTTAATTAATACGTAACGTTACGTTAGATTTGATTGATAAGTGAGGCTTTATCTGTATTCTACTTAATAAGGTTATCTTTCACACTTTTTTTTTTCGTGACAGGCTGAAGGCCTATATGCATTCCTATTAATACCATTTTAACACAATATACTTTATAATGCTATTTTAGAATGCACTCCATTTATCGTCATGGATTCTCTTTGCAATATTAGAGTCAATGGCAGAAGTAGGCCCCGCTTAAATTTTGACATTTATTAAACCCCATACAGAAAATTGTGAGTACTTTTATGCAAATTTGGAAGAAAGCCTATAAAATGGACTAAATGTATGTACTAAGGCGACTCACAGGCTGGTGCCCTCAGAGCGAATACAATATGGTATATATAAATATATTAATTTATTTATTCATTTAAATTTTTTTATTTTTTTAAAATTATATCTCTGCGCTGGGGGAACGCCCACTCCCACCATACATATTGCCAATTAATAGGTACCGTCGTTCCCACGCGCAAAATGCGTTCGTAGTCGACGCAACGACGGGGCGATTTCCGCGTACGCTTATTACACCATGTTCTTTTCTTGGATAATATTGTAGTGGTCTGCACTGACCTCTCAGGCAAGTAACCACATAGACAGGTAGGTGTGGGGAGTGTATTGATATCAGGGAGCCTAGGTGGTGTAATGGTTAGCACACTGGCCCGGAATGCAAAGAGATGTGGGTTCGAGTCCCGCTCTAGGCGCAGTATTTCCCGTTTTCATCACCCCCACGACACTGGTTGCCGTGATCAGGATCCTGTACAAGCTTTGCGCTGTATGGTTGTTGAACCTACCCTGTGTATGTATGTGTTAGTGCATTGCCTGTATGTATGTATAATTTTGTAAGCATTACAAGACTTACAATTCCAGGGGGACGAGTGTAGTGGTCTGCACTGACCTCTCAGGCAAGTAACCACATAGACAGGTAGGCGTGGGGAGTGTATTGATATCAGGGAGCCTAGGTGGTGTAATGGTTAGCACACTGGCCCGGAATGCAAAGAGATGTGGGTTCGAGTCCCGCTCTAGGCGCAGTATTTCCCGTTTTCATCACCCCCATGACAATATAATATGCTAATATATATACACGTATGTACAGAGTACTAATTTTAATGAAGTTTACTTTGGTTTACTTTTATCTCTAAATTCGCCATATCATAATGTATACAGAATGGCTGTGAACCAAGCATTTTCCCCATAGGAGTAATTTGCAATCCATATATTTTGGTTGTATTATATTTTTTTATTTTTTATTTGGAATAGTAGCACCTTATTACTGGTATTTTTACCCTAGGCCTGATATAAATGGGTGAGGCTTTGTCTGGACAATGCGACATTCGTTTTCAATGAACTAAGGATTTAATAGTGTATAACTTTGGAACATAGTTTTTGAATAACGATTTTTCCTGACGTGAATAATTTGGAATATTCCTCTAATAATTACGAATCCCTCATCCCCCATCAGGCCTAGAGTTGTTCGTACTTTTATCCGCCTTTCGCGCGGGGCGGACACCGACGGCGATGGACTACCTGCAGACGGGAGGAGGAGCCGCAGCAGCCCGCGGCAGGCTCAGGAATTTCACATGGAAATTATTACATGACATTAACACGTTAGGCTCGCCTTAGGCGGGGGCAGATTAGCCGAACGGTTAAACTGGTGCCGTGACCAGGATTAGTAAGGAGTGTAATACCTTTTAGTTCACTTTCGATACGCGAATCTAATAAAAAAAAAACGGAGTGTTGTCAGAAGTGACAGCGCGTACGCAGTGTGACAGCGACACACGGTCACTGTCTTCATGTTCCATGACGTGATATTGATAGTTTACGGCGTACCGGGGCAGCATCATTGCGAATGGTGACTTGACCCATGTGGTATACTTGTTATATTTTGCGGCTAGCCTTAATTAATTAGTAGTTTAAATAACCAGCGAGGGGTGAGCCTTGAATCCGCGGTTAAAACATCGGCGCAAATCGTGGCCTGAGGAGCGTTAGATGCACAATAATGGCGTACCCTTGTGTCGCTCCGACTGGAGGAGGCGTACAGGACGTGGACTAGCTATCCCGATATTAGGCTATACGTGCATTATATGTGGTTAGAGTTTTAAATTAAAATTGCTGCTGCGGTTCTCCGACATTAAATGCCGGCCTATTTTTAGTGAATCTTCGCAGTTTGCTTGCGCTAGCCGCATGTTTTTCTTAGTTCCATCGTTACCTAGCGACATCGCGCGTCGCTGGCACAGGAGACGACGTCAGAAGGCGTTATTGGAACATTAGGGCAGTGTGTCAACGTCTGCCAGACTGTTTGGTCGGTTTTCGTTACGTGCTAGCTTTTTCACTCTTTTTCCTGTATTTACGTCTAAAAGCTCTTTCATTAACCTTTATTTCTTAAATCTCCTTCTTATTCGGCATCTTTCTTTTTGTTCAAATTTTCATTAGGATCTTCTAAATTTAGTGTATTTCTATAATTAACCGTTGGTGATAGCGAGAAAATAACTGAAATCAAGGAATTGTTCTATCTGGGCATAGAGCGATTAATTTATTTCAGTTGCTCATTTTTATTCATTATCCTTTTATTCGTACAAAATTCGGAGCATTTTTCATAAATTTTAGTAGATTGTTTAGGGTTTTTTTATATACCAGCGAAATTTGAATTTCTTTTAGTTTTGGTGGTAGCACAAGCCAGTCGCCTAGGCTCGCAAAGGCTAAGGCTCGCGAGCTGGCTAGGCGGAAGGAACCTGGTGAGGCCCCTATTTCCGCCCGCCGCGGTTGCTTGCGTTCTGCAGCACCTGCGGGGGGAGAAAAGGGCGATGGGGAGGCGCAATCGTTGGATGGCGTCTCCATAACAGATTCGGACAGTGTTCGAAGTCTCGGGGTATCCCCCCTTACTGTAATGGCGGACCCAGTCCGACCTGCCGGGGTTTCGCCCCTAACTGTAACGGCTAATCCAGGAACTCCTGGAAAAGCTGTGGTTGATACACAATTTGCGCCCGCGCAAAATCCAGAAGCCGCCAAAAGCGCGCAAACGTCCCTACAGGTCACTCGTGAGGAAGGCAGCCTCTTCTCTTTCCTTCCGAAAGAGAGGACGGGTGCTACTCCGACCCTGTCTCTTCCGCCCCCAGTCATGGACTTGTCGTACATGATACCTGCCGCGCAACATTCCGTGCAACGGGAGCAACTAAATGCGTTACAAAAGCGCGAGAGGGAAATCCTCACGCGCGAAAATGAGCTGAATGCCCAATGGCAACAATTTGCTGGGGGCGATGTAAATGCGCACCACAACCCCGGGGTTTCTGATGGAGTGTTAAAAGCAATCCAACGGCAAGCAAAGCTTGGCCCTCCTAGCAGCGCCAATGTAAATGCGTCTAACGCGGCAGGCTGTGCGCCCCCAGCTCCCTCCCTTCCAGCTGGGCAAAATGCGCCCGTCGACGGCTGCGCGCAAAACGCGAGCGCCGACTCTTTTGCTGCATACCGGTACACCGGTGCAGAACGGGAACTCATAAAGACGAACCCAGCCATTCGCCGGGCGGTAATGGAGGCATCCACTATCACCCCTGGCATCGGTGCCTCAGCGGTATACCGATCTCTGTATTTGCGCGACCGAAATATCAGCGTGCAAGAGCAGTACCAGCCCGCAAGGGTGAGGGCTGTCGAAGTTCCCCCGTTTGATGGAATAAACCAAGACTGGGAGACTTGGTGGGAAAAGTTCAGTAAGGCGATGTCCGTGAACCGGTGGAATGAGACCACTGCGCTTACGCGCCTGATCCACTTGTTACAAGATGGGCCAGGTCAGTTGGCTGTGGATAGGTGGGAGCAAGATAATTGCGCCACCTTAGATGAATTGGTGGAAGCGTTGGCTTGGCAATTCCAGGGAATGGATCCCTTATCGAAATGGGAACTCTTTGAGAAGAGATTCCAACGTCCGTCAGACTCGGCCAAGTCCGTCTACTACGGGATGATGCTAGAGTCTGAGGCCAGAAAAGCTGGACAAGGATGTGGAATGTCGCGCGATTTAATCGCGCGCAAAACAGTGGCAGTGTTCATTCATGGGTTGCGCGACCGGGAGGAACGCGACATGATCTTGAAGCAATGGTCCCCGGGTAGACACCATGGAGGATATTTATCAAATGTTAAGGGATCACGCGGCAAAAGCGCGTATGACCCCACGTAACTGCGCGGTGGCGGAAATTACTTCCGCCGTGGCAGACTTGCCGTACGACAATCCATATGATACAGTGGATACAGGAATTTGCGCCTATAACGGGCACCCTTCACAGAATACCCAACAGGGTAACGCTAACAAGCGTGAATGGCCAAATAGGCGTCCACACTTTAACCCTGATTTGCAGGGTAGATCGCAAAGGGCGTTTCAACCGAACCGCCCGAATCGCTCTCAGAATTCCGGGAGGATTGAATGTTTTAGATGCCGGGACTTTGGTCACATGGCGTATGAGTGTCCTTTGTCACAGCCTCGTTCCTTAGAACAGGCTATGGTGGATGGAGTCCGTAACGGGTGCGATAATTCGCGCCATGTACCAGAACTATTGGCCCGGCTACAGGCAGCCAGCGGCAAAAATAGTGCGCGCGATAATACGCGAATCGCGCGCCCTGTCACTAACAACGTGCATGGGAGCAAGCAAATTGCGCCCACAGGCAAGCAATTCGCGCCTAACCATAGCGCTGTTGCTGCCGTACACCATGAATCGTGATCTCCCGAGTTCTTAGCCGATACTGATTTTTTAAATTAGTACCAGCTGCAACGCCGGAAGTGTTGTCAGCTATTATTGTACGGGGAAATCTTCCCAGCGCATCTGTTGAGAGTTGTGCTAAACCCCGTGCGCACAATCTCCCATCAGATTCGTGCAATGTGCACAGTGTGTCTACACCGTCTACATGTACTATCGGCGTCCGCCAGGTTTTCTTGGCTGGAATGCGATCAATGTGCGCGCAAAATGCGCGCAGCCCTGAGTCTGATCCGTGTATGGACTATATTTTTGAGAGAACTGGACTAAACCTACACAACGTGGATGAAAGAGACCAGTTCGCCATGAACATTTTCCCACTGAATGGGAAAAGATGGTATGTCCCCATCAACATTAGAGAATCCAATGGATTCTTCCTTATTGATACCGGGGCGGCCAGGTCCGTGATAGGAAAAGGATTCTTTGATAATCTCAACCTGAATACGCGTAATTTGGTCTCCGACGTGAGGCCTTTAAGTGTAACGGGACTAGTAATCCCACAATTTGGTTGTACAGATATCCCGCTGGGTATCGCCAATCAGATATTTTACTCATCTGTATTGATAGTGGACATACCAGAGGATGGTATTCTGGGGAGCGATTGGATGTCATTTTACGAAGCCAGTCTCTCGCCACATAATGGGCTGCTGGAAATTCTGCAACCATATAACTTGGTCACACACTGTCAGCTACGAACAGACTGCGGTCTTGCGTGCCTGGCAGAAGATGTTACATTAAATGCGCACCAAACGGTGGCGGCATTAATTTCAACCAGACATATAGAAGGGAAGGATCAGTGCTTAATTGAACCCGACCCTGAAGTACTCAGTTGTATGGGAGTCACAGCGGCTCCCTCGTTAATTTGTGGCGCAGACGGTGCTGTGTTACCGCTGTGTAACACTACAGACGATTGTGTCCATTTGCGGCGAGGCCAGGTCATTGGCAACGCCTCTGAGGCCAGATCGCATGGTTCCATCAATAGTCCTACGGCCGCCATGGTGTTCGACTTACTCAAAAGAGACCGCGGCGTGGAGGGATTTGGAGGATCCCCAGAACCGGTTTTTCCTGTTGACAGAACGCAATTTGCGGGCCTGCCGCAAATTCCTGACTTCATACTATCCATGGCGGAGGCCACGCATTTGGAGCACGCGGAAGATAAAAAGAGAATCGCAGAATTCCTCTTCGAATTTTGCGATATATTCGCGAAACCGGATGCTAAACTGGGGTGGACAGATGTCGTACAACACCATATCGATGTCGGTGACAACGCCCCCTGTAGGATACCATACCGTAGGCTAATGGACTCCAAGAAACAAGCCCTGGAGGACGAGGTTGCCAAAATGTTGGCGGCAGGGATCATTACGGATAGTACAAGTCCTTATAGTTCGCCCGTCCACCTGGTTACCAAAAAGGATGGGACGTGGCGATTTTGTATAGATTATCGCAAGTTAAATGCTATGACGCGGAAAAATGCGTACCCGTTACCGCGGATAGACGAGAGCTTGGATAGTCTGGGAGGAAATAAGTGGTTCTGCACTTTGGATCTCCAATCTGGATACCATCAAGTCGCGATGCAACATGATGATCGGGAGAAAACTGCTTTCACAACTCATATAGGTCTATATGAGTGGAAGGTAATGCCCTTTGGTCTATGTAATGCTCCCGCCACCTTTGAGAAAATGATGGCGGAAATGTTAAACGGTCTACTGTTTACTCACTGTTTGGTATACTTAGACGACATTATCATATTCGGTGACACCGTTTCCACATGTCGTTCGCATTTACGAGAAGTTTTTCTAAGACTTCGCAAATTTAAATTAAAACTTAAACCGTCCAAATGTCATCTATTCCGTAAGGAAATGGAATATTTGGGTAGAATTGTGTCTAGTGAGGGTATAAAAGCCGATCCTAAAAAGATTGAGGCTATAACCAATTGGCCAGCGCCTAAGTCTCCTAAAGAGACAAAAAGTTTGCTCGGTTTTGCTTCTTATTATCGAGATGTCATTCCCCATTTTGCCGATGTAGTCGCTTCCATACAGGATGTGGCTAATGTCGGCACGCAAATATTTGCGTGGGGTATATCACAGGAAAATGCGTTCATTAACCTGAAACGGCTTTTCGCCGATACACCAGTACGAGGGTACCCACGGCCTAGTGGACAATTTATCTTGGACACTGACGCTAGCGCATTTGCCATAGCAGGCGCATTAAGTCAGGTGCAAGACGAGGTTGAAGTACCCATTACCTTTGCCAGCAATAGGCTCAGTGCCTGTCAACGGCGTTATTGTACGACAAAAAGGGAGTTAATGGCGATAGTCGTATACACTAAAAAATGGCGTCATTATTTTTGGGATTCTGAATTCCAGATCCGTACTGACCATCATTCATTAAAATGGTTCCTAAATTTTAAAGAGGCTGAGGGTATGATAGGACGTTGGTTGGCGTGGTTGTCTGAATTTGGCCTCACCAACACGCAAATTACTTATCGACCCGGCTCTCAACATATTAACGCTGACGCGCTTAGTCGCATTCCTGTACGTCGTTGTGGCATACCGGAATGTGACGATTGTGGGGCTCATACAGCGGTGGTTGCGTCCCTACTCCTGACTCCTGAGGAGGAAAATAGCTTCCATTTCTGGACGCAAAATGAATTGCGTCAGGCTCAGGAAGCAGATGTGACATGCTCCACCGTTATTTCTTTGTTAAATGCGCACACGGTGAGACCTCCTAAGGATCTCGTAAGAGCGGAGAATACAGAAACTATTAAATTGTTAAACCAATGGAAACAGTTAACTGTAGTGAATGGGGTGTTACGCAGGAATGCGCTCGACCCCCATTCTCTCATAACTCATCAACAACTCGTTATACCTTTCCTCTTACGAGAGGACATATTAATATTCTGCCACAGCCATCCCACCGCTGCGCATTTTGGAAGGGAGAGAACCCTAGACAAAATACGCACGCGAGATTACTGGCCAGGCATGAATTCGCGTGTGCGCGATTGGGTTAAATCCTGCCCGAGATGCGCACTCATTAAACCAGGGCTGGGAATGGCTAAAATGCCGTTACAGCAACAAATGACAGGCCAACGTTGGGGGCGCCTGTCCTGTGACTTCGTCTCAGGATTTAAGCGCACTAACCGGGATAATTTGGTGATGTTGGTAGTACAGGACCACTTTACAAAATATGTACAAGTTTACCCATTACGTAACCAAACGGCGGCAGTGGCCGCGCAAGCATTGGTGGATAATTGGATACTGATTTTCGGGGCTCCCCTTATATTACACTCAGATCAGGGCAGGGAGTTCGAGTCGGAATTATTCCAGACTATGCTCAAACTGATAGGCTGCTATAAAACCCGCACGAACCCTTACTGTCCCCGATCCAATGGCTTAGTTGAACGATTTAATCGAACGTTAATTTCTGCTCTGGCCTGCATGGTCAATGAAGATCAGAGCGATTGGGATTTACATGCTAAGTACGTTGCACACGCATATAATTGCACAATACACGCCGCTACCGGGGTTACTCCCAATACGTTGGTGTGTGGGGAAGAATTGCGCCTACCATGTGATTTGCAATTCGGAGTGTTAGACAAACATTCAGACGACGCTTGCACACCGGCTTTCGTCCGATGGTTGGAATGTTGTTTCCACAATGCGTATGGCAGGGTGCGTAATAGCACAGAGAAAAGTATTCAAAGAAATAAAAATTCTTATGGGAATGCTGACTTCCCACGGTTTGCAGTGGGTGACTTGGTGTTAAGATACCATGCCCCCACGGCACACATTAAACTCGCACCAAACTGGGACGGGCCTTGGAAGATTACTGAGGTCATATCCGATACGACGGTTATAATTAAGACGGCGTTATCAGCCGCTCGTAAATCAAATACAGGGCGTTTGAAATTGTACACCGGGCGGATTCCGTCAGATAGCCAAGACGGCGATAAATTAATTCACGCCGAGTCGGCGCGGAAACCCGATACGGCGCAATCTCAGGAGAAGACACAGCTGTTGGTTCCCACCACCCGCGGTGAAACAAGCGCCGGGTCGAGCGACCGTTAACATTTATTAGTCAGAAGTCGGGGTGAGAGGCGATCAAATTACAAAGGACATCGGTTTATGTTATCTTTTATATACCGGTCTATACCATAATTATGAAGGAGGGTAAGAAAATCGCCGCCCTCCCATGACTTTTACTTACGATACACCTTTAAGTTATACGACCCCTTTTATAAGGCTCATTAACTTACTTGGGAGACAATTCCGTACTACTGGGGGACTGGGGAAGCAAAATTAGATATTGCATATCATCAGCCCCCATGAAACACCAACAGTAAAATGCGTACATTGATAAGGATTCAGCCTACCTATCGATGGTGCAACTATGGTATAGCCCAACATAAAAATGCGTACACATACACCATAAGAACACCAACAGTAAAATGAGTACATCTATTAGAATTACCGAATATATACATCCAACCTTAAAAAGAACTGTACATACACAACATAACAACGACAATGAATGGTAATGTACAAAATTTATTTAAAATTTAAAAAAAAAAAAAAATATATATATTTATTTAAAGTTAAAAACAAATTTTTTTAAATTAAAGTAAATTACAGGGTTTCCTGGTGGGCGGCCCGCACGCAAGAGGCGATGCAGCGGGCCCACCTCTTCTTGGTGGCGCCCGTCGCGTGCACGCCGTCCACCAGCCTTTCATAGTAAGTCGCCCCCCGAAATGTGATGGTGGCGGCGAGATCGGGGGTAGGCTGACCGGCCTCGGCATTCAGCCGCCGGAGTATGTCGTTGTACAGCTCCAGCGCGCGGTCAACGGCCTCCTGCGGAGAGTAAAATATAATAATCTAATACGAGGGAATATATCGGTAATACCATCAGCATTATCGTGCTAGATAATCTATTACGTATCAGGGTTTCCTTTCCCATCAGGATTCAACACAGCAATCTAAAATGATTAGCTTAGTTAAAGTCGTACTTAAAAGAGTTCCTTTTCCATCACGACAAATTGCAGCCTCACCTGATCCGCGTGAGGGCGGGGATGCGCCCGATGGTAGGCCACGTATTGGGTGCCGGTCCACCTCCGCCGGGCCGGGTGATTTGCGTCCACCAAATTAACACCGGCTACGGTCGCCACGCTCACCCTTCCGGTGTATACGGACCGGAGTAAGGCCAGGGACTCTTCCCTCCGCACCCCCAGTCCACCGAGAATCTCAGAGAAGTGGGGGGAACGCGCAGTGGTCGCCCGGGTCCTCCTGTCCCGGGACGTCACATCACAGATGCCAGCACACAGGACCACGTAGTCAGGTCGAAATTCCCTGAAAGGAAATATGACCCTTAGATTTGCGCGCTACAACAGTTTTTCTTGCAAATGTAATAATAAAAAATACAGTTGAGGAAATTGCGTGCGGGGGAGACCTCTAATATAAGCATTGCGCCCCCATCCCTGAATGAAAATGTAAACAGCGACTTGTTTAAAATTTCACGTACCGTATCCCCGTCAGCGACAGGCGCATTGCTTCATGGTACCCCTTTCCAGGGTGCGTAAAAACACGAAACTCGTGCTCCTCCACGAGCCGGTCGAGGTGACGTTGCAGCCCTGAACCACGTGAATCGCAGATGATGGCTACACGCATCTTTTCTTGGTATTGGATTGCTAGACGAAGATACGTGTGGTCAGCTTGGTGTACAGTTCGACTGTGCCCCAACCTGAGACGCTCGTACACACAATCTCTACTATTATCAGCTGGTACTCGGTACGCGGTACGGCATAACATTTACATGCGTTATATTGTATTTGTTTCCGGAGGGAGAGAGTGTAGAGCATTTAGCAGATTGAGGAGAATTAAAGTAAATAAATAAGGGAAGCCATTTATTGTAGATCAGGGAGAGTTTTTTTATAAAGACCGGCACGCAATTTGCGCACGGCGCATGTTTAAGAAGTGATGGGGACGTACGCGTTTTGCGCACAGTTCACCGTGGCGGATAAATCCCTCGGAACTGTCACAGGGGACTATCTGCGTGTGACGTCAGAGCACGGTGTTTACTTTGACGAACATTCCAAAATATAACTATAACTAACAAGAAATGCGTGATAAAATAAATAAATAAACGGAGTATTACATTACATACACTATACGTTTACTATCTTAATACGAAAATAATCGCTCCACTAGCGATAGAGGTGATACGGGAATGTAAACAAGCCCGGCGTAAACAGCGGGTGATAAAAACAACCCGTAAATAAAAAGATATTATTTACGTATCAACATTATATCTTAACCGATTAAAATAGATATACGGTTGATATGTACTCAAGGTAATCTGGGTTTCAGCTCCCCAACACCCTTATTCGTACTAGGATCAACCGGATTAATTCTAAACAAAACTGGACCCGTGTTGGTAATATTACGAACGGGTCGAGTTGTTAACACCCTTTCGCCTACGAAAAAATTACGTGAGTAAGCCTTTATCGATAAAAATTCGTATTAAATTTGTCGGGAAAAAAAAAAAATATATATATAAGTTCGTAAATGCGCTGACTAACGATTAGGGCCCCTAATCGCCCCTTTTATAAATTGTAAACACTGTATTAGGGTAAATGTCAGCGCAATACACGACTTCTGTGATCGAATGGATTCGTTCCAAAAAGGGAAAGCTTGGTGCAGGCGGCCCCGTTGCCATGGGGAACTAAGGCCCTCCGTGACCTAATTTGTGCGGGAACCGGGTCAACTCGGGTTTCCCGCCTAAACGCGAGCCTGCCATTGGTTGACGGCTAACAGGAACGCGCTGCCGCGCACTTGCGGCTAGCAAGGCCGTACAGAACTTCAGTCTTCACTCAGCTTACACTGGGTGCAGACTCCACAAAAGCTTCTTGCGAACTCGTCGGGTTTTTTGCCGGTCTATTTTCTAATAGGCCGGGTACTCTCCTGGTGGGCAGCTACCTAGTGAGGGGGATCACGAGCAAGCGTTTTGGTTATTGTCTTGTCGGTAAGAAAAAAAAGGAGGTACGTAAAATAACCACTGTACTGGTTTTAGGCCGACGGTCAGGCCTGGTCGCGCAAGCGATCAGGCATGGAATCGGCCACCTCCGCCAAAGGAGGTTCGGGTGAGGGGCCCGATCACAACCCTCTCGTATGCAACGTGTTGCATAAAGGCACCGGTCAAATATCGGTGTTTACAGTTTGCGACTGGAATCTCCTCACACCTGAGGTGAGACTGGCCCAAGGCCTATCATTGGTGATAGGCAATGCTTCCGCGGAAGCTTCCTGTAGTCAGTCTGGGCCCACCTCGTGGGCTGACAGCAAGACAACCGCCCCTCACGTCAGCCCCATGGTGACTGAGGAGGAATTTACTTTGGTCACCAACAGGTGCCCGAAGGATCTTGATCAGGAAGATGAGCCTACCCCCTCATCTTCAGGTAAGTCGTCTAATGTTCGACTTTCTAAAGCAGAGGCAGTGAGACGTTCACCACGAAAACGGTCGTCGGAACGTGTAGCTGCGCGAAACCCTTCCGCACGGGAGGCGGTAGGAAAAATTCCTGCCACAACATCAAAAGCTGTGACAAGGGATTACGTGTCAGATGAGGAGGATACACCACCTGCTGACCCAACTTTGGACCCACTTTACGGTACGATGGCACTTCGTCTCGACCGCCTGGAGAAGGGTGAGTTACAATGGGATAGCGATATCCCAGTTGCTACTATTCCTGAGAGGTATCCTCACTTAGTGAATTGCGGTTACAATAGCCGCACTCTTGGTTCTGTCCCTATAAGGAAGGCAGCTGAATTGGGTATGTTGCAGGAATCTATACTGCGGGAGAGATATTTCGACCCCCCACGCCCGAACCGTACATTAGCCATGTATATGTTGCCCCCAACACCTACTGGCCGATGCAAAGTGCGCCTCCCCCCTGTCCAACGGGAAAATGGGGAGGATTCAGATGTAGAGGACTGGGTAGATGATCATCAATCCGGCCTTCAGCCCTATGTACAGCGTATCCACAGTGTCATCACTGAGGTGCGTGGTCTAGCTAAGTCGCCTTAGCGGCCGCAAGATATTGCGCACTTGAAATTTGTTAGGCATACTTTCCGCCCAAAAGACAAGTGTCTATTTTGTAAATACTTCCTGGAACGCCCCAGCGCTATCCCAGAAAACTTGAAACACCCTAACCGCCGCTATAGGCGTGGGGATGTATTGGCTCGTCACATTTGTGAAGAGCATTTGTATACTGTGCCGAGATGGTCGTGCGACGACCACCGTTCCGCAGCGTGCCCGTTCACTAAATCGACGGGTAAACCCTTCTCGACTCACCGAAGGGGTCTGATGTTACGCCATTTAATGTCGTACGGTATTTGCGCCAAGTCGGGTCACAAGCGCCCGCAGTCCACCATAAGGAAACTGGCGCGTGTAGCTCAAGATCCGTCCTTGTCGGATAACTGTAGGTATACCTTCATCCCGGAGTTTAATGCCGAGCGCGGCCGCCAAATTCTCGCCGAGACTTTGCGGTTACCGATAGTTGGGCACACTGTCGCAGTGTGCATCTACGGAGGTGTCACCCTAAGCGAAAAAGCCTATTTTTCCGCGGGCAGACGCCGTCTTCAAGAGAAGCTAGATAGGGAGGACAGTATCGTTACCCGTCCTGTCAAGTCCGGGGGCCGCGGCCACAGGTCCCGCCGAGGCCGTCCCCAGCCCCCAGAACCACGCCCCTTTAGAGCGGATAAAGTCGAGTCAGGTATCTCTTATGCCTCAGCGGTGGTGGATCCTCCCACAGAGGACCCGCCTCTCGAACGGACCGCGGCGCAAATCGCGCGCGGCGAGGAACTGCAACAGTTTGGGGAGAAGGAAAGTGCGCGCTTGGCCGCCCTTCGACCTAAGCCCGCGGCAGCCCCTTCCCCGATACCGGCGCCCACCCAACCTGCGAAACGCAAGGGCACTAAACCCTTGGATCCTACACTGCCGACAGTGGGACCCATTTCCGCCTCGCTCCGTCGCGACTTAAAGCGACGAGCTTCCGAGATGGCCACCGCGGCTTCAACCGACGCGCAGCCATCCACTAGTACAGACGCTCCATTCCAGCCGGATTTATCCCGGCTGCAAAGAAGCGCCTTATAGAGCGTTATAATTGCTTACCGCCTTCCGTCCATGAGGTCCTCGCGCGGGACTCCGGCCCGGAGTCAATTGAGACAATGGACTTTTTCATGAATATGGTAAGTTCTATGTCCACTTTCTGGGTAAATCGTCTGGACGCAGTCAAAGTGACTTGCGCGCAGACGATGTGGGAAACTTCTCAAAAGGAGATTGAAGTTACTAAAGCAGAGGCGAAAGCCCAAGTCAAGGCGGCCGACGATCGTTACCGTTTTATGATGGATCATTATGATCGACAGCTCCACCAATGGGAGGAGATGAACATGAAGTTCAACTTCAGGTTCGGCGTATCCGCCCTGCAGTGGGACGGCTCTTTTGAGACGTTGGATTTTCCGGCGTCCCACAGTCCGTCCTCCGACCGTACTTCACTGGCAGTACGGAAGCCGCACAGGTCTCTGCTTCAGGTGACCATACAGCGAATGTGGCAGAGGAATCTACTTCCTCTGCTGCGCCAGCTGCTCCAGTTAACTGGATCCCGGGGAGCGCCACAGTCAAACCCTTGGGACCCTACGGTGCGCGTACGCAAATTGCGCCCCCCATGGTTTCCCTCAAAGGGAAAACCGACAAGCCTAAGGGGAGATCAGCCGTGGCAAGCCCAAATTTGCTGCCGCCTACCCTGAGTCCACACCCATCTATGAGTGTGGATATTGTACAGTCCCCGCCTTTACGTGAGGAAATCGTACCGCTTCCACCCGCGAGGGCGGAATTCGTGCCGCTTCCACCTATGATGGCGGAAGTCGTGGCCCCACCGCCACGTTCACCTCCGAGGGATCCCATTGTATCCCCCGTTAATGTCGAGTCGTCGCTGAGTAGTTTTGCAGAATCCTGCAAAGTTTTTAACGATCAGACCGCACGTGACTGCGCGCATTTGGCGCCGGCTTCCCGTATCACGACGCCGTTGTTAGCACCAGAGCACGACGACCTCGAACAGTTATCACCGTTCACCTTACCGGTAACTCCTGGAGGGCCCACCCCCCTCAGCGATACTCCGCTGATTTTTACCTCCGACGAGGAGGGAGAGTATTCGGATGCGATCTCCGATATAACAGTATGTTCGGTAAATATGGATACCGACGAAATCCCGGAACCGAGGGCCGGATCACCGCCTGCCTGCGAGCCCCACTCACCTGAGCTCCAGGAAGAGCTCACTGTCGATTAGGGAAAAATAATCCCCAGCGTGAATAGGCTAGGCCTATAATTAATAATGTATTTTATTATAATACATAACAGTAAAATATTGAGATCACCTACAATATTCAAACGCGTAATTAAATATGTGTACAGTAAAGAGGCTTAGCCTATAGTCGGCACGTGCTCCACTTAAATAAAGTACGTTAACGATAAATAGTGCTACTCCTAATACAATATATAAATGCGTACCAGTTATGCATAATGTACTAAGGCTCAGCCTAGAATTTCGCATAATTAACATCAAATAATCAATTTTCAAAATTAGGGCCGAGTTTAAACATATTAACATAATTATTCCATATTCTACATTCTCATAGCTCTGATCCTCTGCTAAACCATAATTTGTGTATTAATATTCTCTCTTTTCCTTTAACTTCCATACGCATAATTTCACAATACTACACTGCCCCGGGAGCCGCGACAACCACCAGGCGTCGTGCGCGGGTTTCGCGGGGGGAAACCAGGCGCATTCCAGGACCACGCCCCCATTCACCAAGGCGCGGCACGCGTTGGACCTGGACGGCGCACCCTCGCGAACCCAGCCATCTTCATCTCACGCTTCAGGGCACCACAATGGGTATCGTTAGGGGCACATATACATTCTGGGATTTCGGTTGGGGCGCAAAGGGTATTATCCATTATGTCATGTTAACACAATTACACTAAACTTTTCACACCCCGCTTATAAATATCCTATAATTAGGCAGCACAGAGGATCAGATTTAACTATTTTATAGTCCCTAAATTAATTAATAATTATATCCTTCCGTTAACGTTAGTTATAAATTTTCTCTGAGGGCGGCAGCTGGTAGTAGAAAATTTAATCGTAACGGGCAGTTTATAAATTAACATTAAAATTGGGATCTTTTAAAAATATAACTTAATTAATAATATATCCATACCAAAAGGTAAAATAAAATAATTTAAAAAAAAATAAAATTAAAAAAAAAATATATCTCTAGGCCAGGTGGCAATGAGGGATCATTATTATAAATACCATATTCCAAATTACTTATGTCGAGCAAATCGCTGTAATAACTACGTTCTAAATTACTCGCGAAATTAATTCCTTGGTTCCTTGAATAAAAAGTCAAGTAAAAATTTAACCAAAGTAAAAAAAAACAAAACATCCTGCCTCCTCACAGGAAACGTTCCCCAGGCCGGGAAGAGAAAGAATAATACCCCACTATTTCCAAATTTGCACACGTGCACCCAATTTAACTATTTCATCTGGATTAAAACAAAGCACGTAACACCTGCAGAATACATGCCATAATAATAAAATTATATATATCCTTGTGCGGCCTGCTTTCGGAAAACACTTAGGTCCACACTAAATGTAAATAACCGATTGTAATATATTGTACATATGTGTAGACTTTGCATATTATCCAAGAAGTAACGGGTAGTACACACCGTCCCCATGGGACGCGAATTGCGCCCAAGTTAATACGCATTTCGCGCACGAGGGTACCGTACTGGCGGTGATGCTGGAGTATGGTTCCCCATCACGGGGAAATATTAACAATTAGCATATAACCTTAATAAATTCCCTCTGAGGGCACCAGCTTGTGAGTTGCCATAGTGTAATATAACTTAGCTTTTTTTTATAGTATCTCTTCCAAATTGGCGTAAAAGTTCTCACTATATTCGATAAGGGTTTAAATACGTTTCAAAGTTTCAGAATAAACAAATACCTGTACTGCGGAACATACTCCTGCAATTGAAAATAATATTAGAGGAGATAACATAATTACGGGTAGACTTGTACGTATTTAGGAGAATGGTCCTGAATTCCAAGTCAGAGTTTCACATTTCTTAAAACGCAGTATTTTCATACATATAACGGTAGTGCCTTGTGGCGAATACAAAATGCGTACGGTCATGTGCCGATGCGCATTTCTGGAGAAGTCGAAATAAACTGAGTTAGAATAGCATATAAAAACACCGTCAACGCATATCGCGCACACGACGAGCGATTTCTTAAACGCGCGCTTGCGCCGCCGTGATGTCAACCTTGTCGGGCGATTGCCCATAATGCCCTGCATACTTAGTCCGGCTGTCGGATTGTCATCTAGGCCTATGCCATAGCTGAAACATCAATAGCTGGCATGGCTCACCTTGTTAAAAGTAACTGGTATACTTATGTAGAAATCAACCGAGTAGACGCGAATTGCGCACTCGCAGCTGTAGTGCTCGCAGCTAATTGCGCGGCTCAGGAACGCCCCTTGAGTCCTAGGGACTACGGCCTACAGCCTGCTCTCTGCATAAGGCACGCAGTTTTGCTGTTCATTTATTAAATCTGGTGGTAGTCCAACATTACCGTTGTCATTCGGTAACCCCTTTTCATTCGGGCATATGTCATAGCTGATACATCGATAGCTGGCATCGCTCACTCTAAAAAAAAAAAAAAATAACTGTGTAAACCTAGATACGTATTGACCGAGCAGACGCAAATCGCGCGCTCGAAGATACAGGGCCCGCATGTGTTTGCGCGGCTCATGAAACGCCCTTTGAGTCCTGAAGACTATGGCCTACAGCCTGCTCTCTGCATAAGGCACGCAGTTTTGCTGATTATTTGTTGGATTAAAACTGGTTGCGAGTGGCAATCCCATTACCTGGTAGGGAGTAAGCGTGGTGCGGTGCCCCAATTGGGAAAATGCGCCGGGAGTATTTAATTATGCGGAGCCCACATGGGTTTTCCCATCGGGAGTACCACGACTTACGGTGCCCACATTTGACTTTACGGTCGGGAGTACAATCTAAATGTACGGTGCCCAAATAGTAAGAACCGGTCGGGAGTATTTTATATATACGGGGCCCGCCGGTCGCCAGTAATGCGCACTCCCATCTTCGCCTTGCCAGATGCTACGCTATGTGATAGGCACATACTATTGTTGTAGCGCTATCAACTGTAAATCCACCTATGATTTTGGCCAGAGTTGAGTACGCATTGAGCACGCACATTTTAACGCAGCATATATTCTAAAATGAACAATCTAAATAGGGAAAGAAATACCCCCAAGCACTCAGCATTGTCGGCGGGTTTTGTTCCCTTCAGGAGTAATCTTACAGCCAGGTCTATGTATAGGTAATAACCCATTATATTGCAGGTGCAGCATCGTCTAATCGTATCTGGGCTTCCTCCACTGTAATTTTATTATTAAGACAACCCGCAGCCTTGTAGAATTCGCCGAGAGCTGGACCGATAAATCTCTTCATGATGAATCGTCCAGTTCAATACATGGTTGCGGGGTGTGTTTAAATTTTGTCGGTAGCTCAATATTTCCTTGCGCTTCCATTTTTAAGATTCTCCCCATTTTTCTAGCCCACGATCTAGTCACAAGGGATTCACGAGTAAAATGCGCAGGGGCGTTTGTCAATATAAACATTATAACGCTAGTCATATAAAATTCTGTATGGCGCAAGTAAAATGCGCGCCTCATTCAAATGTTGCCAAAAAGCG
>CM059203.1:42789409-43001909 GCA_030323885.1 Branchipolynoe longqiensis
TTTCGAAAAATGCCAGCTAAAGAACCATTAATGAGCCATATGATACCCGATCTACCGTATAACAAAGTAGCAGTAGATTTATTTCATGTCCAGGATAAGAATTACATGGTAATAGTTGACTATTATTCCAAATTTCCAGAAGTTATCGAAATGATAGAAACTACAAGTAAGGCCATTATTAATGCTTTGAAGCAAACATTTAGTAGGTATGGCATTCCGAGATTTGTAGTGTCAGACAATGGTCCCCAATTTTCAAGCAAGGAATTTCGTGAATTTGCAGTATATTATGGCTTTGAGTCAATCTTCACAAACCCAATGCACGCGCAAAGTAACGGCCAAAGTGAGCGTTATGTGCAAACATTCAAGTACATGATAAAAAAATGTTTGAGGGATGGCACTGATATTAACATAGCAATTCTTAACTATAGAAATACATCATTGGAGGGTGTAGGAGCATCCCCAGCTCAAATTTTAATGTCTAGACGTTTAAGATCCCGTATACCAGTGTTGGATAGTCATCTCAAAGCGACGATACAACCATCAAAAACATTACAATTACAACATAAACAACTTATCCAGAAGAAGTATTTTGACAAGCGTGCAGGTAAAGAACATCCACTGTTACAAATAGGAGACAAAGTCAAATACAGGAACCATAATAATGAATGGGAGGGAGGTCATATTGCAGACACGAATGACAATCGGGGGCGAGATTATAACATTCGTAACGATAAAGGAAATATGTTAAGAAGGAATAGAAAGTTTATATTCAAGTGTCCACAGACAGCTGTCAATGAACAAATAAATAAGGAAGATCTTCTGACAAAACACACATTCTCACCTTACACTACACGGTATGGTAGGATTAGTAAACCTCCGAAACGTTTTGAAATAAATGCCACGAGATACAACATACAATAGGTCAGATAAAGAATGGTCACGTTATGATGTCAATAAGAATGGACAGTTATGCGTACATGCGTAGCATGACGTAACACATCGTTCAATAGGTCAAATAAAGAACGTGAACACGGATGTTAGAATAAGAATAGTCTAACGCTGTTGGAGCGTATGGACGACCGTGCGTCCATACAAACGTCTAGTCGGATAAGAAATAACATGTATTTAAGGTATGTATGGGTTAAGTAATTACTGTTACAACCGTTATAACGATATCTGTCAATAACCATGTAAGTAGACCCTCAGATAACATCGATGTAACGAAAGAATAATAGGAACATCGTTGATAATTAACGCAGTATTGCGTTTCAGGTAAGGCAAGAATGGTGTTAGAAATGCATATGTACGATTAAGAGATATATCATCATTAGCCTACACCTATAGCGTCATGTCAAGGTATTAAGATGATAATTTCATATAATAAATATTATGAAGGATATCTTTATGGGGTTAAGGTGATATCTTATGTCAGGACGGGAGTGTGTATCACATGTTAAATCATTCCTTGTTATAAATACCCCCCCGTCATTGTTAATATTATAACTGTTATGAAAAGGGGAAGATGTAAGATATGTAAGTACCCGAATGCCCCCGCATATCACGGCGTGACGTCATGAGGTTCGATCACCAATAAAAGTCAGTTACATACAAGAACTCAGAGTGTCGATACATCATTACACCCCCCAACAGTTAGTCACGGATCACCACACACACACAGCTTATGCCAAGTACACACCTACCGTTTATGATTCGCGCACTAAAACTCGCGACTCGACCCGACCCGCTTAAAACTGAAAACGGGCAGATTCATCTTTCGAATCGCGAATCACAATCGTAATCGGCCCGTTTTAGCCCTAAAACTGAGTTTTAAGTCATGAATCGCAATCAGTAGATGTTCTAGGGTGTCACACACCTAACGACTTTTGTGCGCGAAATGGGCCGTTTTAGATCGTAAACGGTAGGTGGGTGCGGATGAACGGTAGGTGTGTACCTGGCATTAGGCAGGTGGTGGCCAAGCAGCCACACCGCATGGTGGTGGTGGGCAGATCATGGTAGCCATGGTGACACAAGAATGCTTACCATTCATTGGTGGAACTATGAATGCTTGTTGCTCATTGGAGATAATGGTCAGGTGGTATGCCATATCAGATCCATGTACCACTATATAATAATAAACCTGAGGGTACAAGCTCTCACTCTACTTTCACTCTTTATACTCTTCCTTTCTCTTCTTGCCTGTATTGATTTAATATAGCCTGCCTACACAACCACAGATGCCAGCCATGGACTTTACACTTTGTCATGTCTCTTTAAAGGGCCAGTAACATGATCAACACTCGTCCTAATATGACCTTCGATGTTGCTAGGACGTAAAACTCCAAGACACAAACAAGCATGACCAGCACAACTTTACTTGATCATAGAATTATTGTAATCGAAAATGATTAATCCTGGATGGTATATGTTAAAGGAACCTATTCGCTATGAGTTGTTTGGATCCAAGTGCACTGCAAGGGGGCATGTGATATGTCACGCCCCACCAGCGGGACGGCCAATGGAAGGTAACCATGCCAAAATTAACCACACAATACACCTAACAACCACGAGGAAGCCTATGATATGTAAATATGAGTAGGCTAGTCTAGTAATAAGAGTAGAAAAAATAAAATATATATATACCAAGAAAATCCAAAAAAACTAACATAGACTACTAACCATACTAAGCAACCACTTAACTGCTACTGTAATACAGGCAATCAAACACCTTATCAGCTACTGTGTGATAAGATAACTCAACCACTACAGCTGGCCAGCATTGAAAACAAGCCCGAGTACTCGAGCTTATATGCTATGGACAGTATAAACACAGCCTCAATAAAAAAAAATATAAAAAAAAATGTTAAAGTGAAACCAACTTAGAACCCGTTGTAGTTAAGGTGTGACTATTAATGTCACCTAGCCCTGAGTGACTATTAGTGTCAACTAGCCCTGAGGTCCTTTCTCGCTTGTTAGAGCTATTAAAAAACAGTCCTAAATGCAATGCAACAATTTAATAAGAAAGAGTTCAGGCGCAAAACCCCGTAAATACCAATCCAAAAATATAGATTAATAATAGAGTTCTTTCCTGAAACTAACTTTAATTCCCACTATTTCCACTTTTCTTATGATCACATGGTTATGGAGCAATGAATAAAACAGTACGAATATTTTGTTAAAGCTTTTTGAAGGTTTCATTCCAATATTTATGTCAACTTTTGGATTGGTGTTTACAGGGTTTTGGCACCTGAATTTATTAGTTCTATACATTCTGATCTATTTGGTGATTGCTTTAATTGAATATAACCTACCTGGGCAGGCTGTCCGCCGATGGTGGCCCCGGCATGTGTAAGCCATAGTAGGACCAATTTTGGGAGCGGAGTGACTCCCTTGAGCTCAGGTCTGTCTCCAAGCTGGCGGTGCTGGACTTCTGCTGCCCTCTGTCCACTGTCACACCACTGGTATTGGTCGTGATGTCAGGGAATGTGCAATCACTTGACAGGACTGTGAAACAAAGAGTCAGCACTGCTTATGAGGAGAATTTATTTTTAAAAGGATTGAGGAAAATACCAGTGATACATACAATGGTGTGTGTGCGCAGGGGGGTGTGATGAATATGGTAAATATTTTAAGCCCAGTTTGTTTTTTTGCCATTCTGAGGCTGGCATCTTGACAAATACACTATCTAGGCTCCTTGATCCAATCACCCTACCCATGGCTACTTGTATATGTGGGTCCTTGCCTGAGAAATGGATGGGGCTGCCCCCTGTGGAAGATCTTCTGATCAAAAAGAATCTCTGGTAGACTGGACACCTCTTGAGGATGTCATCATACAGGCTACCAAAGCAGATCCTCTACTCTCAACTGTCTTCTGGTTATGGAAAGAGAGGGCGCCTTCATCTCCGGTTCAAGGAAACCATCAAGAGAAACCTGAAGCTGAGAGACATTGGTCGTAATGCGAGCATTGCGCTTGATGCGTGGAGAGGAAGAGACCCTCCCCCCGCCTCCCCGGTCGTCGCGCAGCATTCGCACCTTGCGCGACGTCCGCCCCTCAGCTCTCTTCCTCCCCCTCCCCCGGGCCGCTGCTTTCGCACCTCACCTGCCACCGCCCTCCTGCCCTCCCTTATAAGGCCGCCCGCCGGCCTCCCTCAGTCATTCGCCTTCCAGCCCTCCTCCGCGCTCTGCCTTTTTCCTCTTGGCTATCCACCACCGCTGCTTCACCTCGGACCGCTGTTTCACCTCGGACCGCTCCATCTCCTCGGACCGCTCTAGCATGCCCGGACACGGAAAGGGCAGGGGCCGCAAGAGCTCCCGGGCAACCGTCATGGCCATGACGGGCAACCGTCATGGCCACGTCTACGGCCCCGGCGTCTCCCTCGGCGCCCTCGGGCCGCCCCTCGGGCAGCGAGACGACCGCGATCCTCGCGGCCCTCCACCACCTCACCACCCACATGGACGCCCTCGAGTCGGGGGGCCCCCAAGGAGCACCGGAGAGCCCCCCGGCCTTGACCTCGGACCGCTGGCCGTCACCTTGGACCTCGGACCGTTTCTCCACCTCGGACCGCTCCAACACCAGCAACATGCCCAGAAGCGAGGGGACGCCACCGCCCACCCCGGGGCGGCAGACGGCTTACAGCACACCACCCATCCCAGCACCTCGGGCACACGTCGCCGGGGGGGTGCACCCTCCCCCGCCACCTCAAGCACCACCACCTGCCCCGAGGCGGCGGACGGCGTACAGCACACCGCCCATCCCAGCACCTCGGGCACATGTCACCGGGGGAGCACACCCCCCCCGGCCCTGCATCCAGGGTCCCGTCGACCACACACGGGCATCCACGGCCGACGCCCTCCGGGAGACCCTGGCGTCGGCCGAGGTGCAGCACAGCGGGAGATGCCAGACCCCGGCCGCCTCGACGGATTTTTGATCCGCCGGCCCCCCCCCGGCCGGCCCGGGGGGCCATCCCCGGCACCTCACCCACACCCATGGCGACAACCCCCTGACCACCACCGACAACCCCCCAGCGACCACCGATCGAAACACCGCCCAGACAGATCCGGGGACCATCACCTCGCACCGCAGGCCCCAGACGCCGCCCATCCTCAGGACGAACCCTCCCCAGACAACACCGCCGCCGACCATCACGACTACCGACAACCCCCCAGCGACCACCGATCGAAACACCGCCCAGACAGAGCCGGGGACCATCACCTCGCACCGCAGGCCACAGACGCTGCCCATCCTCAGGACGAACCCTCCCCAGACAGCACCGCCGCCGACCATCACGACCACCGACAACCCCCCAGCGACCACCGATCGAAACACCGCCCAGACAGAGCCAGGGACCATCACCTCGCACCGCAGGCCCCAGACGCCGCCCATCCTCAGGACGAACCCTCCCCAGACAGCACCGCCGCCGACCATCACGACCACCGACAACCCCCCAGTGACCACCGATCGAAACACTGCCCAGACAGAGCCGGGGACCATCACCTCGCACCGCAGGCCCCAGACGCTGCCCATCCTCAGGACGAACCCTCCCCAGACAGCACCGCCGCCGACCATCACGACCACCGACAACCCCCCAGCGACCACCGATCGAAACACCGCCCAGACAGAGCCGGGGACCATCACCTCGCACCGCAGGCCCCAGACGCCGCCCATCCTCAGGACGAACCCTCCCCAGACAGCACAGCCGCCGACCATCATGACCTCCACGACACCGCCTTCATCAACCCACCCGACCCCCACCCCGCCCAGCCCTGAGGACTTCGCTGCCCCCCTGCTCGACCCTCGCCGGACCTCCTCACCGCAGCCCCACAGGGAGCGGGCCTCCCCTTTTGGCCGCCCGCTCCCTGTCCACGTAGGCCCCGGACACATCATCACACCCAGACCTTCAACTTCCCCAGCCTCCGCCAAGAACCCCGCCCAAGCCTCGCCTGGGAATCCCTCCCGCACTACCCCAGCCCAGGCCCCGACCTCAGACGCGGCCTACGCCTCGGGCCCCCGCCTCGGGCCCCCGCCTCGGGCGTGCCTCGAGCCCTCTCCTCCATTTTGGTGGAGGGCTCCTCGGCGCCCCCCCCCCCTCACATGAACTCATATCACCACTCTGACCTTTGCTCCTTATGAGCCCCTGATATAGCTTATTCATTGTTCTGTTGCTCCTCATGAGCCTTACTTGCTTTTTACCTTTCTACTCTTGCTCCTCATGAGCCTCACTTGCTTTTTACCTTTGTACTGTTGCTCCTCATGAGCCTCCTCACTGTTGCCCTGTTACCCTCTGTTGCCAGAGGCGTCCCAATAAACGCCTCCTTTTTCCCACCTCCGCCTTGCCTTCTTCCTTTTCGCGCATCGGTCGTAATGCGAGCATTGCGCTTGATGCGTCGAGAGGAAGAGACCCTCCCCCTGCCTCCCCGGTCGTCATGCAGCATTCGCACCTCGTGCGACGTCCGCCCCTCAGCTCTCTTCCTCCCCCTCCCGCGGGCCGCTGCTTTCGCACCTCACCTGCCACCGCCCTCCTGCCCTCCCTTATAAGGCCGCCCGCCGGCCTCCCTCAGTCATTCACCTTCCAGCCCTCCTCCGCGCTCTGCCTTTTTCCTCCACCCACCCAACTTTCTTTACTTATCTTCTTTTCTCCTACAGCTGGTGGAGGGCTCCTCGGCGCCCCCCCCCCCTCACATGAACTCATATCACCACTCTGACCTTTGCTCCTTATGAGCCCCTGATATAGCTTATTCATTGTTCTGTTGCTCCTCATGAGCCTTAGTTGCTTTTTACCTTTCTACTCTTGCTCCTCATGAGCCTTACTTGCTTTTTACCTTTGTACTGTTGCTCCTCATGAGCCTCCTCACTGTTGCCCTGTTACCCTCTGTTGCCAGAGGCGTCCCAATAAACGCCTCCTTTTTCCCACCTCTGCCTTGCCTTCTTCCTTTTCACGCATCAAGACCGACTCATGGACATCACTCTCACAGCAGAGAGCTAAATGGAGAGCCGCAGTCAAGTAATGAAAGCAGTCTTTGTCGCATCGCAACCGACAGCATGATGATGACGATGCTTGAGACATCAGTACAGACTACTACCACTTTTTACCCTGGAATCATATATCTTTTTAATGGTTTATGCCAATAAGTCGTTTAAAATAACTCCTGATAGAAGCGAAAATAAATTAAATTCTACATTTCATAATAGAGAAAAATTACAATTTAATAATAGTCCTAATTCCATGACTATGTTAGATACCTTCTAATATTGGGCGTTGAGGTCCTTGAGTAATCGACCTTTGAATACTAATTTCAGTGTAACTTGGATCTGTCCTCATTATTGTTCGTTTAGAGTAATACATTTGGGTGTCCGGGCAGGAAGATTACCCCTTTGGGACATGCCAACCAAAAACATCATAGCATATTTTATGGTAAACTAAAAATGCAAAATACAACTAGCCTCAGACCCTGATCATCTTCCGACCACAACCGCTTTGCCACCCGATCAATATCCGACAATTACTGTTCATTACAAAATATCATATAAAGAGCACCTTTCTAAAGACCTGTGCACTACAGTATAACTATGCTTCAATATATATGTATATATATATGTAAAATATTCCGATAAAACGCATTGGTGGGGAATGCAAACGGTCTATAATGGAGTACAAATGGTCTATTAAGGTAAATGATAGATAGGGGCAGGTGCATGAATGTATTTATGTAGTTGCTGGTGATTCTTTACTTATGGTCAATAGTCATAGTGTATTAAATTGGTCACACTATGCAACCAATTTATAATTGGTTGCATAGTGTGACCACTATGACTATACAAGTCATAGTGGTCACCACTATGACTATACAAGTCATAGTGGTCACACAAAACAGCACAGAAACAGTTACACTGAAAACACAAGGACATTTGCTTCAAATCAATATGTATTCTATTGGGATTATGAAACACCATGTAAAAAACAAATCAGTTTATCCTGAGCAAATGCAGAAGTAGATAGTATGTTGATTGTTACAAACAATCAACATACTGTCATGGGGGTGATGAAAATGGGAAATATTGCGCCTAGAGCGGGACTCGAACCCACATCTCTTTGCACTCCGGGCCAGTGTGCTAACCATTACACCACCTAGGCTCCCTGATATCAAGACACTCCCCACGCCTACCTGTCTATGTGGTTACTTGCCTGAGAGGTCAGTGCAGACCACTACACTCGTCCCCCTGGAATTGTAAGTCTTGTAATGCTTACAATTACATACAAACAGGCAATGCACTAACACATACATACACAGGTAGGTTCAACAACCATACAGCGCAAAGCTTGTACAGGATCCTGATCACGGCAACCAGTGTCATGGGGGTGATGAAAATGGGAAATACTGTGCCTAGAGCGGGACTCGAACCCACATCTCTTTGCATTCCGGGCCAGTGTGCTAACCATTACACCACCTAGGCTCCCTGATATCAACACACTCCCCACGCCTACCTGTCTATGTGGTTACTTGCCCGAGAGGTCAGTGCAGACCACTAGACTCGTCCCCCTGGAATTGTAAGTCTTGTAATGCCTACAATTACATACATACAGGCAATGCACTAACACATACATACACAGGGTAGGTTCAACAACCATACAGCGCAAAGCTTGTACAGGATCCTGATCACGGCAACCAGTGTCGTGGGGGTGATGAAAATGGGAAATACTGCGCCTAGAGTGGGACTCGAACCCACATCTCTTTGCATTCCGGGCCAGTGTGCTAACCATTACACCACCTAGGCTCCCTGATATCAACACACTCCCCACGCCTACCTGTCTATGTGGTTACTTGCCTGACAGGTCAGTGCAGACCACTACACTCGTCCCCCTGGAATTGTAAGTCTTGTAATGCTTACAATTACATACATACAGGCAATGCACTAACACATACATACACAGGGCGCAAAGCTTGTACAGGATCCTGATCACGGCAACCAGTGTCGTGGGGGTGATGAAAATGGGAAATATTGTGCCTAGAGCGGGACTCGAACCCACATCTCTTTGCACTCCGGGCCAGTGTGCTAACCATTACACCACCTAGGCTCCCTGATATCAAGACGCTCCCCACGCCTACCTGTCTATGTGGTTACTTGCCTGAGAGGTCAGTGCAGACCACTACAATACTATCTACATAGTATGTTGATTGACATACTATGTAGATAGTATGTCAATCAACATACTATCTACTTGATCATAGAATTATTGGCCTATTCAATGAATAGGCCAATAATTCATTGAATTATTGGCCTATTTATATATTTCCATATATAAATAGGCCAATAAGAAAGAGTTCAGGCGAACGGTCTATAATGGGAGAGTAACATAAATGCCATCGATGACGACTTCCGTCATCGATGGCATTTAAGATTATATACATAATCTTAAATGTATATAATGCAATATTATACATTTAAAGTGGTGCTTTAAATGTATAATCTTATAAAGATTATACATTTAATATATAATCTTTATAAGATTATATATTAAATGTATAATCTAAAGCAACCAGCACATGGTTGCTGGTTGCTGGTTGCAACCAGCAACCAGCAACCATGGTTGCTGGTTGTTACAAACAACCAGCAACCATGTGCTGGTTGTTTGTAACAACCAGCACATGGTTGCTGGTTGTTACAAAAGTGTATATATATGTCTACATATATATACACTTTTGTCAGGATAACATTTTTAACTTTTTTTTTCAAGATGTTCAAAATGTGTAAACACCGTTTTTCAAGTCCATTTACGTATACATTTTCATGAACATACATTTAATTTCTACGCACACATATGAGACTGTCTTAAAAGGTGCTAAGCAATATGGTACAAAACTGTGTTCATTGTAACAATCAACATACTATCTACTTCTGCATTTGCTCAGGATAAACTGATTTGTTTTTTACATGGTGTTTCATAATCCCAATAGAATACATATTGATTTGAAGCAAATGTCCTTGTGTTTTCAGTGTAACTGTTTCTGTGCTGTTTTGTGTCAATTGTTACAATGGACAAAAAACGAAGAGTGATCACCTTTTGAGACAGGCTCATTTATACCATGAGGTAACCATACATAGCACTGGGTCTTGATCTTCTGCAGTTGATCATCTATTTCTTTATCTAAACTGCCTAGTTCTACTCTTGATAAATATGTGATCATGTGATAGAGTTAGTTTTTACGGATTTTCAAGCACGTGGTAAAGATTCTGGTACTTTTAAAGGCCTTGAATGGAAGGAGGCTTGGTTCACTTAACAACAACTCTATAGCCCATTGTTTTTTATCATTGGCTATTGGACGCCAAACATGTTGTAAAATATTCCGATATACATAATAGGGGGTATGCAAATGTTCTATTACTGATTGGTGTACGTGACCAGGTGCATGTATGTATATATATGTATGGGCTGGTGGTGCCTGAGTGGGATGTAAATAGACATAGTGGTGCTGGCTGGTCTGGGTGTGAGGGCACTGAGGGCCTACCCCCTCTGCTGGGATAGTGATCACCACACTCTAAGGTCAAGGTTGGTGGTGGCCATGGGGCCATACAGCTTGGTGGTGGGCAGACCACTGGTAGCCTTGGGAACCACAAATGCTGGATCCCTATTGGTAGGGCCAAGAATGCTTGTTTCCCATTGGGGGAAAGGGGTGGGGTGATACTCTACAATGAACCCATGTAACCATATACAAAGGAAGACACATGGGCAGACTTACCACCGCCTAGCTTTCGCCGGTGATGCAAGGCGCGCAGCTGTTTGTAGCGGGGGCTCAGCTTGGCCTGGTTGTAAGTGAGCAGCCTTCTCGCGCTGAGGCTGGCGTGAGCGATCATGATCTTCTTGAGCTCGGTGATGCGGTGGGATGAATCATCGTTGTCCTCGCTCATCTCTTCCTCCGGCTCATTGAGGCGGGGCCGGCTGAGGAGGCGGCTAGAGGAGGAGGAGGACGCTGTGCAGGTCGAGGGCTCGTCCTCGTATTGGAGCAGGGTGCTCTTCTGCGCAATCGCACTCTGCAGAAACTCTTCGGAGACCACATCGATGCGGCTCTTGGTTCCGTGGGCGCTCTCGGCGCACGGGGATGCAGTGTCGTCAGTCATGCCCTTTGCGGCACTGGGCGAAGCTGTAATGTGGCTGAGCACATTCTGGCGGAAGTCATCATCGATGGCATTACGGATCCTTTGATGCTCCTCTTTGATGCGCTGCAATGCGCGCTCTATCTTGGCCCAAATCTCCTGCAGGTCAGAACGGACGGGCTGGGTGGAGCAGTCAGTGGAGTCATCCTCGCTGTCGTCATTCGTGGACGCGTCAGCCCTTGACCTGTCACGCGCTTTTCGCATTTTCGAAAACATGGTGTTCCTGTAGGACACGTAAGGGAGGATTTGTGTTAGAACCATGGCAGGATTTGTTGTTGGTTGTTGGAGTTTTACGTCCTGGCAACATCTAAGGTCATATCAGGACAGGTTACCGACTTGTGACAGTGCACACTCATGGCGACATTATGCTATTTAGTGCTACCCCACTGGGAAATCAGGCCACCAGCACCATGACCCGATATCCAACTCAGTCACATTATCCTGTCACTGAGCTAACCAGACCTTGCCCTATCCTATTTATGCCAAGTGCCAGGCTAGAAAACGACAAGTATCAGCCAGATGGGATGGCTGAATGAGTTAGAGCGTCCGTCTATGTGTTGGTAGATCGTGGGTTCGAACACGGGTCGAGTCAAACCAATGACTTAAACATTGATACTTGTCGCTTCCTAGCCTGGCGCTCAGCATTATTAGGACAGGGCAAGGACTGGTTGGCTCAGTGTTAGGATAATGTGACTGAGTGGGATATCAGATCATGTTGCTGGTGGCCTGGTCTTCCAGTGGGGCAGCACTATAAAGTTGTCATGAGTGCGCACTATCACAAGTCGGTACCCGTCCTGATATGACCTTAATATGTTGCTAGGACGTAAAACAACAACAACCAAACAAATCCACTCTAGTCTGTAACCAACAGACTGATTGGTGGTGATTTTGTCGAGTGGGCCATATTCAGGTCAAAAAGAGAAATCTGAATTTATTTGGTTACTTTGGTTTTCCAAAGGGGGTGTGGAGGGGTTGGGAGGGGTTGGGAGGGGATGTATTCATCATATTTAAATGTTAACATAAAAGTCTGGTTACTTCAAATGGCACCTGACAGTGCTAAGCTTATAAATGGGGAAATGTCCATGTTTGGACTACAGCGATTCCTTGATAACGCTAAGCCTATGATAGGCTTATACCACATTTGTGCCCCCCCCCCCCAAAAAAAAACACTGCTTGTTTTTCTTTGTAGTGTCTGTGTGTGTGTATGTGTGTATGTGGGGTTTTTCTGTGGGGTTTTTTCCGTTGTTTTTTTTAGGATATTACGTCCAAGCAATAGCTACGGTCATCTCATGATGGTCCACCCGTTACATGGGGAATTCTGACTGTGACTAACTGCTGTCATTTATCGCTGGAATTTCATCCCTGAAGCGCCTAACCACCGGACAAAGAATTTTCTAGTCCGGTGCTCTCCGGTGCACAAAATGTATCGAAATGTATCGAAATGGAGCGGAATTGGGTCACTTGCCACCGGCCGACCGGACAAGTACCATACATGTCCCATACATGTACCGGACGAGAACCGGCCGAGAACCAGACACGTAATGGATGGGTACCGGACATGTACCAGACAAACCGGACACCAACGGATGGATACCGGACATGTATGGATGGGTACCGGACATGTACCAGACAAACCGGACACCAACAGGACACGTCAGTCCGGCGGTGTCCGGTAGAAGTTTTGTGTATGTTCAAAACTTGTACCGGACACCGCTGGACACCCACCGGACACCGCCGGATGGGTACCGGACATGTACCGGACATCGCCATACAGTATCGGACAGTGTCCGTTCTCGTCCGGTTCCCCAGTCCGGTAAGGTGTGACTGGCGCTTGAGAAATGTACTTATGTTGGAATGTAAATATGAGGACTGATGTGTAAGTGGTTATGCACGTATGTGTAGAGTGTGTATATGAATGTATATAAACGTGGTTTAAATGCATCTGTAATGTGTAGGTAGTTATGCAAGTATGTGCAAGGTAAAGCGGTTCTACATGTATGTGTAAATACTTATAGGCTCTATATGCGGACACACCTTTCAAAGAGGTGCAATTAGGGATATTAATACATGTGAGAACAACACTTTAAATATAGTTTATTTTATCAGCTATCATATTAAATCAACTTTCAATGATTCAGTTGTTATCGTCAATCTAGTACATAATATGCCTAGTTCTGAAGGGTAGGCCTACGTGAGTTTCTTAACAGAACTAGAAAATGTCTATTTAAGTCTTGGATTAGGCTACCGTGAGGTTTTCTTTTCCATATAAATGTATATATAGAATATACTGGACTTAAAATTGTTTTTATCAAATATATTGTTCATTAAGATGAAACATTCAAATTATTTAAAAAAACAGATAAAAGTGAATAAATCCTACATCAGGTGACATTTAACCGGCATGAGAACCAAAACTTTCTAGTTGCTTATCATTCATTGCCTTATAGGATACCTAATCTGCACGACAACCAATGTCATGTAGTTCTAATATTCAACTCTTAATGAGCAATATGTGTAGGCTAAAACATGTTACTCTCTCAATACCGTATCAACCTTTTTGAACTTATATAAGTAATTGTGTGAATAATTGCTGCCATTAGCTCTTCATAACATCACTTTTCTAGACCTAGTTCTTTAAATGAATGGCTCAACATTAACTGTTAACCCGATAAGGTTACACTAAAGCCGTGTTCACACGGGCAATGTAAATCGATTCGTAGAAAGCGACTTGTATAGTTCGCCTCACATTTCACGTGTGAACGCACGTCTGAGGCGGATTAGGGCTGATTCGATTCACGTGATCCGGTTAATGTAAACCACCTAAGCCGTGTTCACACGGACAAAATGTGAGGCGTATCACACAAATCGAATCACGTGAGGCGAATTAGGCGCCCGTTCACACGGACACTGCGTGAGGCGGAAGTGAGGCGGAAGTGGATATCTGCGCATGAGCAAGTCCAGGCTAACCAGCGCCATTTTGGGTTCGACGACGCCGGCACCAGAGAGTGTGGGTTCGACCTAGATATGTATTTAATGATTCGTATTGGTTTGGAACGGTCAAAACTTCTGCTGGGCAGTGAAACCCTACAAATAAATGATGAAAAAAATATCTGTGCATAGATAGCGGTTTCATTAATTAAATTATATAATATGCGCTTTTGATCGACCGGAAAGTCAACAAACTGAGGTGTCGACTGCGCATGCGTGTGAGGTGCTTAATCCGCCTCAGAGTGTCCACACGGGCAAAATTATCCGCATCACAGGAATCGATTCACGTAGACTACCTAGCTTAGGTGGTTTACATTAACCGGATCACGTGAATCGAATCAGCCCTAATCCGCCTCAGACGTGCGTTCACACGTGAAATGTGAGGCGAACTATACAAGTCGCTTTCTACGAATCGATTTACATTGCCCGTGTGAACACGGCTTTAAGCTAGGTAGTCTACGTGAATCGATTCCTGTGATGCGGATAATTTTGCCCGTGTGGACACTCTGAGGCGGATTAAGCACCTCACACGCATGCGCAGTCGACACCTCAGTTTGTTGACTTTCCGGTCGATCAAAAGCGCATATTATATAATTTAATTAATGAAACCGCTATCTATGCACAGATATTTTTTTCATCATTTATTTGTAGGGTTTCACTGCCCAGCAGAAGTTTTGACCGTTCCAAACCAATACGAATCATTAAATACATATCTAGGTCGAACCCACACTCTCTGGTGCCGGCGTCGTCGAACCCAAAATGGCGCTGGTTAGCCTGGACTTGCTCATGCGCAGATATCCACTTCCGCCTCACTTCCGCCTCACGCAGTGTCCGTGTGAACGGGTGCCTAATTCGCCTCACGTGATTCGATTTGTGTGATACGCCTCACATTTTGTCCGTGTGAACACGGCTTAAGGCATTAGTGTATGAGGCATTAGTGTACATCATTAGATGTATGAGAAACCATTGTGTTCACAATTTCCTTTTCCTGTTATTGTACTATACCATTAATGGTTATGTCTTTTTAACGTCTAAATAATTATACCAATAATGACTGGAAGACCAGTTCCTTGGCCCTAAAACATACTTTGTACAGAGGAATAAATATAGGAAGTGGCTACCCGCACGAGATTTTAAGTCCCGTACGAATAGCAAGAGTGTGTGTTAGTACGTATCCCCGTCCCGTCGCCGTAGGTTATGGTTATGGTTACGGCTATGGTTAATGGATGGGTTAGGCATAGGGTTGGGACTGGGAATAAGGTTGGGGTTTAGGCTAGTGTTATACCCCGGTCACACTACGACGTAACAGGCCAGCGAGTGAGGAACATAGAAATCACATATTTACGTTGAGATATGTCAAAATTCTCGGCGTTGCAGGGCCAATTTGGAAGTCAATGCAACGTAGTTAGGGGGACACTTAAACTTAAGCTGGCGGATTTGACACATTTTAGAGTTGAGTTTTCGACACTGTGGACTACTACATGCCTCCTCTCTCTCTCTCTCTCTCTCTCTCTCTCTCTCTCTTTTTTGTTTGTTGTTGTTGTTGTTGACAAAACGATGTGGACGTTTTGGCGTACGCGCATACGCCTAGCTACGCCCCTGATAGCAATATGGTAAGAGTAGTGTCATATAACTAGATCAATATTAGTCAGATCAATGTGAGTATAAAAATTTACATAGTATTTAGAATGTAAGCAGAAGTTATCTTCTGTATTCAGTTGGTAAAGTTGTAGTAAGTTTTAATGTCCAGTTGCAGTTAGGCAAGTGGTATATAAATGTCAGTTTGTTAGAAATATTCTAGTGTAACTCTAGTGTAGTTAGTTATATGAGTTTATGAATTATGTTTTTGGGGTGGGGTTGTTAATAATACACTGGACCAGCTGTGACCAGTGAAGCAGTGGGACCAACCCCAGTGCATTTAGGTCTTATATTTAAAATTTGTATTTGGACTGTCTCTCTCACTGTATATGGTTGACTGGAAATAACAGAGGCACAGCAACAAATAAAATAAAAATATTGTTAAATTAGTAGCATTTCGTTCATTGAATAAAGTAAACTTGAGGAATTTGTCTTTAGGTACTGTTATATTTTGCAGGTTCCACTGTTATTAGTCGAATTTACTCTTTGGAACCAGTGAAAGCTAAATGAACATGAATATATCGTGAGGGCGACACGACTTTAAGGCGCATTCGACTGGGCCCTTTCTATCCGTAAAAATAGGCTCCACCCACCTGCGCAGTGAACTTGGTTTTCGAATGCAAACAGGACCAGCCGAATGGCTTGTATTCGGCAATAAAACATGGCTGCTCAAGCATCGTACTGTGTTCTGTCAACCTTGTATTTGGAGAGTTTTTCAAGTGAGGAATCAGACGATGACATGCTGCTTTATGAAACTGTCGTGTCGCACGTAGCAAAGAGGTGTAAAAAGTAAAATGATTTTGATGAATTTTTCCTCTTCCCGTACGGTTTCGTTCAAATATTCAAATTAAATTTATTTTACATAAATAAATGCTCCGCATAGACATAGCATTGCTGCAGCCACATCACTGCGGTATTTTACCCTTCGCGGGCGAGTTTCCGGGGTTGTGATGTTATGCCGACATCGAGAATTGCCTTTCAGTTTACATGTGTGCTTTTATTTTACTTTTACATCCGATGACGAGTTTATTGCCTATCAGTTTACATGAGTGGTCACCCACCAGAAGGACATGAAACTAATAAGAAAACAAAAACATCACACACCTATTCATATCAGCCATGTTGAAATACACCACGTGACCTTGTGGATGGAGCCAAAACACACATCCGAATAGTATGGATAGAAACCCACTTCCGGTGCCAGTCGAATAGGCATTTGTTCGGAAATATGTTGATATTCGGATAGAGAGGCCCAGTCGAATGCACCCTTGGAAATAACATTTGCTTTAACTCACATTTTGCTTCATTTATCATGAGTGATTTCAATACAACTTTGATCAACATCACACTAAAAAAAAGTCAATAAATAACGTAGATAATTAGGAAAGTGCCCAGACCAGTAGGAAATATATTCCAAACACTCCCGAAAGATGCATAAATAATTACCTGTGATTATGCATCAGATGCATAATCACAGGTAATTATTTATTATGCATATATATATTGGTATGGAAAAAATATATCTAAATGATGTACAACAGTCCCCACAGGACCTCCCTTATTGGCAAGTGGAAGTATATGAGTGGGCCATAGACCAGCATATACCCCCATGGTTGGCTGGATGTTCCTCTATTGTTTGGGATGTATGGCTATACCAACACAGTACTATCATGAGCAGTTCTGGCCTGTAGCCATGTGTTGTAACTAATGAATTATTTCCTAATATAATTTACTCAATCCGGTCCCAACGAAATGTCCTAGGAATATCCATGAATTACATTTCTAGTGATCTATTCCAATATGAAAACATCCCAAAACTCAATGAGCCACAACCATATTTGTGAACCTGCACATTATTCCTATATACAATTCTACCTTGGTAATTGAACCAAGGGTCAAATGAGGTATTTAACCACTATAGCCCAAACGAGGTAAGCTCTCTAACCTGATACACACACACAGGTCAGGTTCAACAACTATACATCGCGTAGCTTGTACAGGATCATGGTCAAAGCGCCAGTGTAATCGGCCCCTATGTCGGTCACCCCAAAGACCCTATAATACTAAGATGGGTCACTCCTATCTCTCCCATGGTAATGCAAATTTTGCAGTGCCACCTTGTGGTGGGTTTGATCAGCCCGGCTGCTAGTTGGTGTTTCACATGTAAACACATACAATTATATTATACATGAGATAGGTAAGTATGAATACACATCAATATGAAATTGCTATGAACAAATACACATCAGCATCATCATCGTCATCGCCATCATCACACATATTTCACATTCATACATACATTTATACATATAATATAGCACCTGTTTAACCAAGAGAACAGCCACCGCACCAAGTGGTGGGTTTGATCATTTTGATTACACAGTACAGGCTGAGTGAGCCATCTTCGTATTATAGGGTCTTTGGCCACCCGGAACAACCTAGACTAGCGCTCGGCATTACTAGGATAGGACAAGGAGTTGTGGAATGAAGAACACTGATTGTCTGTGATTGAAATGTTAACTGCTTATAGTTGCATAGTCCGATGGTTTTTAATTTCTGTAACTGTATGAGATCAATATATTATGTTGATTATTCTAATCTGCCTCAATTTAGCTTGAAGTAACTTTGATTTTAAGTAACTAACTTTTTAGATATTTGTAGCGCAAACATAGAAAAACAATATTGGCAAGGTCAAAACTCTGACACGATAGACTTCTGTAGTAACAGGTTGTATTAAATCGCCACAACATCCCCTTCTATGTCGGAATAAATACTTAATAAGTGCATCAGTATCTAAGTTAGATATGTAGAATCAAAGGCGGTAGAATGTCCACCTGTGAAGGTGTGGTTCATCGGCTCGATCCTGCTCAGGGGGAACAGTTGCAGTTTGGGCTAGTTTCCATTCCAACCAGTGGTCAACAACCGGCTCATCAAAGGCTGTGGTATGTGCTGTCCTCTCTGTGGGCAAGTGCATATAAAAGACCCCTTGCTGCTTATCAGAAAAGCATGGCAGCGGGTTTCCTCCAAAGAAGTATGTCCAAATGACCATATGTTTGACGTCCAATAGCCGGTGATACAAATCAACGTGCTATAACTTTACTTTACTTTGGAATATGCATCTTTAATCAATTTTCCCCAAAATAAATGATAAATAAATACGGCTAGCTGAATGACCTATTTTGGGCCTGTGTGAAACTACCGACTGCGCCCTTCAAGTTGTCGCCACGCCCAATCCAACTGTCCAATAAAATCGGCCCAAATCGGCCCGGTAGGTGGCGCCACCTCGCCCCGCAAATACCTGCTGGCATGCATGGGGGCTGTTCACTAAGCGAATCACCGACTGTGACCATGTATAATGGCGGTGGATTGTTTGTACAGTGAGCTGCACTCAGCTCCCCAGGTGAAATGCCACATACACAGGTGGTAGATGTTTGGTTGGTTGTTGGAGTTTTACGTCCTGGCAACATATAAAGTCATATTATTAACCAGACGGGATGGCCGAATGAGTTAGAGCATCCGTCTCCCGTGCTGGGAGATCGTGGGGTCGTGGGTTCGAATCCTGGTTGAGTCAAACCAATGACTTAAAAATTGATACTTGTCGCTTCCTAGCCAGACGTTCGGCATTACTAGTTTAACCATCAGGCTATTCCACCCCCGCTTAAGGCGACCCTACGTGTTAATATAAATAATTGTTTCCATGTGAATGACTTGTGCCTCCTGCAGCCGGTTGTCTGTCACCCTGCCAGCCTGACCCTTGACTAGCATTGCCCGAGGTGGAGAGTTCGACTCCTGACAGACCATTGGCAGAAGGCCCTTAATTAAATAAGATTATAGAGCAATCCAAATAGCAATCTGAAGTTGACCATAGCGGTTAATAATATAAGTCTGGAGGACAGTAAGGAATGCAAGGAACGTTCATGTCACTTCTTAGGAGCTCACCATTTTATTCTTACCTCTTACTAACAGAATGAATTGATCAATAAAATCTATGTTATGATTTAAATATAGTTTAACAGTGGAATGTATGTTATAAGCCAAATCCCCTCCCATATAATTAAGTTAAATAAGTTTGGAATTTCGACTATAAAATCCGAAATATCGGCTAAAACATCGGAGCGTGCAAAAACACGTCCGATGGGTCTGGGTCCGAACGCCCGACCTTCCATCGTTGCTAGGATAGTCACAATTGATGTATCCAAGCAACGCTTTACAGCAGGGAACCCAGCCTTGCAAATGTGGCAGTTGCAAGCCCACGCAAATAAGAGCAAAATACGTGCCCCCGTGAAATGTGAGCCCGCAAATAATCGGTCGAGTAGTCTCGCCCACTTCACAGCCTCCCCAGACGAACAACAGGAACTGAAAAGTGGGAAAGACTACCAGGGTTCGCGGCTGTAGCAACAAACAACAATTATTCCCGTGAAATAGGCCCGCGTCCTGCAAGCAGTGCAGGAGGCAAGACATGTACTTGACTTCTCGTTGTGTTTTTGTACCTGAAAGGAAGAGACCAGGAATCTGGTCACATAGTATTGACATAGGTCATTACGATTAAAAGAATTTCTTTTTAGAATACATATTCAAGAATATTGGCGGGGAGCCGTGAGCCCGGAGAACGGCTTAATAGTAACATTTGCCCCTGCAAACACGGTGCAAAGGGCCGTCCGCTAGCTAACAGTTGGTTCCCACCGTGCCGTCGAAGCTAGACAACAAATAGCACATTTGGCAGGAGTGCTCTACTTAGACACGGTGGGACTACGCTAAATGAATAATAATATTTACTTTATATAAAGACCGTGTCAAAGTGACTATTTGCGGTCGTCCGATACTCTGCAGCACTACCTATAGTGATCTGCAGGAATGATTAACGTTAAGTTACGGTGGACTACAAAATTACAGAGGTTTTGAAATTACAGTGGCTTTTGAAATTAGATTATTATTACGTTTACATTTTGCGTTCAAGATGTTTAGTAAATAATTCCAAAAACCCCGTAGACACGCAAGTGCAATGAATCTACGGGCCATATATATACCTGAGAAGGTCGTACCAAACAACGTTTACATTTGCTTGTTCTAATGCGTATTCACGCAAGCCTTTTAACTCACGGGCCGACTCCGTCGGAGCCTGTCAAACTGGGTGGTCCTAATTTTTACGGGCAAATTAATTGGTATCTTTTACTCCAACTAGCGACCAATGGAAGAAAATAACGTGGCCATTTCCAGGGTTGAAACCATTTATTTCTCATCTTCCCCAGGGGAAGGAAATAACTTTAGCCAGTTCCAACGATGAAGCTAGTTATCTCTCGGCCTCCCCCGTTAGTACCCGGACTAGTTGGTGCCCCCTTGGCCCTTTAAGAACTACCTAGAAATTTCCCGTGCCCCGTAATTTTCCGACCCCTACATACCCAGTCGACCCTTGGCTACTGACCAAGTCGGACCGCGATTGACCACAGTCAATGACTCAGAACAATGTTACCTTAAGTTTTCTACTGAGACCTACCATACCATAGTATACAACAATTATAATACGTCGACTAATATAAGGCAATAGTTGCACATGGGACCTGAGTTGCACCTGGGAAAGGGCAAAATATTAGGGAGATTTACGAAAGATCAAGATGAATAGCAAAAGTCACGGAGTGTTCGTGGAAATTAACCCTTTGGTGTTGTGGATATCCACCGGTAAACAGTGTCGGTATCGACCCAATATGGTGCCAACGCACGGACCGTGAAGCGCCCGGCCGTGGTCTCACTTACCGTACACAACAGTTGATAATATCCGGGGAAGGGGCGTGCCGTTTGTTTTTTTTTTTAAAGGAAAAGCCAAATGCCAAATAATGGATGCGGTAATTAACTCGCAAATGAAGAAAAACCCGCTGATATGGAGAAACACACATATCGATTGCAAGTGATGTCCCGGTTTCGGAGCGGCCGACACCTGGTAATGGATCGGGACGAACCCGTACAAAACATCATCATTACCAGAAAAATAATAGGCTACTGCGGGTACCTGAAATTAGGTCCTAGCGGGACTAGTGGTACCTGATCCACGCTCTTAGGGGATACCCGCCGTCTCAGAAGGAGACCATCACAGGGCTGTGGTATTTTGTTGCAGTGCTCCCTGTTTCTCGCCAGCTAAGCTGCCTGGCAAATTGGGGCCAGACAGGCCAGGACCCTCGGAGCGACTGCCGTTAACGTCAAAGGACGGGCAAAAAGGCATAATCCGGGGGGCCGCTGCTCACATCCCCATAGACCAATAATATTTCCACGAATAAACCGGAAAGAAGGTCGTTTACTTGGTTAATGTCGATACTACTTTTACGCTAAAATCCGCTTTTGAATAAAATAGATTACAACTTCTCAAAATCGTTGATAAATTTAAGTACTATGCTGGTATGTTATACTATAACTATTAAAATTTCGTCGAACTTTCGTCACCGGACAATACGGGGTGCTACTATGGTATTACTCAGTTTATTGTTGCTGTTTTTTTTTTTTCCTGTACTGCGAATGGTATAACGCTGGACGGTGCGATCTCCCGAATCGCGGGCGTAGCCGTTTGGTACAAACCTAATTGTTGTAGTTTGCAACACACAATTTTTGTATTGAGTTACACCTAGAATGATTCACGGGCCATGGCCTCAGCCCTCTCTATGAAGTACAGACCGCCTACATGCGGGTGGCTTCTGGACCGCGAGCTAGCGGGGAACCGTAATTTTACATTAAAATTTATACGTTGACTCACGACTCTCGCGGGGAGCCGTTTTATTAGTTTTATTTATTTAGACGGAATCACGTTTTTCACGGGGAACCGTATGTTACATTTGAAGTTGTATGTGGATTCGCACTCTTCGCGGGGAACCGTATGACACGCTTGTGTGATATTTAATTTGTTTAGTGAGATGACATTTTCGTATTACATGCAAGCCTGCTTAAAGCGGGTTGGCCTATGGCCATTTACCAGTTCTAAAGCTAATTTACACAATGGTGTTTTTGGTGCTATTACCACCAGTGTTAACCGTTCACGGGCTAGTTTAACCGCCGTTTGCTTTGACAACTATGAAGCTATTCTTATTTTTGATGTTTTAAGTGGACCAACGTGTCCAACCATTTTCTAGGATACTAATATTGAAATGCTATGACTACTGAAGTGGACCAACGTGTCCTAACGCTTTCTAGGATAATAGGTGATGTTTACATGGTATATGTACATTACTCAACGGGTTGGTTATTTTTTTTTACCAGAAATTTAATTGCCGTGTAACGTTAATCCTATAATTTACTTTTACTTTCACCGGAATTGGTTTATGACGGGTCTTCGCAATACTTTCATCTCAGATATGTTTGCGGTCCTAGTATTTAAATTTTTTTTTTTTTGGTCCGGTGGTTGTACGTGAGGGTTTACTTATGACATAGTACTTTGATACTTTAAATGATTTTGGTAAGATGACGTTGACTCCTTTAGGATGAAATTTGGAAGACTTCTTAATTTTAAGAAGCACTTTGACCTTTGAATTAAAATTTGGAATACGGTTTTAATTGGAATATTATTTCCAATTAAAATTTGGAATACGGTTTTAATTGGAATATTATTTCCAATTTGGTTTCTAAAATACGCTCACCTCTTCCACATGACCAATTTTTTTTATATAATGTAACCCCCTGGCCGCCTAAAATATTGCCATGTGCATGGGGATTACAAATTTTAATTTGCTTAAACTAGTTTAAGGCTTAGTTTGTATTTAATTTAATTTATGGATCCCAATTTAACTTGTTTATAAAGTGTTAATTTAAATGAAATTTCTTACTAACCAGCTGATACCCTCAGAGAGAATTTATTACTAGAAATTAATAGCCCCTTATAATCATGCAACCCAGAAATGAATTAAAAATTAAAAAAATGTATGATAAAAGTGTCGATTTAAACGCTTGCCCTAACTGGTCCTCTGCTCTACATTATTTGGGGAACCAAGGGAAATGAATATGCAACAAGATATGTACAAAATTAATACACAATCAAATGTGTTATATTTGTAAAGACATGTGTGAAAAAGAGTATTGGTGTAGTAATTATTCAATAATGACCTCCCCCCATATAAGTAATCGCCCGTAAATTAATGTGTACCCCGAAACAATACCCGGTGTGGTGCCCTGGAGCGATGATGGTGGTGGCCGGTTCCACGGGGGTACGTCCCGCGTCTGGCTCTGCCTTGGTCTTGGTATTTGGTGGTTGGACGCGGACCTGGTTGACGTTCCGGCTCCCCGTGAAACCGGTGACGCCCCGGAAGAGACGTCGCCGTGGCTCCCGGACACGGTGTAGCGTTATGGAGTAGGTGGAATGTAAAAACATATTGTAAGGTTAACAAAAGTGAATGTAAAACATTACAGGAATAAAGATTGAGAAAAGGGGGACACATATATTGATATTTGAGCCGAGAACCAAGTTAGTTGGAGTTATTAAAAGGAACACATAATAAATAGAAAATTATTTCTATTCCCGTTTAAGTATGATATAATTAATGTTATTTATAAACACGTGCATTTGGTTGCCTTATGCACTTTGTGGTTTCTACCTTGAATGAAATATAATTACCTACATAGCACTGCGGTAGGGGTGCTGTCGATTTATGGCTAAATTAATTTGTGTATTATTTATAGCACTACCGTGGTGGTGCCGGGGTTAATTTTAAACAAGTCTAAACCTGTTTTATAATAAATATTATTGGAATTAAAAGTGACAGTAATAGCTTAATAATGCTAGAAATATGCAGTTTAAAACATAACACGACGAAAAACGGCCGAATAATATCGACAACGTCGTCATATTCCTTTAATATTAAACTAAAACTTTGCAAATATGAATTAATATAAAACAAATAACTAGTAATTGGATTTAAAATAACCTGAATGGCAATATAATGCCAAAAATAAGAGATAAAGTAACACGACGAAAACGGCCGAATAAAATCGATCTCGTCGACGTCGTATTGCCTTGATATAAACTAAAAACGATTCGGAATGCATGAATATGAAGGAATATAAAACAACTAAATCAAATGTGGGTTAAAAGTAATTTGAAATATTACATAAATGCTGTCTGGATTATCCAATATTCAAAGTCTTCCAACCTTCGAACCAATACAATGCTGCCAGACGAACTGCAAATTGTGTACCAGTCGCCCAGCAACCGCGCTCAATTTGTTGATGGATACGGGCACTGACAAGCCTCTCCCAACCCCCGTAACTTCGCGGCCGAAAGCAAACGTCCACCCGTGAATTGTGTGTGGATTTTATATCATTACAAAAACCACTCAAGAAGCATTAATTACCAGGTTGACCATCCAAAACCATCAGAAATGGACAAGTAGAACGATACTGCAGAAATATACCCTAATTTTGAATTGAAAGTCAGATTAATGCAAAAAATAAGACATTCTAATAGAAAAACAATGAAAACGACCGCAAGAGGCCAATATCGCCGTACCCTGCGTTCGTCATGATATTTGGACTTAATCTCCATAGAGAATCCACCCAATATGCATTAATTGGACAAAACATGTTAAAATAAACCCCAAATTTGGAATTAAAGTACTATTAATATGACAAAATAACCCCTAAATTTGGAATAAGTACCAGAATAGTCAAAAATAAGACAGTTTATAGAAAAATGATGAAAACAACTACGAGAGGCCAATATCGCCGTAACCTGCGTTCGTCATGAGATTTGGTTTACTATAAACAGAAAGTCCTCCCGATATGCTCTAATTAGGCCAAAAATGTCAAACAAACCCCAATTTTGAACTAAAGTACCATTAGCGCAAAAATAAAGGCATTAAAATAGAAGACTGATGTTATGGTCTACATATCCTACCCTGAGCATGGTTCCTCCAACGACGGTGTCTGTTTGGTGTCTTGCATAATCCAGAGAACATATGAAGTTACAGATGCAAAAATAAAAGAATTTGTACTACACTTTAGAAATGCCAATGAAATAAGATTAAAAGCCAGAACAAGTGGTGAGCAAAATAAGTGAAATACACAGTAATATCTGTTGATATTAGTGTTTCTTTAACTTATTTCATTTTCATAATATATTTATATATATATACGCTTGTAAATTTAGACAATTTTGGAAATTAGTTTATGTATACAAAATAAATTAATAGATGCCTAAAAGTTTAAAAAGACCACTTTTAGAGATTACATTAATGTATACTAAATAAATTAATAGAAGCCTAAAAGTGTAAAAAGACCACAAGTAAAATTGAAAAGGTAGAGTAATAGTTAAAAAAACAAAAAACAAAAAAAAACAGAGCAGCACATAGCAAACCTGACCAAACAGTCGGAGATTTACTGAACTACTGCCGTGAAGCTCCAATCACGCATCCTGACGTCGCCTCCACTCCGCGACGCGCTTCATCGCTAGGAGACACCGTAACAAATGGAAAAAGCGGCTAGTTCAAAGCTATCTGCCTCGGGCCAACTAAACATTTGATTAGAACCGACCCTAATGTCGGCAGGCCGCAGTAGCTAATTTGTTCTGTTTTATTTAATAAATGTAACCAAATATAACGTCCGTTATTGCCTTATGCTGGGGTAGCTAATCCTCGCCTATTCGACTCTATCCGTTCAGAGCAACACAAGGGTAACGTAGTTATGTTGGGTGGGCGCCTGACGCCTTAACACCCTACTGTGGCCCTAAGGCGTGTAGCCCTCACAGTAAAAATTACTACGACTAGCCGTGAAAGAAAACCAGGAATACCAATTTAGTTGAACACTATTATTTCTCCATTATTAATGCAACCCCGGGTATTCCCTAAACCGCCATGGTATGGTGTGAAACCTCAAAACAGGCGCCGGTCTGACACTGTCAACACTACCCGAATAAGCTATAAAAAAAAATAAAAACAATTTCTAAGCATACAGAAGTGAACTAAAAGGTATTACACTCCTTACTATCCTGGTCACGGCACCAGTTTAACCGTCAGGCTATTCCACCCCCGCTTAAGGCGACCCTACGTGTTAATATAAATAATTGTTTCCATGTGAATGACTTGTGCCTCCTGCAGCCGGTTGTCTGTCACCCTGCCAGCCTGACCCTTGACTAGCATTGCCCGAGGTGGAGAGTTCGACTCCTGACAGACCATTGGCAGAAGGCCCTTAATTAAATAAGATTATAGAGCAATCCAAATAGCAATCTGAAGTTGACCATAGCGGTTAATAATATAAGTCTGGAGGACAGTAAGGAATGCAAGGAACGTTCATGTCACTTCTTAGGAGCTCACCATTTTATTCTTACCTCTTACTAACAGAATGAATTGATCAATAAAATCTATGTTATGATTTAAATATAGTTTAACAGTGGAATGTATGTTATAAGCCAAATCCCCTCCCATATAATTAAGTTAAATAAGTTTGGAATTTCGACTATAAAATCCGAAATATCGGCTAAAACATCGGAGCGTGCAAAAACACGTCCGATGGGTCTGGGTCCGAACGCCCGACCTTCCATCGTTGCTAGGATAGTCACAATTGATGTATCCAAGCAACGCTTTACAGCAGGGAACCCAGCCTTGCAAATGTGGCAGTTGCAAGCCCACGCAAATAAGAGCAAAATACGTGCCCCCGTGAAATGTGAGCCCGCAAATAATCGGTCGAGTAGTCTCGCCCACTTCACTAGGATAGGGCAAGGAGCAGTGCGACTGAAATTTCCCCTGCTTAAACAACTAATGTACCCCAACAATATATATATATATATATCAGGACGGTCACGGAGAGGTGGTAGATGTGGGTAGGGTGATTGCATCCGGGTACCTGGATAGCATAATGGTTATGGTTAGGACACTCGCCCCGTAAGGGCAGACATGTGGGTTCGAGGCCCACTCTAGGTGCGATTTTCTCATTTTGTGTACCCCCCCCCCCCCCACATGCACACACACCCAGGACACTAGTAATCTTTCCCAATCGACTTCTTTTCATAGAAGGAGTTATTTTTATATTTTTTTATATTTAACGAGGCCTCTGGAGCACATTGATTTTCATCATCAGCTATTGGACGTCAAACATTTGGTAATTCTGACATATTTCTTTGGAGGAAACCCACTGCCGCCACATAGGCTACTCTTTCCAATAAGCATCAAGGTGTCTTTTATATGCACTTTCCCACAGAGAGGACAGCACATACCACCGCCTTTGATGAACCAGTTGTGGACCACTGGTTGGAACGGAAAATAGCCCAAACTGCAAATGTGTCCACTGAGCAGGATCGACTGGATGATCGACACCTTCACAGATGGAAACTCTATGCTATTAAAAGTATGGTAATGATCATTCGATCAAAATATGACAAGGATACTGTATTTTCTAATTTTATGTTAACTGGTGCTCCCCTGTCAATCTCTACTGAAGTCAAGTACTTAGGACACTTTATGACTGATGACTTTAGAGATGACAGGGATATTAATAGACAGTGTCGCAAGTTATATGCTCAGGGAAATATGCTCATCAGGAAATTTTATATGTGTACAGCTGATGTCAAGGTAAATTTATTTTGAATGTTCTGTACTCCCTTGTATACTGCATAGATTTGGTGGAACTATAGAATGTATAGCATTAGAAAACTGAATGTAGCATATAATGACATTATGAGGTTATTACTCCATCTACCTAGGTATCACAGTGCTAGTCAGTTGTTTGCCAATATTGATGTGCCAGCCTTCCAGGCTGTTACCAGGAATCTAATATTCAAATTTATTACTAGACTTGACAAGTCAGAAAATGCTATAATACAGGGACTTGTAAAAATAGAAGAGAATGATCTCAGATTTACGTCTGCCATATGGAGGCATTGGTACAAACTACTGTATGTAGACCAACATTTTGATATTGGTTAGTATGGTAGTATTCATACTATTACTTATATCCTATTCACATTAATTTTTATATCTACCTACTATGGACCAAATTATGTAACTACCATAATCCTGAGTCGGAAATAAAGAATTGAATTGAATCAAACTTCCGCCTGAGCTACATCCCGATCCCCTTCATACACGGATTGAAGTAACCAGTAAAGCTGCGAAGTGCGATGAAGATTCAAATTCTTAAAAACCAAAATAGTTATCTAGCTTTGATCCTACATCCTTAACTTAGATACTGATGCACTTATTAAGCAATTGTTGCCACATAGAAGGGAATACTGAGTCAATTTACTAGAAGCTGCTATTGCATAAACCTATGGTGTTAGAGTTTTGGCGTGTTTGCCAAAATTAATTTGGCATGCGGTCGCTTCAAATATCTCGAAGGTTAGTCATTTAATCAAAAAGTTACCGTAAGCTAAAGCAAAGTAGATTATAATGATCAACCTGATATATTTATCTCAGAAAATTGCAGAAATTCAAAACGATCGGACGATGCAACTTTAACCGTTGATCACATTAAACACTGATCACACTCTATGGCCGCCTCCAGGTGGCGCCACATTAATCCCCAATCACATTAAAGTTGCATAGTCTGATGGTCTTGAATTTCCATATATTTTCTGAGATAAATATATTAGACCGATCACTAGTATCTACTTTACATTAGTTCAAAGTTACATTTATTTAAAATGGTAAACTTTTGAGATATTTTGAGTACAAGCATGGAAAATTAGTTTTGGCAAGCTTTCCAAAACTCTGACACCATAGACTTCTGCAGTAACAGGTTCTGTTAAATTGACTCAGTATTGCCTTCTATGCAGAAACAAATGCTTAATAAGTGCATCAGTATCTAAGTTAGATATGTAAAATCAAATCTAGATAATTGGTTTGGTTTTGAAAATTTGATATTTCATCGGACTATGCAGCTTTAATCAGCGACCGGAGGGGATGGACTTGTTAGTAGAGCACCCGCTTCCAATATGAGAGGTCGTGTGATTGATCCCCGGCCGAGTCCTAGGTAAAGTCTTACAATGTTTGTAAGTATTTGCTTTGAGGCATCCATAAATTGATCCCAGGACCTCCCGCACGGGTGGCATGCGCTCTTCCCACTGGGTCATCCCTCGTCGTTCAAAGGCTGGTGAGATTGCGTAACTAATTCACTTTAATTCTAGAATAACTTCTGTTGTTATCCTGCGCAGCCGATCAGTGTAACCTTGGTGACCTGTGAATTAGGTCAAGAGGTTCAAGGTCTTGTGACGTCACAATGCTGTGGACTGCCAAACACACTAATGTCATAAGGCAGAGCCTGATTGGACACGGTCAGTAGGTTAGTGGAACATCACTGTCTGAACAGATTTCCAACATTGTGTCTCTATGTAAAATTCTCTGATTTTAAGGCAATGTACCAGGAAGGGTTAGGCCGCCTATGCATAGACTGTTCCCTTGCGGCGTGTTCCCTTGTACCGTGTTTGTATGTGAACTTGTGATGCGCCACACAGGCAATAAACCTGTGTTTTGCTTAGTGGCCGTTCCTATTGGTTGGACCCAGGGACCGTATTGCCTGGTGCGAGGCACATATGACGTACTGACCGGGGACATTGTCCATGTGGCACGTCACAAGGTAACAAGCGAACACGGAACAAGGCAACATGCCACAAGGGAAAGGTCTATGGAAACCCTCACCAATGACGTTATGGGAACCACAGGAACACAGCAGGCAGAGGGTTATGGGAACCACATCGACATAGCAGGCAGAGGGTTATGGGAACCACATGGACATAGCAGGCAGAGGGTTATGGGAACCACAGGGACACAGCAGGCAGAGGGTTATGGGAACCACAGGGACACAGCAGGCAGAGGGTTATGGGAACCACAGGAACACAGCGGGCGGAGGGTTATGGGAACCACAGGGACACAGCAGGCAGAGGGTTATGGGAACCACAGGAACACCACGGGCAGAGGGTTATGGGAACCACAGGGACACAGCAGGCAGAGCATTATGGGAACCACAGGAACATAGCAGGCAGAGGGTTATGGGAACTACAGAGACAAAGCAGGCAGAGGGTTATGGGAACCATAGGGACATAGCAGGCAGAGGGTTATGGGAACCACCTGGACATAGCAGGCAGAGGTTTATGGGACCCACCTGGACACCGCAGGCAGAGGGTTATGAGAACCACAGGGACACATCAGGCAGAGCGTTATGGGAACCACATGGACACAGCAGGCAGAGGGTTATGGGAACCACAGGGACACATCAGGCAGAGGGTTATGGGAACCACAGGAACACCGTGGGCGGAGGGTTATGGGAACCACAGGAACACTGCAGGCAGAGGGTTATGGGAACCACAGGGACACATCAGGCATAGGGTTATGGGAACCACAGGGACACAGCAGGCAGAGGGTTATGGGAACAACAGGGACACAGCGGGCAGAGGGTTATGGGAACCACATGGACACATCAGGCATAGGGTTATGGGAACCATAGGGACACAGCAGGCAGAGGGTTATTGGAACCATAGGAACACAGCAGACAGAGGGTTATGGGAACCACAGGGACATAGCAGGCAGATCAAATCGCTGTGGGTGTGCACTGTCACAAATAGGACCCTATCCTGATATGACCTTAGATGTTGCCAGGACGTAAAACTCCAACAACCAATCACCAACAACAAAAGAAATAATAAACGTCACCTTTCTCCAGTCCCATGCTGGGCTAGATAAATCACAGATAACTGAAGGTCTTTCTGGTATCGCTTTGATCTCAATCATGAGATGTGGGAAGCTTTCACCAAACACAACCAGTAATGGCTGAAGACAAGCGAGTTGGGCCGGGTCAGGGTCCAGCCAAACACTGATGGACTGGAAAACGGAAGACACTTTTGTCATTTTGTTTTTGTATTTATCAACGACGCCTCTACAGCGCCTTGATTTTTTTTCGTCGGCTTGTGGACATTATAGATGTGGTCATTCTGACACATTTCTTTGGAAGAAACCCGCTGCTGCCACATAGGCTACTCTTTCCGATTTGCATCAAGGGGTCTTTTATATGCACTTTCTCCCAGATAGGTCAGCATGTACCACAGCCTTTGATGAACCAGTTGTGGACCACTGGTTGGAACGGAAAATAGCCCAAACTGCAAATGTGCCGACTCAGCAGGATCGATAGGATGACCCACACCTTCATAGGTGGACACTCTACCGCCTGAACTATTTCTCGCTTCCACTAAGACAAATAAGTGTTCACAAGACAAATAAGTGTTCACACTTCCTGTCTACGATTCGCTATTTTATTTATTTTATAAGACCCCCCAAGAAGCAATCAAACCAACATGGTCCGGTCTGATATAACCACCCCGTCCTGATATGACCTTAGATGTTGCTAGAATGTAGAACAACAACAAAAGAACATGATATAACTATAGATGCTAGGACTTAAAACCCCAACAAACAGACAAACCCATACGGTGCTCCCGGTGTTGCGGTTTTGGGCCTCCGTCGGTTTACGCTCTACGCATCGCTTCTGAGCATGCGTCAAAATCGAACGGTATAGCCTGCGCATGCGTCAGAATCGAAACACATATCGCCAGATTCAAACCGTGCCCTAAGACAGTTGAGGTAAGTGACACTTATACTGTCACAATAGTGTCAATGTTACATCCATGTGAAACATCCTTACATGCGAATAAGAACACTACCGTAGTGCAGAAAACATCTATTATCTAGAAAGTCCACCGCTGTCCGTGGCTTCTAAGTCATTAATTATTGTTTTATATATCTCGGGATGGGGGGTCACTTAACAATTTCCTATCTCGGGAGGGGGGGGGGGGATTATTTAATTAAATATGGCCCAATTTCAGAGATAGAACAAGCCATAACTTCCTTAATAATCCACATATTCTCATAATCTTGATGTCATTTTAAAGGGATTCTCAAGCTCTTTCCAGTGATGTTTTATTATTGAAGGAGTTTTAATTTGTTAGGCACATACCTACACTATGTACCACTATTCGCACAGCGGCTGCACAAATACTGGTCCGTGGCTTGTAAGTAATTAATTATTGTTTTATATATCTCAGGAGGGCGGGGGTCACTTTACAATTTCTCCTGTGTGTCTTGTTTGCTCAAGTGTGGTGAATTGTGTTCCCGAGATAGTCAAAATATTAAAAAAAGAAGTACCCCCCCCCCTCCTCGAGATATATGAAACAATAATTTAAATAATTAAATAATCCCTCCCCTCCTGCGGTAGGAAATAGCAAGGATATAACAAAAATGATTAAAATAATCCCCTCCCCCTCCCGAGATAGGAAAACAAACAGAAGATTGACCCCCCCCCCCCCTCAGATACAAAAAGAATTATTTAAATAATCTCCTCCCCTCCCGAGATAGTAAAAACAAGAAAGAAGTACCCCCCCTCCCCAAAATATATGAAAAATAATTAAAAGAATATAAAAGCCCCCCCCCCCCCACCAAAAACAACAAGCCAGCCGCTGTGTGAATAGAGGTAGGAAATAAGCCCCCCCCCCCCCCCAAACCAAGCCATGAAAAGATAAATAAAAGTACCCTCCCCCCCCCCCCTCAGAGATACAACAAGAATTATTCAAATAATCCCCTCCCCTCCCAAGATAGGGGGGGGGGGGGAAACAGAAGAATTAACCCCCCCCCCCCTCTCAGGTACAAAAAGAATTATTTAAATAATCTCCTCCCCGTCCTGAGATAGTAAGAAAAGAAAGAAGTACCCCCCTCCCAGAAATATATGAAAAATAATTAAAATAAAGTAAAAGCCCCCCCCCCCCCCAAAAAAAACACCAAGCCAGCCGCTGTGTGAATAGAGGGAGGAAATAACCCCCACCCCCCAAACCAAGCCATGACAAGATAAATGAAAGTATCGACGGGTCCCCGAACCCTGTTTGTCTGTTTGTCTGAGAGTAATGATGGGGCGCGCCGCCAGGTGGCGCCACCGCGGAAAGTCGGCGAACGCGTAATATCCGGTCTATGCACGACGGGCAGCGGAGAGAGGATCCACGTGGGTGTGGGTGTGGGTGTGGGTGTGGGTGTGTGGGGGCGGTGTGGGTGGGGGTGTGGGGGTGGTGGGGTGTGAGGTGGTGGGGTGGTGGGGGCGTTGGGTATTTGGGTGTGCAGGGGTGGTGGGGGTGGGTATTTGGGTGTGTGTGGGGGGGGGGGGGGGGGTGTGAGGTGGTGGGGTGGTGGGGCGTTTGGTATTTGGGTGTGCAGGGGTGGTGAGGGTGGGTATTTGTGTGTGTGTGTGGGGGGGGGGGTGTAGGGTGTGGGGTGGGGGTGCGGGGGTGGTGGCGGTGTGGGGGTGGTGGTGGTGTGGAAAGTTGGGGGCACGTATAGAGTGTGTGGGTCTGTCTCTATGGTGAGGTGCTCACGGTCTATAGCGGGGTGTTGTGGGGGGGGGGGCTATGTGGGGGTGGCGGTGAGGGGGGGGGGGGGTAGGGGTGGTGGAGGTGGAGAGGTGGGACGGAGAGTGTGTGGGTCTCCATGGGGAAGTTATCGCGGCGAACAGAGGGGTTGTGAGAGTAGGGATATGTTGGGTGTGTGAGTGTGGATGTGGGTGGAGGTGGCAGTGGGGCGGTGTGATGGTGTGGTGGTGTGGTGGTGGTGGTGATGGTGGTGTGGTAGTGTATTGGTGGGTTGGTGTGGTGGTTTGGTGATGTTGGTGGGGTGGTGTGATGGTTGTGTGGTAGTGTATTGGTGGTTTGGTGTGGTGGGGATGGTGGTGTGCTGCTGGTGTGACGGTATGGTGGTGGGGTGATGGTGTGGTAGTGCATTGGTGGGTTGGTGTGGTGGTATGATGGTGGTGTGGTGAGGTGGCAGTGTACTGTTGGGTTGGTGTGGTGGTATGGTGTTGGTGTGATGGTGTGGCAGTGTATTGGCGGGTTTGTGTGGTGGTGTGGTGGTGGTGTGGTAGTGTGGTAGTGTATTGGTGGGTTGGAGTGGTGGTATGATGGTGGTGTGATGGTGTGTTAGTGTATTGTTGGGTTGGTGTGGTGGTATGGTGGTGTGATGGTGTGGCAGTGGATTGGTGGGTTGGTGTGGTGGTATGGTGATGGTGTGGCAGTGTATTGGTGTGGTGGTGTGGTGGTGGTGTGGTGGTGTGGTAGTGTATTGTTGGGTTGATGTGGTGGTATGGTGGTGGTGTGATGGTGTGGCAGTGTATTGGTGGGTTTGTGTGGTGGTGTGGTGGTGGTGTGGCGGTGTGGTGGTATGGTGGTGGTGTGATGGTGTGGTAGTGCATTGGGGGTTTGGTGTGGTGGTATGGTGGTGGTGTGGTAGTGTGGTAGTGATTTGTTGGGTTGGTGTGGTGGTATGGTGGTGGTGTGATGGTGTGGCAGTGTATTGGTGGTTTGGTGTGGTGGTATGGTGGTGGTGTGGTGGTGTGGTAGTGATTTGTTGGGTTGGTGTGGTGGTATGGTGATGGTGTGGCAGTGTATTGGTGTGGTGGTGGTGTGGTGGTGTGGTAGTGTATTGTTGGGTTGGTGTGGTGGTATGGTGGTGGTGTGATGGTGTGGCAGTGTATTGGTTGGTTTGTGTGGTGGTGTGGTGGTGGTGTGGTGGTGTGGTGGTATGGTGGTGGTGTGATGGTGTGGTAGTGCATTGGCGGGTTTGTGTGGTGGTGGGGTGGTGGTGTGGTGGTGTGGTAGTGTATTGGTGGGTTGGAGTGGTGGTATGGTGGTGGTGTGATGGTGTGGCAGTGTATTGGTGGGTTGGTGTGGTGGTGTGGTGGTGGTGTGATGGTGTGCTAGTGTATTGTTGGGTTGGTGTGATGGTATGGTGATGGTGTGGCAGTGTATTGGTGTGGTGGTGTGGTGGTGGTGTGGTGGTGTGGTAGTGTATTGTTGGGTTGATGTGGTGGTATGGTGGTGGTGTGATGGTGTGGCAGTGTATTGGTGGGTTGGTGTGGTGGTATGGTGATGGTGTGATGGTGTGGTAGGGCATTGGCGGGTTTGTGTGGTGGTGTGGTGGTGGTGTGGTAGTGTGGTAGTGTGGTAGTGTATTGGTGGGTTGGAGTGGTGGTATGGTCGTGGTGTGATGGTGTGGTAGTGCATTGGCGGGTTTGTGTGGTGGTGTGGTGGTGTGGTGGTGGTGTGATGGTGTGGTAGTGTATTGGTGGGTTGGTGTGGTGGTTGGTATGATGGTGGTGTGGTGGTGTGGCAGTGCATTTGTGGGTTGGTGTGGTGGTATGGTGGTGGTGTGATGGTGTGGTAGTGTATTGTTGGGTTGGTGTGGTGGTATGGTGATGGTGTGGCAGTGTATTGGTGGGTTGGTGTGGTGGTGTGGTGGTGGTGTGATGGTGTGGCAGTGTATTGGTGGGTTGGTGTGGTGGTGTGGTGGTGGGGTGATGGTGTGGCAGTGTATTGGTGGGTTGGTGTGGTGGGTATGATGTTGATGATGGTGATGGTTGTGTGGTAGTGTCTTAGTGGGTTGGTGTGGTGGTGGTGGTTGTGTGGTCGTATATTGGTGGGTCAGTGGGGTGGTGGTGGTGATGGTTGTGTGGTCATGTATTGGTGGGTCGGTGGGGTGGTGGTGGTGGTTGTGTGGTCATGTATTGGTGGGTCGGTGGGGTGGTGATGGTGGTGATGGTTGTTTGGTTGTATATTGGTGGGTCGGTGGGGTGGTGGTGGTGTTGGTTGTGTGGTCATGTATTGGTGGGTCAGTGGGGTGGTGGTGGTCATGGTTGTGTGGTTGTATATTGGTGGGTTGGTGTGGCAGTGGTGGGGTGGTCGTGGATTATTGGGTTGGTGTGGTGGTGGTGGTGATGGCTGTGTGGTCGTGTATTGGTCGGTTGGTGGGGTGGTGGTGGTGGCGATGGTTATGTGGTCGTGTATTGGTTGGTTGGTGTGGTGGTTTTGGGGTGGTCGTGTATTATTGGGTAGTATGGTGGTGGTCGGTTGGTGTGGTGGTGGTGGGGTGGTGATGGTTGTGTGGTCGTGTATTGGTGGGTCGGTGGGGTGGTGCTGCCGCGGTGGTGATTGTGTGGTCGTATATAGGTGGGTTGGTGTGGTGGTGGTGGTGGTGGTGATGGTTGTGTGGTTGTGTATTGGTGGGTTGGTGTGGTGGTGGTGGGGTGGTCATGGTTGTGTGGTCGTGTATTGGTGGGTTGGTGGGGTCGTGGTGGTGGTTGTGGTTGTGTGGTCGTGTATAGGTGGGTTGGTGTGGTGGTGGTTGGGTGGTGGTCGTTGTGTGGTTGTATATTGGTGGGTTGGTGGGGTGGTGGTGGGCGGTGGTGGTTGTGTGGTCGTATATAGGTGGGTTGGTGTGGTGGTGCTGGTGGTGATGGTTGTGCGGTCGTGTCTTGGTGGGTTGGTGTGGTGATGGTGGTGCGGTGGTGGTTGTGTGATCGTATATAGGTGGGTTGGTGTGGTGGTGGTGCTGATGGTTATGTGGTCGTGTATTGGTGGGTTGGTGTGGTTGTGGTGGGGTGGTGATGGTTGTGTGGTCGTGTATTGGTGGGTTGGTGTGGTGGTGGTTGGGTGGTGGTCGTTGTGTGGTTGTATATTGGTTGGTTGGTGAGGTGGTGGTGGGGTGGTCGTGTATTATTGGGTTGGTGTGGTGGTGGTGGTGGTGATGGTTGTGCGGTCGTGTCTTGGTGGGTTGGTGGGGTGGTGGTGGGGTGGTGGTCGCTCTCTGGTTGTATATTGGTGGGTCGGTGGGGGGGGGGGGTGGTTGTGTGGTCATTTATTGGTGGGTCGGTGGGGGTGGTGGTGTGGTGGTGATTGTGATGGTGTTGTAGTGTATTGGTTGGTGTGGTGGTGATGGTGGTGGTGTGGGTGTGTGGTCGTATTTTGGTGGGTTGGTGTGGTGGTGATCGCGGTGGTGTGGGTGTGTGGTCGTGTATTGGTTGGTGTGGTGTTGATGGTGGTGGTGTGGGTGTGTGGTCGTGTATTGGTGGGGTGGTGGTGGTGATGGTGGTGGTGTGGGTGTTTGGTCGTGTATTGGTTGGTGTGGTGGTGATGGTGGTGGTGTGGGTGTGTGGTTGTGTATTGGTTGGTGTGGTGGTGATGGTGGTGGTGTGGGTGTGTGGTCGTGTATTGGTTGGTGTGGTGGTGATGGTGGTGGTGTGGGTGTGTGGTCGTGTATTGGTGGGTGGTGGTGGTGATGGTGGTGGTGTGGGTGTGTGGTCGAGTATTGGTGGGTGTGGTGCTGATGGTGGTGGTGTGGGTGTGTGGTGGTGTATTGGTTGGTGTGTTGGTGATGGTGGTGGTGTGGGTGTGTGGCCGTGTTTTTTTGGTGTGGTGATGGTGTTGTAGTGTATTGGTTGGTGTGGTGGTGATGGTGGTGGTGTGGGTGTGTGTTTGTGTATTGGTTGGTGTGGTGGTGATCGTGGTGGTGTGGGTGTGTGGTCGAGTATTGGTGGGTGTGGTGCTGATGGTGGTGGTGTGGGTGTGTGGTGGTGTATTGGTTGGTGTGTTGGTGATGGTGGTGGTGTGGGTGTGTGGCCGTGTATTGGTTGGTGTGGTGATGGTGTTGTAGTGTATTGGTTGGTGTGGTGGTGATGGTGGTGGTGTGGGTGTGTGGTCGTATTTTGGTGGGGTGGTGGTGGTGATGGTGTTGGTGTGGGTGTGTGGTCGTGTATTGGTTGGTGTGGTGGTGATGGTGGTGGCGTGGGTGTGTGGTTGTGTTTTGGTGGGGTGGTGGTGGTGATGGTGGTGGTGTGGGTGTGTGGTCTGTTGTGGATTGGGTGTGTGTGTGGTGGTGAATTGGTGGGTGGTGTGGGTGTGGTGGTTGGGTGTGGTGGTATTGGTTGGTGGTGTGGTGATGAGTGGTGGTGGGTGTTGGTGTGTTGTGGTGGTGTGGTGATGGTGTGGTGTGGGTGTGTGTCGTGTATTGTGGGTTGGTGTGGTGGTGGTATGGTTGTGGTGGTGGTGATGGTGGTGGTGGTGAGTGGTGGGTGTTGGTGGTCGTGTATGGTTGTGGTGGTGGTGAGGTGGTGGGTGGTGTGTGCTGGTGGTGGTGGTGATGGTGGTGGTGGGTGGTGGTGGGTGGTGGTGGTGTGTGGTGGTGTGGTGGCATGGTTGGTGGTTGTGGTGTGTGGTGTGTGTTGGTGTTGTGTGATGTGGTGTGGTGGTGGTGTGGTGTGTGTGGTCGTGTAGTGGTGGGGGGTGTGGTTGCGTGTGGTGGGTTTGGTGGTGATGGTTGGTGTGTGGTGTGGTGGTGGTGTGGGTGTGTGGTCGATGGTACTGTGGGTGTGGGTGGTGGGGTGGTGGTGGTTGTATGTGGTGGTGGTGGTGTGTGGTGGTGTGTGGGTGGTGGTATATTGTGTGGTGGTGTGTGGGTGTGTGGTTGTATATTGGTGGGTGGTGGTGGTGATGGTGGTGGTGTGGGTGTGTGGACGGGCGTCCTTGGTATGTGGGGTATGACGTGTTGGCGGGCAGCAAATTGGTGGTGGGGTAACTATATTTCTTCTTTATTTCTATTTTACATTTGTCCCTCCGGGGTTTAGTTAGATAATAACGGACGCTGACATGTGACCCTGCGCAAAGACGTGACTCCCTCCTGGTCACCTACCCCCCCCCCTGCCCCCACCTCCACTCCCCACCATTCTAACTGAAGAAGGATTTGTTCTGTCGGCTCACCGGGCATACACAGGTGTGTGGGGGTGGGGGGTCGGGTCGGGTTATAACTGTATTTCATTAATCACCATGACAACAGTTTCAATGGGACCATTCACACGACCTAGAAGGCCGCATTTCCATAATCGTTATTAATCGTTTATAAAAGCCGTATACTCCGATGAGCACAGTCAATCTTCGCAGACAAAGCACCAACCTTGATTTGACCCTACGTAGGTAATACCGCTGTCACACTATGACCTAACGAGCCAACGTGAGCCTAAAGTGGTCAGTTTTCGTCATTACGTTGGGTTACGTCATGATGACGTCAGAATGACGTTAGAATGACGTCGAGCTACGTCACATTACGTCGTGTTACGTTGAGTTACGTCGAGGTTTTGGAGATGTTCAAAAATGTCGACGTAGCTCGAACGTAAGGGTTTACGTTCGCCGTACGTTCTGTTCACGTTCAGTGAACGTCAATGACGTTAAACGGACGTTTTTCCAACGCTGCTCACTACGGTCAACTACGTTCCACTACGTTGACCCACATTAAACCGAGTGCAAATGCCCACGTGGTGTAATGGGAACGTCAGGAGAAAGCCAGGAGAACGTCGGGAGAACGTCGGGAGAACGTCAGGAGAACGTGCATTCAACGTACGTTCAACGTCTCATGACGTAGGTAACGTCATGTAACGTTCTTCTGGCGATGGAATAACGTTCATAACGTTCCGTGAGCGTAATGACGTTGTCCTCTCTCGTTGAATGACGGTATCACTACGCTTTACCGACGTTACGCTCTCGTCCACTACGCTGCATCCACGTTCAACCTCTGCCCAAATTTGCATACTACGCCCAAAAGTTCAACGTTCTTCACGTTCTCCCTACGCTGACGTCATTACGTCGTAGTGTGACAGGGCCATTACATAGCCAGGGGTGCTAGCTTTAAGCATGTCCTGCAGCACTATGAAGACACCCTGACTGTGCACTGTCAAAAGTTGGTACCGATCTTGATATGTCCATAAATGTTACGAGGACGTCAAACCCCCAAGCTGTGTTATGATGCTGCTAAGCTCAAGAACATGTGAATAAAACCAATCTCCCAGCATTTCGATGTGGTCCCCCGACATTAATTTGGCATATTTGTGTGTGTGTGGGTGTGTGGTCACTTTAAAAATTTCGAATAAGCTTTGCAAAATAAAAGTTTGGTCTAGCTTGAAGTTGCACAGTCCAATAGTTTTGAGTTTCTGGCATTTCCTGAGATAAATATATTACTTTATTAGGTTGATCGTTATAATCTACCTTGTTTGTAGACCAGACGGGATGGCCGAATGAGTTAGCGCGTACGTCTCCCGTGTTGGTAGATCGTGGGGTCGTGGGTTCGAACCCTGCTCGAGTCAAACCGATCACTTAAAAATTGATACTTGTCGCTTCCTAGCCTGGTGCTCGGCATTATTAGGATAGAGCAAGGACTGGTTGGCTCAGTGTCAGGATAATGTCACTGATTGGGATATCAGGTCATCGAGCCAACGGCATGATTTCCCAGTGGGGCAGCACTATAAAGTCGCCATGAGTGTGCACTGTCACAAGTCGGTACCCGTCCTGATATGACCTTAATTGTTGCTAGGATGTAAAACAACAACAGACAAACAAACAAAATACTTTCATTTGAAGAATGTTGTTCAATGAGTAACTTAGGATATAATTGAATGGTTAAAATGCTAAGTTAAAGTTGGCATTCTTGTCAAAACTCTGACCCCAGAGGCTTCAGCAGTAATAGGTTTTTTTGGGGTTTTTTCTTGAACATTTATACTGCCTCTGATGAATAAGTCTGAATCGTCTTGTTTTCACCATTAGACAGTTTGTCGATAGAAAGCCCGAGCCTACACTTTTACTGACCCAAGGGATTTTTAACCTCCCACACCACATATACATGTTATGAGAGCAACTGGCCTTTGATGACACAAGTTATACACAGCGGTGGAAATTCAAATTGGCAGAGGTGGGGGCATGGGGAATCGAATTACCAACCTTCAGATTAGGAGTCCGACCTAGAAAAAAGTCAGACACTCTAACCACTCCGCCACAGAGAACACGACTGCTAGATTGACTTAGTATAACCCTTCTATGCAGCAACAGGTCCTTAATAAGTGCACCAGTATCTATTTTGGACATGTAGGTTCAAATCAAGATAAGTGTTTTACTCTTTTTAATTTGATGCTTTTATCGGACTATGCAACATTCAGTTTGTTTGTAGGGTGTTTGTAGCATGACAACATCTAAGGTCATATCAGGACGGCTACCGACTTGTGACAGTGTGCACTCATGACGACTTTATAGTGCTGCCTCATCAGTACCATGGCCAGATGTCCCACACTCAGTCACATTATCCTGACACTGAGCTACATCAGTTCTTGCCCTATCCTAGTAATGCCTAATGCCAGGTAGTTTTGCAAGTCATTCGTTTGCCGCGACCGGGATTCAAACTCCTGACATTCTACATGGGAAGCACTATACTCTATCAATTCGGCCACCGCGCCCAGTCAAAGTAATATAAAATAGATTAAAATGGCCAACCAAATATATTTATCTGAAAGACTTGGTACAAACTCAAAACCATCCATCGGCTTATATGACTCTTACTTAACAACTTAAAATCACAGTTTCCTTCTGGAGGGCAAAGGTCATCCAGCGGTCACGTGATCGAGCGCACTTGGTGACGCGCGTGTCCGACAGATGGCGGTATAATCCAAGATGGCTGACAATGAATGACTGACTGAGAGCTGCTGACGTCATTTTGCTTTAGTTCCGGTAGAAACAAGTGACGTCATCAGAAGCGGTTGCACCTTCAGAGACAAACAAGAAAGTGTAACTTTGTAAGCATGTAGGCGTGTTGGGGGTGGGGGGTGGGGGGTCAGAGCTCAGAGGTCAGATACAAAAGTTGGTTGGTTGGTTTTGCTCACAACACTAATATGAATAAGCAGTGCTTGGAGCCGACCCCTGCTAAGCGCTCGGAAAATTCTTTATTTATATATCAGCACGAGTATATTATTAACCAATCGCTGTCATTACGCGATTCAACACGAGTATACAAATGGCAGCCCATGTACAGCTATTTCCATTTCCGTTTGCTGGATTTGGGTGATTTCATTTTCCACCGCTATCAGTACAGGTACTGTTTATGTATATATACACGTGTTAGTCCTTAGCCTCCCCGTTAGGGGGGGTCGGTATAAGTTACAGATAAGTGTGTAAACACATGGTTTTAGCGCCGGACAGCACTAGTCCAATTTGATTCAAATCTTTTGAATGTTGTTTTAGTGCCAATCTTGAAATGTCTTGCTTCTTGTTTATGGCTTGTAACTGTAGACTGCAAACAGTCAAAAATCCACCATCCATTTAAAAACATTGTCTGTTTTTCTAGGTTAAATTATTTTGTCGTAGTTTGTTACAGCATGGAAACATCTAACGTCATATCAGGACGGGTACCGACTTGTGACAGCGCGCACTCATGGTAACTTTATAGTGCTGCCTGACTGGGAGACTAAGCCACCAGACCTGATATCCCACTCAGTCACATTATCCTGACACTGAGCGAACCGGTCCTTGCCCTATCCTATTAATGCTGAGCGCCAGGCTAGGAAGTTACAAGTATCAATTTTATAAGTCATTGGTTTGATTCAACCTGGAACCGAACTCTCGAGATCTCTCGCACGCGAGGCCGCCGCTGTACCGACTCGGCCATGACGCTCTTGTATCACGTGACTAACAATGCAGCTTTTCACGACGGGCCCTTTTAAAAGACAGAATGACATCAGGTGACGATGGCGTCTGCTAGAGTGTCTCGTTAAATCGCGCCCACGTGACTTGCGGACGCGACTTGGTCACGTGACTAGGGACGCCAAGTGCAAACTCGACTTTGGATTAGTTTCGTACATGGTGTTCGATTGTTGCGAAGCGTTCGCTCCACTCCAGCGCCGTCCACCTCTCCTCTTAGATTCAATCTTATTAAAACCTTCACTAGAGTTTTTTGGTTGTTGTTATAGATATAGTTTATCCGTTGAAAAAAGTCTTGTGTTAGCAACTGGACGCGGTGGACAAATCGGTTAGAACGATGGCTTCCCCTGTGTGGAAGGTCGGGAGTTGGAATCGTAGCCGAGTCAAACTAATGACTTAACAAATTGATACTTGTTGCTACCTAGCCTGGCACTCGGCATTATTAAGATAGGGCAAGGACTGGTTGCCTCAGTGTCAGAATAATGTGACTGAGTGGGATATCAGATCATGGTGCTGGCAGACTGATTTCCCAGTACAGCAGCACTATAAAGTCACCATGAGTGCGCTCTGTCACATGTCATCACCTGTCCTGATATAACCTTAGATGTTGCTAGGACATAAAACAACAAACAAACTTTGTCAGCGCACTGTCACAAGTCAGTATCTGTCCTGATATGACCTTAGATGTTGCTAGGACATAAAACAACAAACAAACTTTGTCAGCGCACTGTCACAAGTCAGTAACTGTCCTGATATGACATTAGATATGACATAATACGACAACAAGCAAGCAAATGTTGTCAGGGCTGTGGCACTGGTCTTCTGGCCATGCGACAATACAGTTATTCGCAATATATGTATACGTAGTCTGATAATATCAACAGCTAGATCAAGTCAGCCGAAATAACAATCAGAATCTTGCTATGGAACTTTTGGGTTACAGAATTTCATTGTATTACATGCTGCAAATTGTGTATTCAACAGTTATTGCATACCTTATTCTATATACCTTTTGTGTAAATAACCCTGAATTGAAAAATGGCTGGAATACCAGTGCTTTGGCACTGATAAAAGACTTATTCAGCAGAATAAACATATTTACCACACACACAAACAAAATCATTCCAAGACTTAAATATGGCATAGCTTGATGATTGACATATGAGATAGTAGCTATCTGTATGTACATGTATATTGAGTAGATCGTTAAATTATGCAGAGGTTATGTGTGCGATTTTACTACCCAGATTAGGGGTGAATAAAAACATTGCTAAAGGGGCTGTCCCATCACGACGCATCGCACCAACGTACGTCGACATATGTGATTTTTGGCCGCTACATCGGGATACGTTGTTATGCGTTATGCATGCGTTAGGCGCTTGTTGGAATACGTCAATGTACATTGACGTTCGTTGAGATATGGCGTTGCATCAACGTGTGGATTTTACGTCCGCCGTACGTTACGTATGCGTTAGGCGTACGTCGATATACGTTAGACGTATGTTAGACAAACATTGTTCACCATGTCATCATCATCATCATGCTGTCGGTCGAGATGCGACAAACACTGCTTTCATTACTTCACTGCCGCTCTCCATTTAGCTCTGTGCTGTGAGAGTGATGTCCATGAGTCGGTCCATTTCATGAAAGCTGCCTGCAAAAGTGTTGAAGTGCTGCTCGCTTTTACAAGTTACGAGCGGCACTCTCTCGGGGAGCAAATAGAGGTTTCACATCGGCAAGAACATGTCAAGACAGGCGCAAAACTATTTGTCCCTGCAGTGGTTGGTCGGGAGATGTTGGGAGTTCCATACATCAACCGCCCTTAATGCTGCCACAGTGACATGGTTTTCTGTTTAGGGTTTGCTCCCTTGGCCTTCTGTTCTGTCAAGAACCTGTACCACAAGGCAGTGGTTTACAACTCTGCAGGGCAGGGGCGTCAAACTCCCTGAGGTATTGCAATACCTGTAATACCTGCATACAATGTATGTAGCATATTACAGTGAACATTCATCGTGTTATATCCATAACCCAGCCTTCCGACACTTTTTAGGGTTGTTCAGCAGCCATCTCTCAGAGACGGTGCTGCGGGGGGGGGGGGGGGGGGGGGGGGGGGGGGGGGGGGGGGCACTTGCCTTCCAGACCACACTTCGTCCACATCTCTCTCTATCTCCTCTCTGCTGGCCTTCCTCCTCCTTGATAATGTCTGTAAAGGGTTCCAAGAGGGGGAGCCTGCCAGCATTTCACTTTCTACTCTTACTCTGTCCGTGTCTTTGGCTCGCCGGCTGGTCACCATAGAGCAAATAGACACGGTCCTTTGACTCAACTCTCCTCATTTCTCTTTTCTATACTCTACCCTTTTTTCCCCTCCCAGGCTTACTTCTCCCCCTGATCAAGGGGGTTGTTTCCTTGGGTGTTGCCCTTTACTTTATCATTTCTCTCGCTTCGTTCTTGTTGCTGAAACCGTTGGACCCACCTTTGCCCATCCCTACCTCCTAAACCCTTGCTGCTGTCGACTGGATACGAGTGCTGTGCTAACGCCGAACCAGTGTGATTGGGGGTTGCCCCAACGATTCGTCATTTAATTGTTGTAAAGACATCCCCAGCTTCAACAACTGTCCCACCAGAAGATTAATATTCAACCAAAGATTGGACTGATTTATCGGTGCCTCTCTATATTGCTGCAGTTCTGCAGCCGGTAACCGTTGTAAGGTTACAAACCCCCCAGAAGTCAAGGCGCTGCAGGTGTAATTATAGGCTAGGTGAAGATGAGTGTCAATTTTAGGTAAGTCATTCATTTGAATCAGGCTGGGCGGAGATCGAACCCATCACCTTCCACACGCTAATCTAGTGCTCTTGTGACTCATCTACTCGGCCATCCCGTCCGACCGGAGGGAAAGGCGTGTTTGTTTGTTGGAGCTAACCAGTTCTTGTCCTATCCTAGTAATGCCGAGTGCCAGGCTAGGTATCGATAAGTTTCAATTTTGTACATCATTGGTTTGACTCGGCCGGGATTCCAACTCCCGACCTTCCGCACGGGAAGCCTGCGCTTTACTGATTTGGCTACTGCATCCGGTGGGATCCAAAAGGTAGGTTGGTTGGTTGTTGGAGTTTTAAGTCCTGGCACCATCTAAAATCATATCAGGACGGGTACTGACTTGTGACAGTGCGCACTCATGGCGACTTTATAGTGTTTGCTGCCCCACTGGGATACCAGGCCACCAGCACCATGACTTAATATCCTACTCAATCACATTATCCTGACACTGAGCCAACCAGTCCTTTCCCTATGCTAATAATGCCAAGCGCCAGGCTAGGTATCGACAAGCATTAATTTTGAAAGTGGTCTCTGTGGCGGAGTGTTCAGAGTGTTTAAAATTTGTTTCTAGGTCAGACTCCTAATCTGAAGGTCGGTGGTTCGATTCCCCGTGCCCCCACCTCTTCCAATTTGGATTTCCACCGCTGTGTATAACTTACAGCGTCATCAAAGGCCAGTTGCTCTCATACGATGTCTATGTGGTGTGGGAGGTTAAAAATCCATTGGATTGGTAGAAGTGTAGCCTTGGGCTTTCTATCGACAAACTGTCTAATGGTGAAAACAAGTCTATTCAGACTTATCCATGATAGGCAGTATAAATCTTCAAGAAAAGTAATTAGTTTGACTCGGCCGGGATTCCAACTCCCGACCTTCCGCAATGGAAGCCTGCGCTTTATTGATTCGACCACCACTTCCGGTGGGATCCAAAAGGAGTTCCAACCATCTTATTACAGTAAGATCCGTCAGCGTCAACTTTTAGACCTCCCTCACCAACTTCCCTTGGTAAGGGAGGTATATTTCCCTCGCATTGGTAGCCAAGCGGAAATAGAACTCTCCATTGGTTACCGACAAACATGGTGACATGTCGGCAACGCGCCGTCCAATCAACGTGCGTGTTACTTTAATCAAATCAGAGACGAGGTATTTTCGTTGACAGCCGAGGTCGGGCGTAAACGGCGAAAGAAGTTAGCGGTTGATGTGAATTGATTGCGACCCGTTACAACGAGGGACGGAGGCTAACTCGGGCTGGACGTTGTGTGAATGAGAGGAGAGCTGTCACAGTGTTAGGGGCGGAGGTCTACGTGTGGCGGAGGTCTAAGTGTGGAGGAGGTCTAATTGTGGTGGAAGTCTAAGTGTGGAGGGTTCTAAGTGTAGAGGAGGTCTAAGTGTGGACAAGGTCTAAGTGTGCAGGAGGTCTAAGTGTGCAGGAGGTTAAAGTCAGGAGGAGGTCTAAGTGTAGAGGAGGTCGAAGTGATGAGGAGGTCTAAATGTAGAGCACGTCTAAATGTAGAGCACGTCTAAGTGTGGTGGAGGTCTAATTGGGGTGGAGGTCTAAGTGTGGCGGAGGTCTAAGTGTAGAGGAGGTCTAATTGTGGAGATATAAGTGTTAAGGAGGTCTAAGTGTGGATGAGGTCTAATTGTAGAGGAGGTCTAAGCGTGGATGAGGTCTAAGTGTGGAGGAGGTCTAAGTGTAGAGGAGGTCCAAGTGTGGACGAGGTCTAATTGTAGAGGATGTCTAAGTGTGGAGGGGTCTAAGTGTAGAGGAGGTCTAATTGTAGAGGATGTCTAAGTGTAGAGGAGGTCTAAGTGTAGAGGAGGTGTAGGTGTGGAGGAGGTCTAAGTGACGAGGAGGTCTAAATGTAGAGCACATCTAAGCGTGGTGGAGGTCTACATGTGGAGGGGTTTAAGTGTAGAGGAGGTCTAAGTGTAGAGGAGGTCTAATTGTGGAGATCTAAGTGTTAAGGAAGTCTAAGTGTGGATGAGGTCTAATTGTAGAGAAGGTCTAAGTGTAGAGGAGGTCTAAGTGTAGAGGAGGTCCAAGTGTGGACGAGGTCTAATTGTAGAGGACGTCTAAGTGTAGAGGAGGTCTAAGTGACAAGGAGGTCTAAGTGTGGACGAGGTCTAATTGCAGAGGACGTCTAAGTGTAGAGGAGGTCTAAGTGTGGAGGAGGTCTAATCATAGAGGAGGTCTAAGTGTGGAGGAGGTATAATCGTAGAGGTCTAAGTGTGGCGGAGGTCTAAGTGCGGATGCGGTCTAAGTGTAGAGGAGTTCTAATCATAGAGGAGGTCTAAGTGTAGAGGAGGGCTAATCGTAGAGGAGGTCTAAGTGTGGACGAGGTCGAAGTGAGGAGGAGATCTAATTGTAGAGGAGGTCTCAGTGTGGACGAGGTCTAAGTGTGGAGGAGTTCTAATTGTAGAGGAGGTCTAAGTGTAGATGAGGTCGAAGTGAGGAGATCTAATTGTAGAGGTCTAAATGTGGAGGAGGTTGAAGTGTGGATGAGGTCTAATTGTAGGGGAGGTCGAAGTGTGAAGGAGATCTAAGTGTGAAGGAGGTCTAAGTGTGGCGGAAGTCTAATTGTAGAGGGTGTCTAAGTGTGGACGAGGTCTAAGTGTGGACGAGGTCTAAGTGTGGAGGAGGTCTAAGTGTGGACGAGATCTAAGAGTGGAGTCGGGGGGAGGACGGGCAGTCATGAAAGCTGGGTATTGGGGGTGTGGGGGGAGGGTGGAGTGGGGGGAGGGTGGAGTGGGGGAGGAGGTGGAGGGGAGGGGAGGGTGGGGGGAGGGACGGTGAGCCGCGAACGCTGTGTACAGGGAGGAGGGTGGCCGGCCGAGCCGGAGGGGAAGGGAGGGGATGGGGAGGGGATGGGGGAGGAGTAAGGGAGGAGAGGGGGCAGGAGAGGGGAGGGGTAGGGAGGAGGGAGAGGGTAGGTGGGGCAGCTGACATTTGGTGCGGGTGTGTGGGGGGGGAGGAGGGTGGTGGTGGGGGGGATGTCTGGTAAGGGAGAGAGTGGGAGGGTGGTGGTAGGCGGATGTCTGGTAAGGGAGAGAGTGGGGGGGGGGGGGGTAGGTGAAGGGGAGAGTGAGAGTGAGAGTGTGGGAGTCTGAGGGTAGGTGAGAGTGGGTGAGGGTGAGTGAGGGGAGGGAGGATGAGAGTGAGGATGAGCAGGGTAAGTGCGAGAGTGTGAGGGTGGGTGGTGGAGAGTGAGAGGGTGGTGGTAAGAGTTGGTGAGGGTTGGTGAGGGTGATGGTGAGGGTAAGGGTGAGGGTTGGAGAGGGTTGGTGAGGGTGAGGGTGAAGTTGAGGGTGATGGTTGGTGAAGGTGAGGGTGAGGGTTGGTGAGGGTCGGTGAGGGTAGGGGTGGGTTGATGTGGGTTGGTGAGGGTTGGTGGGGGTTGGTGAGGCTTGGTGAGGGTTGGTGAGGCTTGCTGAGGGTGGGGAGGGTTGGTGAGGCTTGATGAGGGTGGGGGAGGGTTCGTGAGGGTTGGTGACGCTTGCTGTGGGTTGGTGAGGCTTGGTGAGGGTGGGAGAGGGTTGGTTGGGGTTGGTGAGGGTTGATGAGGGTTGGTGATGGTTGGTGAGGATTGGTCAGGGTTGGTGAGGTTTGGTGAGGCTTCGTGAGGCTTCGAGAGGGTGCGGGAGGGTTGGTGAGGGTTGGTGAGGTTTGGGAAGAGTGGGGGACGGTTAGTGAGGGTTGTTGAGGGTGGGGGAGGGTTGGTGAGGGTGGGTTGGTGAGGCCTGGTAAGGGTTGGTGAGGGTAGGTGAGGGTTGGTGTGGGAGGGTGGGAGAGGGTGGGGTAGGGTTGGTGAGGATTGGTGAGGGTTGGTGAAGATGGGGGAGGGTGGGGTAGGGTGGAGCAGGGTGGGGGAGGGTGGTGGTGGGTTGAAGAGGGTTGGTGAGAGTCTGTGAGGTGGGAGAGGGTGGGGGAGGGTGGAGCAGGGTGGGGGGAGGGTGGTGGTGGGTTGAAGAGGGTTGGTGAGAGTCTGTGAGGGTGGGAGAGGGTGGGGGAGGGTGGAGCAGGGTGGGGGAGGGTGGTGGTGGGTTGAAGAGGGTTGGTGAGAGTCTGTGAGGGTGGGAGAGGGTGGGGGAGGGTGGAGCAGGGTGGGGGAGGGTGGTGGTGGGTTGAAGAGGGTTGGTGAGAGTCTGTGAGGGTTGGTGAGGGTTGGTGAAGGTGGGGGAGGGTGGGAGAGGGTGGGGGGTGGAGCAGGGTGGTGGTGGGTTGAAGAGGGTTGGTGAGAGTATGTGAGGGTTGGTGAGGGTTGGTGAGGGTTGGTGAGGGTGGAGCAGGGTGGGGGAGAGGGGGTGTGTTGCATGGAAGTATAGCACACATGTATGTCGGGGTTAATTAATGTTCATTTAATAATATCTCTATTCTCCATGCGCTCTTCAGCCGTTATTCAACTACTTTTAATTTGCGACTTTAATTAATAACACATCAATGTGTCCCTTTGTGAAATAAACATAGCTGAGTAGATAGGATGCAGGTATTGTTGTTTTTTCTCACAAGGAAGTATATAAACATAGATGGTGGCCATGATGGGTTTCAGTTCTGAAGACAATGCATGGGACAACAGGACGCATAATTAAAAAGAGGAGTAGGAGTATTAACCACTTACTGTCTGATATGAGACTTGATGCACAAGCTGGTTAGTTGGTTGAGTGGTTGTTGGAGTTATACGTCCTGACAACATCTAAGGTCATATCAAGCTATACGTCCTGACAACATCTAAGATCATATCAAGACGGGTACCGACTTGTGATAGTGCGCACTCATGGTGACTTTATAGTGCTGCCCCACTGGAAGACAAGGCCTACTGTCAGCACCATGACCTGATATTTCACTCAGTCACATTATCATGACAGTGAGCCAACCAGTCCTTGCCCTGTCTTAATAATGTCGAGCGCCTGGCTAGGAAGCGACAAGATTAACATTTTAAGTCATTAGACTTAACCGTTATGGGGAGCATAAATACACCATCACCAAAAGTAAATAAGTTTTTTGTGGGTTTTTTTAATGACAGGAGGCAACGCAACCTTGTTGTTTTTAGGAACTCTAAGATGTGTTTGAGATTTGAGTGGTAGCTAGCTTTCATTCATTTTTTTTGTGATGATTGATTTACCCTATGCATAACGAGTAAGTCGCTTCACGGCTTGTTTTCATCGCAAAGTTGCAGAGTCCGATGGTTTTGAGTTTCTGTCATTTTTTTCTTAGATAAATATATTAAGCTAATATTAAGATAAATATATTAAGCTAATTGTTATAATCTACCTTACTTTAAGCTTCAAGTACCGTTTATCTTAAACAGCTAAGTTTTGAGATATTTAAAATGGAGGCATGTCAAATATTAGTTTCGACAAGCATGCCAAAACTCTGGCACCATAGGCTTTAGCATTAACGGGTTCAATTTAATTGCCTCAGTATTGCCTAAAGTGCCTGTCTCAACTTACCGGATAGAGCACCAAACACAACCGGACAAATATTTCTAAATGTTGCACTATCGTGTCAAAGGGCGCCGGACAAAACGAATGCTAAATGGACAAGGAATGTACATTAATGAATAGCCACCGGATGACACCTGATAACAACGTATGTAAACGGACAAGCAACGGTGAACCGACGGGCGAAAACCGAATGCCAAACGGACGGACCGAACATCAACCGGACATGTACCGGACTGTTCACGGATGCGCCGAAAACATATAAACAACCGACAGACCAAATTCCTGCAACACCATCAACAGACTATTCAGGAAGCAAACTGGAGACGTTACGAATGGGTACCGGACATGAACCGGACAAAACGGACTAAACAGACTTAAACCAGACACCAACAATACACGTCAGTCCGGTGGCATCCGGTACAAGTTTTGTGCATGTTCAAAACTTGTCACCGTACAAGCCAGACATCACTGGACAGGGAATGGAAATGCTGGATGCTTACCGTATATAAACCGGACATTGACATATTTCAACAGACAGTGTCCGGTTTCTATACGGTTCCCCAATCCGGTAAGGTGTGACTGGGCCTTGACATTTAGCAACACATGTTTAAAAAGTGCCTTCAGTATCTAAATTAGATAATTATACAGAATCAATTCTAGAGAACCATTACACTATCTAGGCTCCCTTTTGCAATCATCCTCTCCATGTGTACCTGTCTATGTCACACCTTGTCTGAGAGGTGACAGCAAACACGTGACACTCGTCCTTTTCTTTTTTATTGAGGCGGTATTTATACTGTCCATAGAATATAAGCCCGGGTACCCAGGCTTGTTTTCAATGCTGGCCAGTTGTAGTGTTGTTGTTATCTTACCACACAGTAGCTGCTGATAAGTTATTTGATTGCCTGCATTTCAGTAGCAGATAGATAATTGGTTGGTATGGTTAGTAGCTTATGTTAGTTTTTTTTAATTTTCTTGGCATATATGTATTTTATTTTGTTCTACTCTTATTACTAGACTAGCCTACTCCTATTTACATATCATAGGCTTGTACGTAGCTGTGTGGTGTGTTATCTGGCTATTCTTGGCATGGTTACCTTCCATTGGGCGTCCCGCTGGTGGGCCGTGACATATCACCTGCCCCTTTGTAGTGCAGCTTAGTGGGGGGTTCCTCGCCTAATTTGCACAGATATTATTTTTAAGTCAGGAATTTGTTGTTCCTTTACCGTTTGGGCATTCCACACCTTGGCAGCCATTTCCAGTGTGCTTCTCTCATGACCTTTTATTTGTCTTCTGGTCTGCTTCAGTAGTGGTGCATTATTTGATCTAGTAGCCCTTTGCAGTTTTGTTCGGAGTTTATTGTTTTGACTGTAGCTATATGCTAGTGTTTTCAAATGAATTATTCTCCTATTTTCTAGTAATTTCACTTTTGGAGTTGTAAGTCTTGCTTTGTTTTAAAAAAACTGTAATGCTTCGTCAGATTATGCAGCTGTAACAGTGATGATGCAAGGCCATGCAATCTACGCACATAGTGATGCTCTGATATAAAAGCCCAAGCTGACAATGACAGAAAGCCTTGTCATCTTAACAGGTTAAAATCACATATATCAAAACCATGAAATGAGCAACAAATGAATGCAATCAGTGGATGGTAATTCACGTGTCATCGGAGTAATCCAAACGGAGCACCCAGTTAATATTTCTATTTGTACTACATTCATAGTACGGTCGGCCCCTCAGCCCCTCGGCCCCCTCGGCCCCTTGGCCCCTCTTAGGCCCCTCTTAGGCCCTCAGCCTCCTCAGCCTCCTCAGCCCCTTCAGCACCTCAGCAGCTAAGCACCTCAACACCTCACCATCTCACCACCTCAGTACCTCACCACCTCAGCACCTCAACCCCTCAGCCCCTCAGCACCTCAGTACCTCAGCACCTCAGTACCTCAGCACCTCAGTACCTCAGCCCCTCAGCACCTCGGCCCCTCAGCCCTCAGCCCCTCAGTACCTCAGCCCTCAGCCCTCAGCCCTCAGCCCTCAGCCATCAGCCCCTCAGCCATCAGCCCCTTAGCACCTCCCCATGTGAAATGCCACATACGCAGGTGGATGTGGGTAGGTGGGTTGTGTAGTGAGGTGCACTCACCTCCCCAGGTGAAATGTCACATATACAGGTAGCCAAGCGAAACAAAACAACAAGATTTGGCACTTTTGCAAATTAATATAACGCAAAGTAATGAACTAATTAACAAAAGTGTCTGTAATAAAGTTGTTTGTTTGTGTATTTTCTTAAAGTTGCATAGTCCGATGAAGCATCAAATTTTCAAACCACAAACATTCACCTAGATTTTATTTGACATATCTAACTTAGATATTGATGCACTTATTAAACATTTGTTGCCACATAGAAGGGAATACTGAATCAATTTAACATAACCTGTTTCTGCATAAGCCAATGGTGAGAGTTTTGGCATGCTTGCCAAAATCAATTTAGGATGTTTACACTTCATATATCTCAAAGGTTAGCCATTCAAAATGAAAGTTATTTCAAACTAAAGTAAGGTAGGTTAGAACAACCAATTAAATATATTTATCTCAAAAATATGGCAGAAATTCAAAACCATCGGACTATGCAACTTTAATATAGAGCCCAAGTAATGTTCTCATCAAAATAAAGAGCAAAGCTTTAGTTCGTTCAAAATATTTCCTGAGTATTTTTAATTTTAAAGATACACCCAAATAGGAGTGCTTATAAACTAGCAATTTTTCATGATGTCCATCCTTTCTTGCAGTGTTATCTAAGTACTGCCAATACCAATTACGAAGGTAAGCATGACCTAAATAGGTTCACCAAAGATATTCGGTAAAATGGTTGTTTTTGTGTGTCTGTATTCATCGACAATTAGAATATTTAGAATCGTTTGCAATTTAATGAAGCCACACATTTTGCTGAGTGTGACTTTTGCGCGGGGAAATAAAGCTGTGCACAATGTCCGTGTCTGACACACAGAAGACAGGCACTGAGACAAGGAAAAGTGTGGGGGGGGGGGGGGAGAACAAAGTAAATATTAAATCTGCTGATGACACGGAAACCTGCAGATAGTGATGAGAAACTGCTGCACTTTGTGGAGAAGTGCAAGAAACATTTTAGAAGTGCTTATTTTCCATTATTTATAATTATTCCGTTACAAAAGATCCGTATCCAATCTCCGAATCGGTAGGTCGGTTGGTTGGTTGTTGGAGTTTGATGTCCTAGCAACATCTAAGGTCATATCAGGAAGGGTACTGACTTGTGACAGTGCGCACTCACGGCGACTTTATAATTGGTTGGTTGTTGGAGTTTTACATCCTGGAAACATCCAAGGTCATATCAGGACGGGTACTGACTTGTGACAGTGCACACTCACGGCGACTTTATAATTGGTTGGTTGTTGGAGTTTTACATCCTGGCAACATCTAAGGTCATATCAGGACGAGTACTCACTTGTGACAGTGCGCACTCACGGCGACTTTATAATTGGTTAGTTGTTGGAGTTTTACATCCTGGAAACATCTAAGGTCATATCAGGACGAGTACTCACTTGTGACAGTGCACACTCACGGTGACTTTATAATTGGTTGGTTGTTGGAGTTTTACATCCTGGAAACATCTAAGGTCATATCAGGACGGGTACTGACTTGTTGATTGGTTGGTTGGGTGGTTGCTTGTTGGAGTTTTACATCCTGGCAACATCTAAGGTCATATCAGGACGGGTACTGACTTGTGACAGTGCGCACTCATGGTGACTTCATAAATGGTTGGTTGTTGGAGTTTTACATCCTGGAAACATCTAAGGTCATATCAGGACGGGTACTGACTTGTGACAGTGCGCTCTCATGGTGACTTCATAGATGGTTGGTTGTTGGAGTTTTACATCCTGGAAACATCTAAGGTAATATCAGGACGGGTACTGACTTGTGACAGTGCGCACTCATGGTGACTTTATAATTGGTTGGTTGTTGGAGTTTTACATCCTGGAAACATCTAAGGTGATATCAGGACAAGTACTGACTTGTGACAGTGCGCACTCACGGCAACTTTATAATTGGTTGGTTGTTGGAGTTTTACATCCTGGAAACATCTAAGGTCATATCAGGATGGGTACTCACTTGTGACAGTGCGCACCCACAGTGACTTTATTGGGAGTGAGAAGTGTCAATTTTCAAGTCATTGGTTTGACTCGGCCAGGGATCCACGCCCACGATCTACCAAAACGCGAGACGAACGCTCAATTCATTTGGACATCCCGTCTGGTCCTGCCGAAATCGGCAGAGGGCGGGCACTGGCTGGTTTTCCGTGTGGAAAGTCGGCAGTTGAAATCCCAGTCGAATCAAACCAGTGATTTACAAAATTCATACTTGTCGCACCCAAAGACTCTATAATACTAAAGGGCGCATTCCATATACGCATAATGCGTAATGCATTATGCGTTATGCGTTATGCGAATGCCATCATTCCATACATGCGTAATGCATAATGCGTTATGCGGCACACGACTGGCTATATTTAAAAAATAAAAATAAACAATTATTCTCCATACTGCTCTGTATATGACCAAATATTGCATTTATATCTATGTAACTTTTTGTACGTCACATGGGGGTGCCTACCTTTATTATAACCAAATTATAGATAAGTATTCATATTTTTGTGGCTCTGGTAGCATTTTTAGCAACCCGAACCCCCACCACCACCACTACCATATGTTTCCACTCGGCAGCCTTGGAGACTGCTTCCTAACATGTCCGCGCTCCACCTTGTCCCGGCTGTCCGTAATTATCAGTCGCCTCCTCCAGCCTTATATCAATGGACAAATGCGACTGATGCTTTTCTATTCGCACCACCTTTACGCATTACGCATTATGCACCGATCGCTACATGGAGCGATCGGGATAATGGATTTTATTCGCATTCGCATTACGCATTATGCGTGTAAGGAATGTAGCTCATAGGTTTCAAGGCGTTTCGATTTTTTGTCACATTCGCATTCGCATTATGCATTACACGTATATGGAATGCGCCCTTTAGACGGCTCACTCCCTATCTCTCCCATGGGAATGTCAATTTCGCAGTGCCACCTGGTGGTGGGTTTGATCAGCCCGGCTGATGGTTGGTGTTTCACATGTAAACACATACAATTATATTGTACATGAGATAGGTAAGTATGAATACACATCAATATGAAATTGCTATGAACAAATACACATCATCATCAGCCATCATCACACATCTTTCACATTCATATATACATTTATACATATAATATAGCACCTGTTTAACCAAGAGAACAGCCAGTGCACCAAGTGGTGGGTTTGATCATTTTGATTACACAGTACAGGCTGAGTGAGCCGTCTTAGTACTATAGGGTCTTTGTCGCACCCTAGCCTGCTCCTCAACACTACTAAGATGGGGCAAGGATTGGTTTTGTCAGTATCAGGATAATGTTCTTACTGAGATATCGGGTCATGGTGCTGCCAGTGGGACAACGCTATCAACTTTCTGAGTATGCATTCTTACAAGCCATTCCAATTTCACATATAATTATGTTCCTCAACTAATTATTTAAAAGAAATTCAGGCCATTAGAATTAGAATTCTCTTTTTACTTTCAGCAAGATAAACAATGAAGAAAACCTACCACAATTCATTGCATGCAGTCGGGTATTGTCTGTTGGGGTTTTGCGTAAAGCGAAGGCTTCCCATGTGGAAGGTTGGGAGTTCAAATCCACCAGTGGCTGCCTGGGCATCAGCCATCACAAAACAATGCCCTGGCTGCACCTCACAGCCTGATTGCATTGACCCCTATTGGATTGGGTTGACACCTGCACAGGCAGAAGGGCCAGATCCTGAGTGCAACTGCACTCAACCTGCCAGCACTCATTATGTCATCCACATAATACATACACACACATATTATATATATATATATAAAGTTGGGCTACGGCAAAGGAGAGAGACACAAGCAAGTGATGGGTAGGACACTTTATTTGCGTCGTGGCAAGCATAATACAGGCTACCGGTAAAAATTTTTGAAAGCAGGAGACAGACTGACTGCCCGGGAAGCGCAGTACAGGCAACACCCGGTGGGGGCGCTGGTGCAGGCAAGGACCGGGGCAAATACGGGCAAGTCAGCGATTGGACAATAATACTTGGAGAATAACAGAGGGAATAATCGTAATAATAATATCGATAATCATGCGAGAGCTCCGCCCCTTTTATATACGCATAATAGATTATACTCTCTATATTTATATGCCCATCTGATTTCGAATCCACTGGCTAGGCATACGAATAACACATTACACAATAGCACACACCCCCCTGCCGTATATCGGAATATTTTACTCCACTACTCAATCATGCTATCCGTGCCTACCTGTCCATGTGGCTCCTTGCATGAGAGGTTACTGCATACCATTACTCAATCACCCTATCTACAGCTACCTGTCTATGTGGCTCCTTGCATGACAGGTTACTGCATACCATTACTCAATCACCGTATCTACAGCTACCTGTCTATGTGGCTCCTTGCATGAGAGGTTACTGCATACCATTACTCAATCACCCTATCTACAGCTACCTGTCTATGTGGCTCCTTGCATGAGACGTCAGTGCATACCACTACACAATCACCCTATCTACACCTACCTGTCTATGTGGCTCCTTGCATGAGAGGTTACTGCATACCATTACTCAATCACCCTATCTAGACCTACCTGTCTATGTGGCTCCTTGCATGAGAGGTCAGTGCATACCACTACTCGATCACCCTATCTACACCTACCTGTCTATGTGGCTCCTTTCATGAGAGGTCACCCTACCTACACCTACCTGTCTATGCGTCTGCTTGGGTTACACAATAGTAATGGCGTCTCCGTCCGTTATTTATATTCACATATTGAATTATACAACATAGTTACGAAATGTCCACGAATCACTACATATCAAATAATAACAAGTTCGGTAACATGGCATTACGCTGCTCAAAGCCTAGTGTACACTACACGACAATTAGACCTGTCCCACTCAGTTACCTTACGGATTTGCTATTTGGAAATTTAGTATTAAGTCCTATCTCACGTGGAAACCAGGCCACCAGCACCATGACCTGACTGCCCACTCAGTCATGGTATCCCGCTATCGAGCTAACCAGTCCTTGTTTTATCCTATTAATGGCGAGAGCCGGGCTAGGTAGCGACAAGTATCAATCTTATAAGTCATCGCTTTGACTCGGCTCGGTATTTTGAACTCCTGACAGTCCGCACGGGATGTTTGCTTGTTGTTGTTTTATGTCCTAGCAACATCTAAGGTCATATCAGTACGGGTACCGACTTGTGACAGTGCGCACTCATGGCGACTGTATAGTGCTGGCTCACTGGAAGACCAGGCTGCCAGCACCATGACCTGATATCCCACTCAGTCACATTATCCTGACACTGAGCACACCAGTCCTTGCCCTGTCCTAATAATGCCGAGTGCCTGGCTAGGAAGTGACAAGTATCAATTTTTTAGTCATTGCTTTGACTCGACTAGGGTTCGAAAGCACGATCCCATGGGTTCAGATCCCCCGATCTCCCAAAACAGGAGACGGATGCTCAATTCATTCGGCCACCCGTCTGGTCTTTCCGTACGGGAAGCCTGCCTGCGCTCTCCTGATTCGGTCACGGCGTCCCTGTCCCACTCTGTTAGGATCCTCCTCCTCTGTGTATAGACAACATCACCATTCCCACCAGGCGGTGCATTGTGGGATGCGTAGAAGAAAAACAAACCCCCGAGAAGCACATGGCCAATGCTAAGACACTGGGTGCAGCTATGAAATGTGCTAGTTTCAGCTCATCTCAGCTCTTGTTTGAAACATAGAATACCAACTAAATAAATATATATAATAAATTAAGATATTAATCTTTTATCCAGCATTGCATTAACATTAATATAATTAGCTCATCTTATGCCATGTGTATTTAGATTTAAACAAATCTGGGCACTCAGACTAGTGGTAGAGCCATAGCAAGAGTCAGTTTTACTTATTTTATTAATGTTTTTATTTATATTCATTGGTTAATGGCATATGTAGAACTAGAAAATGAGTAGGGTTAATAAGATATTGGTTATATATTTCTCTGAAACAAGTGCATGTTGACACATTTGGCATTTTAATATTTAGAACAAGAATTAATAATGGTGATGTGGATATCAGCCTTAAAGTGACTGATTGTTTTGTGTGGAATTGTATGTTTCTTAGCTCAAAATGTTTAACTATGGCTAGTTTTGTCTTAGCTATTTTCATCAGATCATTATATTACATGTGTGCATACATGTTTATGCCAAATTGTTATGTATTTCTATTCATTTTGAATAAAATTGAAGTTTTGCCCTACGCGTATCGGCAAACTGAATGGCCAGAGGCATTTGCTTTGCTGCCAATGCCGTTTTCAGCGCATGCGCAGTCAGAAAGATGATCTCGTGATCACACAGGGTGGGAATTCTTTGTTGAATGACCAGATGCGGTCGACAAATCAGTAGAGCGCAGGCTTCCCTTGCGGAAGTTTGGGAGTTCCATTCCCAGTTGAGTCAAACCAATGATTTATCAAATTGACACTTGTGGCTTCCGAGCCTGGTGCACGGCATTAATGGGATAGGGCAAGGACCGGTTAGCTCGGTGTCAGGATAATGTGACTGAATGGGATATCGGGTTAATGTCCCAGTGGCATGATTTCCCAGAAGGACAGCACTATAAAGTCACCATGAGTGTGCACTGACACAAATTGGTACCCATCCTGATATGACCTCAGATGTTGCCAGGATGTAAACCTCCACCAACCATTGTTGGGTGAAGTCACTGTTGTCACTCCCAGAATGCATTGCTTCTGATTAACTCATGAAGCTCACACTGTAACAGTTACTCCTCACCCTCCACGCCTGTCATTCTCACCTACTCGACTCGCTAAAACCACTACAACCTCAGATGCTACTAGGACCTAAGACCCCCAATAAACCAAGCATGCTGCAGAGTGCGATCGCTGAATGAGTTGAAGGTCTGCCTCCTGTTCTGGTAGGTCGTGGGTTTCTAACTCGCGGATTCAAACCCTGGCCGAGTCAAACCAGCGACATAAAGATTGAAACTTGGCGCTACCTTCCCAGGTGCTCGACATTATTAGGATAGGGCAAGGAGCAGTGGAATGAGGAAGACCAATCATCCGCGATTGAAATTTCCCCTGCTTAATCAACTAGTTTACCAACAACAACAAAATGTGTTGGTGCATCCCGTCCAACCGGCCACCATTACCCAGCATGCACTGCGCTATTACGTAATGTCATCCTCGTGTACCTCAATAACTGGAAGCTGAGTGACCTGTCACCATGGATACCAGCCAATCACAATCCACCAGAACCCGGCCATTTGCCCCCCCCCCTCCCTCCACCCTCCCTCCCCCTCCCCTTCCCTCCACCCTCCCACCCCCCTCCCTCTCCCCATGTTAGGCAAACTGCAGCAGCCCCATGAGCCTAATAAGCGCTGCGACGAGGAAGACTCAACCAACACCCGCGATAGTTAGATTCGAGCTGGTTAGGTAGATCGAGTGAGCACAACTTCCGTGGCCATAAACATAAAAAGCGCTGCAACGATGAAGACCCAACCAGCACCACCACTGACCACGCGCCAGTTAGGTCGAGAAGTCGTAGAATAAAATACAAACATCTCAAATATATACCGGTGCAATTATTAATGATGATGGACTTGCTATCCAGACCACACTCTGTCCACACCTCTCTCTATCACCTCTCCGCCGGCCATCCTCCTCCTCGATATGTCTGAAAAGAGTTCCAGGAGGGGGAGCCCGCCGGCATTTCACTTTCTACTCTTACTCTGTCCGTGTCTATGGCTCGCTGGATGGTCACCATAGAGCAAATAGACCCGGTCCTTTGACTCAACTCTCCTCATTTCTCTTTCCTAGATTCTGCCCATTTCGATTTCTCCCAGGCACACTTCTTCCCCTGACCAGGGTAGTTGTGTTCTTGGGTGGGGCCCTTTACCTTTACGATTTCTCTGTCTTGTTCTTGTTGCTGGAACGACCGCTGCTCCCACCTTTGCCCGCCTTCCTCAAACCCCTGCTGCTGACCGGATTCAAGTGCTACACTACACTACACCTACAGCTCAACTACATGCCGGACTGAAGAGATTCGCTGCCGCCCCAACGCCTCGCCATTACAACGTTGTGAAGATATCCCCAGCTTCTACAACACTCCCTACGAAGTCTTCAACCACAGATTGGGCCAATTTATCGGAGCCTCTCTACCTAATGTTGCAGTTCTGCAACCGGTAACCGTCGTAAGGTTACAAACACCCCCTATCGTCATGATGATGATGTATGTGTTGCCCCATAGAAGGGAACAATGAATCAATTGAATAGAACCTGTGACTGCGTAAGCCTATGGTTTTAGACTTTTGGCGTGCTTGCTAAAAATAACATGACATCTTTGCACTTCATATATCTCGAAATTTAGTATATTAACTTAAAAGTTACTTCAAATAAACTAAAGGATGGTAGATTATAACAATAACTTTAATATAGTTATCACATAAAAATGACAGAAACTCAAAACCATCGGACGATGCAACTTTAATTTTTTTAAACAAATTTTAAAACCATAGCAGATGGACAGCTGGGGAAGTTTAAAGAAAATGTGATTCAGAAAGGATTGGTTGGTTGTTGGAGTTTTACGTCCAGGCAACATCTAAAGTCATATCAGGACGAGTACCTACATACTTGTTGGGTGGTTGGTTGTTGGAGTTTTACGTCCTGGCAACATCTAAGGTCATATCAGGATGGGTACCGCCTTATGACAGTGCACACTCATTGCAACTTAATAGTGATGCCCCACTGGGAGACCAGACCTACGGCCAGCACGATGACCCGATGTCCCACTCAGTCGCATTATCCTGATTCAGTACTAACCAATCCTTGCCCTATGCTATTAATGCCAAGTGCCAGGCTAGGAAGTGACAAATAGCAATTTTATAAGTCATTGGATTGACTCAGCTGGGAACCGAACTCCCAACCTTCCAGACTGGAAGCCTGTACTCTAACATGATTCAGCCACTGCGATTTTACACGGTGTTCAGCAATGTAGAGAGAGACCAGACAGGATGATCGAATGAGTTAGAGCATCCGTCTCCCGTGCTGGTAGACCATGGGGTCGTGCATTCGAACCCTGGTCGAGTCAAACCAATGACTTAACAATTTATACTTGTCGCTTCCTAGCCAGGCGCTCAGCATTATTAGGATAGGGCAAGGACTGGCGTCCTCAGTGTCAGGATAATGTGACTGAGTGGGATACCAGGTCATGGTGCCGGCGGCATGATTTCCCAGTGGCCCACCACTATAAAGTCACCATGAGTGTACACTGTCACAAGTCGGTACCCATCCTGATATGAGCTTAGATGTTGCTAGGACGTAAAACAACAACAAACAAACAAACAGCAATGTAGAGATGATGATACGAAGTTGGAGGGACCTGAGAGGAGGTCATCAGGACAGACATATATGGCGAGGTGGCTGGCGCATTTTGGGGGCAGATTTTAGCAATGGGAGGACGGTGCAGATCATAGGAACCCGCAAAGTCACGTGACCTCAAGGTCAGATGGTGGAGGAAGTGGGGAAATAGGGGCGGTCACGTGACCGGGGTCAACGTCAGAGAAGGTCATTGACACTGCAGACAGGGGCAGCGTAGAGGGATTGTATGTACTGATGTAAAGTCCACGGCTCGAGTCTGTGGTTGTGTAGGCAGGCTGTAGTGAAATCAATACAGGCAAAGAGAAAGGAAGATTGATTGATTGGTGGTTGCTTTACACTGTGTCGGCAGCATAGGCCATATTCACAGCGAGAAATGTTTGTTTTTTGTTCAAACCATCGCTTTTACATGTAAAGGCAGACAATCAATTATGTGCCAATAGACACTCATTAAATTAGAAAGCTCACAATCATATATTTGTGGTCAAGGGAAACAAATTCCCATAGAAAAAAAAGAAGTTTTATTAATAATTGATAGAATCTATTTAGTAAACTATATGAGGTGGTACACAGTCTAGCTGCCCTCAAAAAGGCTAAAATGTTTTCCTGTTTTACCTTAGTAAAAAGGTCATGCATACTGTCTGCAGTGTAGAACTGTTGGCGCAGGGCCAAAAAATCAACGGAACTTAGTAAAAATGTGTTTGAGTGTCAGCGGGAACTGACACTCAAACACATTTTTACTAAGAGAAAGGAAGAGTATAAAGTGTGAAAGAAGAGAGAGAATCAATCCCTCTGGTTTATTATTTATATGGTACATGGATTCAGTGTAGAGTATCACCCCACCCCATTCCCCCAATGAGACAAACATTCTTAGCTCTACCAATAGGGATCCAGCATCCTGGTCCCCATGGTTACCAGTGATCTGCCCACCACCACCAAGCTGTGTGGCTCCCTGGCCACCACCTGCCTTGAGCCTGAGTGTGGTGATCCTGACTAGCAGAGGGGGGAGGGGGTAGTGTGTAGGGCTCTGAGTGCCCCTTACACACAGTCCTGCCAGCACCACTATGTCTATTTACCTATCAATCAAGCACCACCAGCAACTACATAAACACATTTATGCACCTGGCCATGTATACCTGTTTCACAATAGAACATTTGCATTCCCCCACCAATGCTTATTATCGGATGGTGCACTCACCTCACCCGCTCCCACAGCTTGGTTGTTGGAGTTTAACGTCCTGGCAACATCTAATGTCATATCAGGACGGGTACAGACTTGTGACAGTGCGCACTCATGGTGACTTTCATAGTGCTGCCCCACTGGGAAATCAGGCCGCCAGCACCATGACCTAATATCCCACTCAGTCATATCATCCTGACACTGAGCTAAACGGGTCCATGCCTTATCCTATTAATACCGAGCGCTTGACTAGGAAGTGGCAAGTATAAATTTTAATAGTTGTTGGTTTGACTCAAGTGGGAACCAAACTCCCAATCTCCCGCACGCGAAGCCGGCACTCTATCGACTCGGCCACTGCGTCCGGTGCCTCCCCAGGTGAAATGCCACATGCTCCTGGAGGAACAGGTAAGGTGGATGGCATCAAGGAGCCACAGATAGACTAGCGGTTAAGACGCTCGCACTGGAATGGCAGTGATGTGGGTTTGAGACCTGGGCCCGTATGCATGGAGCGGTGTTAGCGAGCCAAACCGCGGTTAGGGCGGGATCTCTGGTTTAGCGCCGAAAAGTCGCTACACATGGAGCAGTGTTAGACCAACACCACGAGTTTAAAGTCGGAGATTCTAACACCAGCCCATAGCAGGTTTACAGCGGTGTTAGTGTTAGGTTAGGGCCAAATCTATTCAATGCTATCATATTTAACAGAATACCATACGCAATAAGTGAAATTTCATCAAATTAACCCTAAAATCGAAGCAATATTAATGCCGCAGCTACATCAGCGGCGATATTAATATTGTCGAATCGACGAATGTAAACTAAACAAATTGCCACCCCCGCCACCCCCTGCCACCCCCCGCCGCCGCCGCAACGGCGGCGATATATTAGAGCCAAATCTATTCAATGCTATCATATTTAACAGAATTACATAGTCAATAAGTGAAATTTCAGCAAATTAACCCTAAATTCGAAGCGATATTAACGCCGCAGCTACATCGGCAGCGATATTAATATTGTCGAATCGACGAATGTAAACTAAACAAATCACCGCCACCGCCAAACAGGCTCAACAGTAACAAGGCTGCTGGTTCCTGGCCGCTGAATCGGCAGCGATATTGTGCAATACCGGTGCTCGCCAGCAACAGGCTCACCAGTAACAAGGCTGCTGGTTCCCAGCTGCCGAATCGGCGGTGATATTGTGCAATACCGGTGCTCGCCGGCAACAGGATCAGAGAGATTTCCATAATGTAAAATTAATTCACATATAGTTGACATGAACCGTTTAGGCCACCATGCATACGGCATGACATACTTTGCGACCCCCCTGATAACGGTGATAGCTACCCGGTGTTAGAGGGTTAACACCACACGCCGCTAACACCGCTCCATGCATATGGCCCCTGCTCTAGGTAAAATGTCCGTCTTGTTGCAACGCATCCTGCCCACTTCTCCATGATTCTGGTGCCATGACCAGGATGTTGTACAGCCTGAGTGATGTATGGTGTTGTGCTGTCCCTGCGTATATATGTAATGTATAAAACTTACGTGAGGTACAAAGTAATTATGCAAATATTATTATGTATGTAATGCTCCTGTCTTTTATTGTTCTTATTCCGATATTGCTCCTGTAAACCTTCCTTTTGATATGTTCCTTGCATCTATGGGTTACGTGAGGTTGGGGTGCGGCCTGGGGAATGGGAGGCCTGCTTCCAAGCAGCTCCCCTATTTCCCCTCCTTTCCTCCAGGCGGCGCCTCACCCACCTACTAACGGCCCATTTCGCCACCGATTTAGTTCAATAAATTAAAGGTAGGTCTTAAGGGCCAGCCGATGTTATAGGCTTGATCCACACGAATCTGACTTGTCTCCTCTTTTAATGTCTCTATTGGTTATGGAAGGAATTAATAAAGCGAGTATAAAGGCGCATAAGGGATATATATATATGGGTCGTTCTCTGAAACTTGGTACCCTGTCCTGATATGACCTTAGATGTTGCTAGGACGTAAAACAACAACAGACAAACAAACGAAACTTGGTACCACATATTTGGAGCCCATGATACAATGGACATAATTAATTTAATTTGTGTAATAGCAAGTCAAATAATTGGTTCCAATGAGCCTGAGGGGGGGGGGGGGTGTCATTGGATGTGAATGCTGAGGGAATGCCCAACCGGACTCCCTCCACCCATCCCCCGCCCCGGCCCTTAAACTGGCAAAGTAAGCATGCCAGATTAATCTTGGCGTGTTTGTCAAACTCTGACTGCAAAGGTTTCAGTAGTATCAGCTTGCATTGAATAGACTTAGCGTGATTTTCTATGCATCAACAAATACTTAATGCTGCATAGTTCAATGACAGTGTAGTGGTCTGTACTGACCACTCAGGCAAAGAGGCTCATAGACAGGTAGGCATGGATAGGGGGGTGGCATCAGGGAGCCTAGGTGGTGTAAAGGATAGCGTAGCAGTCTGCACTGACCTCTTAGGCAAGGAGCTGCATATACAGGTAGGCGTGGATAGTGTGGTGACATCAGGGAGGGAGCCTAGGTGGCGTAATGGATAGCGTAGCAGTCTGCACTGACCTCTTAGGCAAGAATCCGCATAGACAGGTAGGCGTGGATAGTGTGGTCCTAACAGGGAGCCTAGGTAGCGTAATGGTTAGTGTAGTAGTCGGCACTGACCACTCAGGCAAGGAGCCACATAAACAGGTAGGCACGGATAGTGTGGTGACATCAGGCAGCCTAGGTGGTGTAATGGTTAGTGTAGTAGTGTGCACTAACCTCTCAGGCAAGGAGCCGCATAGACAGGTAGGCATGGATAGTGTGGTGACATCAGGGAGCCTAGGTGATGTAATGGTTAGTGTAGTGGTCTGCACTGACCGCTCAGGTAAGGAGCCACATAGACAGGTAGGCGTGGATAGTGTGGTGACATCAGGGATCCAGGGACCATCACTGAAACCACCACTGACACTGACAGAACCACAGTGACACCATCATCATTGACAACATTATCACTGACACCGCCCCCACTGACAGCACCACTGAACCATCCGCTGACCACCCCACTGACACCACCATGCATGCGACTGCACACACACCCCACACTGACCAGCACCCACAGTGACACCATCTTCGCTGACACTACCCCCACTGACACCACAACAGTGACACCATCATCACTGATACCGCCCCCCACTGACAGCACCACAGTGACACCATCATCATTGACACCATCATCACTGACACAACCACCACTGACAGCACCATAGTGACACCATCATCATTGACACCCACCATGCAAAGCTCCGCTACTGACAGCACCACCATTGACACTACCATCACTGACACTAGAATCACTGACACCACCAGCATTAACACTAGAATCACTGACAACACCACTGTTGACACTAGAATCACTGACACCACCACTATTGACACTCGAATCACTGACACCAACACTATTGACACTAGAATCACTGACACCATCACCACTGACACCACAACCTCTGAAACTAGAACCACTGAAACCACCACCACTGATGCTAATATCACTGACACCACCACCACTGAGACTAGAACCACTGACACCACCACCACTGACACCACCACTGACACTACCACTGACACTAACATTGCTGACAGCATCACCATTGACACTAAAATCACTGACACCACCACTGACACCACCACCACTGACACTAGAATAACTGACACCATCACAAATGACAAGAGAATCACTGACATCACCACAACTGACACCACCACCCCTGACACCACCACCACTGACACTAGAATCACTGACACCACCACTGGCACTAGCATCACTAACACCACCACCATTGACACTAAAATCACAGACACCACCACTGACACTAGAATTACGGACACCACCACCACTGACACCACCACCATTGACACTAGAATAACTGACACCATCACAAATGACAAGAGAATCACTGATATCACCACAACTGACACCACCACCACTGACACCACCACCACTGACACCACCACCACTGATACCACCACCACTGACACTCACATCACTAACACCACCACCGCTGACACCACCACCACTGACACCAGAACTACTGACACCACCACCACCACTGAGCCCACCACCACTGACACTAACACCACTGACACCACCACCATTGAAACTAAAATCACTGACATCACCACTGACACTAGAATTATTGACGCCACCATCACTGACACCACCACCATCAGTGACACCACTACCACTGATACTAGAATAACTGACACCATCACAAATGACAACAGAATCACTGACAACACCATAACTGATGCCACCACCCCTGACACCACCACCACTGACACTAGAATCACTGACACCACCAGCACTGACACCACCAGCACTGACACTAGAAAAACTGGCACCATCACAAATGACACACCACCCCTAACACCACCGCTGATACTAGAATCACTGACACCACCACCCCTGACACCACCACCACTGACACTAGAATCACTGACTAGCCTCGAATCAAACATTCCTGCCTAGAAAACTATCCTCGAAACCAAACCGTCTTACCTAGAAGACTAGCCTCGAAACCAAACATTCCTACCTAGAAAACTAGCCTCGAAACCAAACCTTCTTGCCTAATATACTAGCCTCAAAACCAAATCGTACCACTCATACCCCGCCCACATACAAAGCAGAAATCTCTCCAAAACAAGGAAGGTGAGTTTTCTTTTTAATGTTTAAACCACTGGTCTTTACTTGTGATCTTTCTTCTTTCTCTATAAAAGAAAAAATCAAAGCGGAATTAGTTGTGCGCTGAGAATCTCTTCGCTAAAATTAGCAGCGGTGAACTGAGAGCACGTTTGGAAATCACAACATACGGAGGACATCTTACACCGGGAATATTTGTAGAAAGATCAAATTAAGAAATTTAAAAGAAAATTAAATTAAAACATTTAAAAATTAAAAGATTCAAAATTATAAACCTGCGCCATTCCCAAGCAAAGGTTCTCAAATTGCTCCTATGCCGTCTCCTTTTTATGTGCCTTATATTTGGAACGCTAGGAGTTCTAATATAATCATATGATTAGCAAGGTTTGTTTGTTGGTGCTTTGCGTCCTGGCAACATCTAAGGTCATCATTTGGTTGGTTGTTGGGAGTTTTTCCACCCTGGCAACATCTAAGGTCATATCAGTATGGGCACCGACTTGTGACAGTGCTGTTTGTTTGTTTGTGGTTTTACGTCCTAGCAACATCTAAGGGAATATCAGGATGGGTACAGAATTGTGCCAGTGCACACTCATGGCGACTTCATAGTGCTGCCCCACCGGGAGACCAGGCCGCCGGCACCATGACCCGATATCCCCACTCAGTCACATTATCCTGACACTGAGCCAACCAGTCCTTGTCCTATCCTATTGTCGTGGGGGTGATGAAAATGGGAAATATTGCACCTAGAGCGGGATTCGAACCCACATCTCTTTGCATTCTGGGCCAGTGTTCTAACCATTACACCACCTAGGCTCCCTGATATAACCACACTACCCATGCCTACCTGTCTATGTGGCTCCTTGCCTGTGAGGTCAGTGCAAAATAATACACTCGTCCCCCTGGAATTGTAAGTCTTTTACTGCTTACAATTACATACATACAGGCAATGTACTAACACATACATACACAGGGTAGGTTCAACAACCATACATCGCGTAGCTTATACAGGATTCGGGTCATGGCAACCAGTGTCATGGGGTGATGAAAATGGGGAATATTGTGCCTAGAGCGGGACTCGAACCCACATCTCTTTGCATTCCGGGCCAGTGTGCTAACCATTACACCACCTAGGCTCCCTGATATCACCCCACTACCCACGCCTACCTGTCTATGTGGCTCCTTGCTTGAGACGTCAGTGCAGACTACTACAATATTAATGTCAAGCGCCCGGCTAGGAAGCGACAAGCATCAATTTTATAAGTCATTGGTTTGACTCGACTGGGAATCAAACTCCCGATCTCCCGCACGCGAGGCCTGCGCTGTACCGATTCGGCCATCACGTGCCTTCTACTGGCCGCTGCTTGGTGGCTTTACGGGGCTTGTTTCATGTTGACGCATGAGTCATGGCATAATTAAATCTAAATAGCAGGCAGTGACTCTGTCATGTACAGCACCATCGACATTTTCTCGTCTGAAAAAATTAAAACTTTGGTAAATTAGTAGATACATAGCTACATAGTCCGATCAAACATCAAATTGTCCGAAAACCTCTACAATTATCTAGATTTGATTCTACATATCTAACTTTGATACTGGTGCATTTATTACGCAGGTGTTGCCACATGGAAGGGAACACTGAGTCAATTTAATAGAACCTTTTACTGCAGAAGCCTATTGTGATATTACTGAATGCCCGGCCACGTTTGGGACACCAGATAATATGACAAAACTCTCCCCTTCATACCTCTTATCTGTTAGCCCATTTAACCAATATTAAGGAAGAATGAAGACAAGTCACTCAGATAAACAGTGGGGAAGTTGTGCTTTATTAACACCGACTTCTGTCCACCTACCAGTGACCTATCATCCACTCCCCTTACCTTCTAGCCACACAAGATATCATTACCTCTTTAGCCTGTCTAGGGACAGGGGTCCTATGGCTGTGTTCCACTTAATTAGAATATCGGAATTTTGCCAGCATCAGACAGAGTGTCTGGGGTTCCTGCTCAAGAGTAGGTGTGTCTCACTCAAGAGCCAGGAGTAGAGTGATCTCTCTCCAGGGGGTCTGGAGCAGAGCTTAGAAAATATGATCTTGGCTTGAGGCTAGTGTGGTCAGAGGGCCAATGGGGTGTAGGTGACTGGGCAGTCCTCAGCCAGCCAATCAGGCACCTCCACAGTCTGGGTGGGTGGCACCCCCCCAGTAGGGGTGGCTGTCACTCAACCAAGCTGCAGGTGGTGCCCTCTGTGTATATGCAGATTAGGCTGGTGGGCCCACCCAGTGGTCATGTAGCTGCAAACAGTTACAATAGATCTCTGTTAAAATGGTCTTTTCTCCAATTGCACTCTTTATGAATGCATTGAGAAGTATTTCAACACTCATGTACTGTCTCTTATTTAGGAACATCTCTTCATTAATCTTAGGCATCATGTATGAACATATATTTCACACAGCTTATATCATGTCATAATGGGAGTGGGATATTATTACTTTTAGTTTACATAACATCGTCCACACTCCATCGCCCAAGAATAATAGTGCTGTCTACCAATATACAATTCTAAACCGAAAATCCGTATATTTTTACACTATGTTGTCGGAGTTTCGGCAAGCTTGCCAAAATTAATTGCGCATTTTTTAGGTTCAAATATCTTTAAAAGTAGTTATTTAAAATCAAAGAGACTTGAATTTAAAGCGGCACAGTCTGAACAAAAAAACAATACCTTTTCAAAACCAAAGCAATTTTCTAGATTTTATTCTGCATATCTAATTTAGATACTGGCGCATTTTTTTGCCACATAGAAGGGAATACTGAGTCAATTTAACAGAATATGTTGCTGCAGAAGCCTACGGTGTGAGAATTTTGGTGTGCTTGCCAAAATAAATTTGACATGTTTCAACTTCAAATATATCAAAAGTTAGCGATTTAATATAAAAGTTACTTCAAATTAAAGTAAGGTATATAATAATGATCAGTTTAATATATTTATCTCAGAAATGACATCAACTAAAAATCATCCAGTTTAAGCAGGGGACGTTTCAACCATGGGCAATTGGTCTTCCTCATGCCATTACTCCTTGCCCTATCCTAGTAATGCCAAGCGCCAGGCTAGGTAGCGACAAGTATAAATTTGTAAGTCATAGCTTATGGCAATTTTACGGAAAGGTAATAAATAACAGAACCACTATATCAAGTTTGGTGTTGAATTAATCCCATATTAAATGGTTGATTTATGTCCTCATGGTGCATTTAGGTTACACATTATTAAGTTTGACATTTTCATTCAGCATATTGAGTAGTTAAGATATAATTCATAACACAATAACAGATGTTCAGTGGACCAACATTTATTAGTACCTGTCTAGTGAAAATAACATGACATGTTGTAAAATTGTCCGATCTAATGGCATGAGTATAGATGTGAACTCTACTATAATAAATTGCAACTTATCTATATAATGGTAAATGGTAATATATAAAATCCAAAGGCATATGAGGGATATGTGGAGTTGGTAAACTATTACTCATTAGGTATAGAAATTGTATAGTAAAATAGTATAGAGGAGGAGTGTCACTTCTTAGATAGTCTTTGGAGGAGTCACCTCACATACCCCCTCCTCCCATGGTGTTATTTATGGATCACTGGCCACCACAAGGCACTGTAGCCAGCATGACAAGGCCTTGGATACAACAGATTGAACCCTGATTGGTGGATCAACCCATGTGACCACTGCCATCTTGGATTGTAGAAACCTATATAAGATAATAAACCAGGGAGTCTCACTCTCCTACTTTCACTCTTTACCTACTTTCCTTCATTACCTGTATTGATTTCTCATTAGCTTGTCCACACCATTCACACCACCAGCCGGCGACTTTACATGAAGTCACTCTCTCCACCCATAAAGCTGGTACATATGAGATTGTATGTGGAATTGTCTTTTTGAATGATGACATAGAGCTTTTTGACATTGCCAGAATGGGGCAGTGCAACAAGGTGAAGCTGGGTGCAGCAGGCAGGGATGATCTGTCTTCATAGATCAATATCCATTTTGCAAAGCCAGCCTCTGCAAATTGCTACTTCATACGAGGCAGTTGTACGCATTGCATGTTTGTTTGCTTGTTGTTGTTTTACGTCCTAGCAACACCTAAGGTCATATCAGTACACATAGCATGTGACAAGGCCAGGCCAAAAGGGTTTCGATATAGTTTGTTTGTTGGAGTTTTACATCCTGGCAATATCTGAGTTCATATCAAGACGGGTACCTACCGACTTGTGACAGTGTGCACTCATGGTGGCTTTATAGGGCTCCCACACTGGGAGACCTGGCCGTCAGCACCATGACCCCCATATCCCACTCAGTCATTATCCTGACACCAAGCAAACCAGTCCTTGCCCTGTCTTAATAATGCCGAGCACCAGGCTAGGAAGCGACAAGTATCAATTTTATAAGTCATTGGTTTGACTCGACCGAGAACCGAACTCCCGCCTTTCCGCACGCGATGCCCACACTCTACTGATTAGGCCACCACGTCCAGTTTGCATGTGACAAGGGCCTGTCAAAAGGGCTTCGATCGTGTTTGTTTGTTGGAGTTTTATGTCCTGGCAATATCTGAGGTCATATCAAGACGGGTACATACCAACTTGTGACAGTACGCACTCAAGGCGACTTTATAGTGCTGCCCCACTGGAAGAGCTGGCCAGCAGCATGATGACCTGATATCCCACTCAGTTACATTATCCTGACACTGAGCCAACTAGTTCTTGCCCTATCCTAGTAATGCCGAACGCCTGACTAGGTAGAGACAAGACTCAATTTTTAACTCATAGGTTTGACTCAACCAGGGTTTGAAACTGTGGGTTAAAATCCCGCAATCTACCATTGTACCAAAGCGGGAGACGGACGCTCAACTCATTCGGCCATCCAGTCTGGTCTCTCAGTGATGAGATGAAGGTCATTCGATCATTGGGAGATAGATGCCTGTCTGTATATCACATAGAGGTGGGACCAGTCTAATATGAAATCTGAGCAATATTGAACTCAGTAAGAAGGTGAAGGTCACTCAGTCCGTGGTAGATGAATGCCTGTTTGCATATCACAAATAGATGGGACCAGTCTAATCTGAAATTTGAGAAATATTGAACTCAGTAACAAGATGATGGTCACTCAGTCACTGGTAGATAAATGCCTGTCTGTATATCACAGATAGATGGGACCAGTCTGATCTGAGATCTTAGCAATATTGAACTCAGTAAGAAGGTGAAGGTCACTCAATCACTGGTAGATGAATGCCTGTCTGTATATCACAAATAGATGGGACCAGTCTAATCTTAAATTTGAGAAATATTGAACTCAGTAACAAGATGATGGTCACTCAGTCACTGGTAGATGAATGCCTGTCTGTATATCACAGATGGGACCAGTCTAATCTGAGATCTTAGCAATACCTGAAACCCATACAAATTATCCACAAATCTAACCTTCAAAATGTGACAAAAACAAAACACTAATTGCATGGACACAAGGTATTACAAATGTTAACTAAGTCACTAATATATTCGCAAACCCAAAAATAATGTAAAAGGAAATCAATCCATATGGATTATGACCACGACTGCACAGCGGCGAAAACAAGTGCATGCACTTAACCGTTATGAGCAGAATAAGCAACCATTACTTAAATATATATGTGTGATATAATCTATTATATAAATATAAATTGGCGGAGGGATGTATCTTATAATAATGATTATTTATTATCTATGATTTGAGAACTATTTCTTTGCATGCGTTTATATTTGCTGCCGGCCAGTACACCGACTTGCTGCTGCCCCACCCCCCTCCACCTTCTACTCACGCACTGTAGCCGCTTACCCCTCCCACTACACATCCATTTTTACTTTTAAGCTTTGTATAGGTAGGGCATTCATTGCTCGGCCAAGAGCCTTATCAAATAAATTAGGCTGTTCACCAACCTCCGTCTCGCCCTCTTTCTTTCATGTAGGCTGACTTTATGTGATGTATAAGCATTATGTGAGTATAAAGACGCGGAAGGAAATTATTATTAGTAGTATTATTATTATCCTTCTATTCATTACCTACCAACCATTGTCCTCGATGTATTCACCTCCTATATCTACTTGCTGCTACTGGTGGCGCCACCTTCGGCCTCCACCTGTACTACGGGCTCTCCCATTGTCATTCAAGCCCTGGAATTTTTCTGATATAAAGATAGACGCGTTTAGAATATGTCGCATACAAACAGGGCCAGGCTGTGCTGAACTTTGCGATGGCAACTGATCTAGTTCACATAACCAAGTTGCCTCCTGGGTAATCTGCTCAGCTCCGCGTCTGTCTCCCTGCTCCTGGGTGTGACGGCTCCTCCGTGTTACTAGCGCCACACCTGGCGGCTACTTACCATCGGACGCGGTGGCCGAATCGACAAAAGCGGAGGATTCCCGTGTGGAAGGTCGGGTGTTAGAATCCCAGCCGAGTCAAACCGATGACTTACTAAATTTATATTTGTCGCTAGCTAGCCTGGCACTCAACAATACTAGGATAGAGTAAAGACTGGTTAGGTCAGTATCAGGATAATGTATGGCTAAGTGGGAAATCAGGTCATGGTGTCAGCAGCCTGGTATCCCATTGGACAGCACTATAAAGTCGTCATGAGTGTGCACTGTCACTGGTTTTACTCTAACTCCCGACCTTCCGAAGAGGACGCCTACGCTATACCAATTCGGCTAGCACGTCAGGTATGTTGGTAATAACATCAGGGAACCTAGTTGGTGTGATGGTTAGCACACACACACCCTGGATGCAAAAGGTATGTTCGAATTCCGTTCTAGGCGCAATATTTCCCATCTTCAGAACACTCCCATGACACCGGTTTCCGTGACCAGGATCATGTACATGATACATGCTGTACAGTTGTTAAATACGCCCTGAAACCTCTGTAAGTGTGTTACCTGTATGGATGTAATTGTAGGCATTAAACAATGTACGGATGTAAGCCATGTAAAAGACTTATCATTCAAGGACGACAAGTGTAGTACTCACCACTGACCTCTCAGGCAAGGAGCCGCATAGACAGGTAGGTGTAGATAGGGTGCTGACATCAGGGAGCCTAGGTGGTGTAATGGTTAGTGTAGTACTCTGCACTGACCTCTCAGGCAAGGCGCCGCATAGACAGGCAGCCGTGGATAGGGTGTGACATCATGCAGCCTAGGTAGTGTAATGGTTAGTGTAGTAGTCTGCACTGACCTCTCAGGCAAGGAGCCGCATAGACAGGTAGGTGTGGGTAGTGTGGTGACATCAGGGAGCCTAGGTGGTGTAATGGTTAATGTAGTAGTCTGCACTGACCTCTCAGGCAAAGAGCCGCATAGACAGGTAGGTGTGGGGAGTGTGGTGACATCAGGGAGCCTAGGTGGTGTAATGGTTAATGTAGTAGTCTGCACTGACCTGTCAGGCAAGGAGCCGCATAGACTGGTAGGTGTGGGGAGTGTGGTGACATCAGGGAGTCTAGGTGGTGTAATGGTTAGTGTAGTAGTCTGCACTGACCTCTCAGGCAAGCAGCCACATAGAGAGGTAGGTGTATATATAGGGTGGTGACATCAGGGAGCCTAGGTGGTGTAATGGTTAGTGTTGTAGTCTGCAATGACCTCTCAGGCAAGCAGCCACATGGACAGGTAGGTGTGGATATAGGGTGATGACATCAGGGAGCATAGCTTAGCATATTGGCCCGGAATGCAAAGAGGCGTGGGTTCGAATTCTGCTCTAGGTGCAATATTTCCTATTTTCACCCCCCCCCCCTCCCAGGCATTATCTAGCTTTGTCAAATATCTCTGGTTTCACTGGATGCATTAAGCCCAGAACATTAACGCAGCACTGTCGGTTGGTTGCTGGAGTTTTACCTCCTCGCAACATCTAAGGTCATATTCGGACGGGTACCGACTTGGTACATCCTGGCAACACCTAAGGTCATATTAGGACGGGCACCGACTTGGTATATCCTGGCAACATCTAAGGTCATATGAGGATGGGCACCGACTTGTGACAGTGCTGTTTGTTTGTTTGTTGTTTTATGTCCTAGCAACATCTAAGTAAACGGGTATCGACTTGATACATCCTCGCAACATCTAAGGTCATATCAGGATGGGCACCGACTTGTGACAGTGCTGTTTGTTTCTTTGTTGTTTTATGTCCTAGCAACATCTAAGGTCATATTAGGACGGGTACCGACTTGTTACATCCTGGCAACATCTAAGGTCATATCAGGATGGGCACCGACTTGTGACAGTGCTGTTTGTTTGTTTGTTGTTTTACATCCTAGCAACATCTAAGGTAATATTAGGACGGGTACCGACTTGTGAGAGTGCGCACTCATGGCGACTTTATGGTTTTCCCCACTGGGAAATGAGGCTGCCAGCACCATGACCTGATATCCCACACAGTCACATTATCCTAACACTGACTTAACCAGTCCTTTCCCTATCCCCATCCTGATATGACCTTAGATGTTGCTAGGACGTAAAACAACAACAAACAAACAAACCTTGCCCTATCCTATTAATGCCGAGCGCCAGGCTAGGAATTACAAGTATCAATTTTATAAGTCATTGGTTTGACTTGACCGGGAAGCGAACTCACGACCTTCCGCATGCTATGCCTGCGCTCTGCTAATTAGGCCACCTCGCCCGGTATAGATAGATTGGAAATGACGATGTGTCAGCTTTCAGAAGAAAGCAAAGCTTGTTTTATTTAACAACGCCTCTAAAGCACATTGATTTTTATCATCGGCTATTGGACGTCAAACATATGGTCATTCTGACATATTTCTTTGGAGGAAACCTGCTGCCGCCACATAGGCTACTCTTTCCGAAAAGCAGCAAGGGGTCTTTTATATGCACTTTCCCACAGACAGGACAACAAATACGTTTTCACCATCCACGTTACCCCATAAATCATCACAGCCTCGAATTGGATATTAGGACAGGGACGCCAGATATGGCGCATTATGTGTGGCGCTACCTCCCGGATGTACCCCGCACTAATGACGTCCATCTTGTTATGTCAGACGCCCACAGTGACGTCACGCCCCGACAATGACGTGTTAGTGCGTGATGGAAGGCTGTCTATTTCTGAATCGATATGTAGGGATATAGAATTGTGTATATATATATACATATATATATATATATATATATATATATATATAGAACTGAACTCTTCATTTATACATGCAGTATGCATTGATTGATTGATTGATTGATTGGTGGGTTTTTTACGCCGTGTCGGCATCATAGGCCATATTCATGGCGAGAATCATTTGTGTTTTTATTCAAACATCGATTGTATGTAGAATGTAAAAGCAGACAAAACAATGTGTCAATAGACACTCGTGAATTTAAAAAGCTCGCAATCATATAATTTGTGTTCAAAGGAAATACAATTCTAGATTAAAGTTTAAGGTTTTTATTATTATTAATTGATCAATTTGGTTTCATCATCATCATGCTGTCGGTCGCGATGCGACAAAGACTGCTTTCATTACTTGACTGCTGCTCTCCATTTAGCTCTCTGCTGTGAGAGTTGCGCCCATGAGTCGGTCTTAATATCTCTCAGCTTCAGATTTCTCTTGATGGTATCCTTGAACCGGAGACGAGGGCGCCCTCTCTTTCTGTAACCAGAAGACAGATGAGAATAGAGGATCTGCTTTGGTAGCCTGTCTGATGTCACCCTCATGAGGTGTTCTGTCCCCTCCCCTCTTTTTGATCAGAAGATCTTCCATAGAGGGCAGCCCCATCCGATCGAGTATTTCCTTATTTGTCACTTTGTCCTTCCAGGTTAGGCTCATGATTGAAGGCAGATGTCGCATCATGAAGGCATGCAGCTTTTTCACCTGTGGTATGTACACTGTCCAAGCCTCGGCTCCATATAGTAGGGTGGATAGCACGATTGCACGGTAGATCTTGCCTTCGACCCGCATGGACGCATGGTGGTTGTTCCAGAGTCGCTGGCGTAGTCGGCCGAAAGATGTGCTAGCCTTGGCCATCCTCCTCTGTATTTCAGGATCAATGCGTCCATCACTTGATATAGTGCTTCCGAGGTAGGTGAATTCCGGAACAGAGTTCAGCTTGTTTCCGTCAACCATGATATCCTCCTCTCGGGTTCTTGTAGAGTTGGGTTGGTACAGCACCTCTGTCTTCTTGATGTTAATCTTCAGGCCGAACTTCTTTGATGCATCTGAGAAAGCGTCCACTATCTTCTGGTTGCACAGACCAGCTGTCCTCAAAAAGGCTAAAATGTCTTCTTGTTTTACTTTACAAAAAGGTTCATGCTTGCTGACTGCAGTGTAAAACTGTTGGTGCAAGGCCTGCATTATACATATATAACTAGACAGTATACACATATAACTATACAGTATACATATATAACTACACAGTATGCATCTATAATTATATGTATGTTGTTGCATATGTACTTATATAAGTCATAAGCCATATAAACAGAAAATAGAGCCAAAGTAAAATCCTGGTCAACGTGCAAGGTGAATGAATACACAACAAATATGCACCTCAGACCACATGAATCTTACAGACGTCATTACATTTATTCAACTTTTCGTTTCCATACATCAACTGTGGTATTGTGTAACCCAGGTTTCCTCTGTTCGCCAAAGACCGGAAGTTAGATAGAATGTCAGGCGTTGTGTGATGGCCGCAGGCGCCCCGGTCACGTGGTACACCTGGCGGCCAAGTGCGTGCTAGAATGACTCTGTTCACTTCAGGAAAGTTCAGCGCCACCTACCTGGCGCGGTGGTCGAGTCGGCAGAGCGCAGGCCTCGCGTGCGGGAGGTCGGGAGTTCGCTTCCCGGTAGAGTCAAACCGAAGACTTATCAAATTGATACTTGTCGCTTCCTAGCCTGGTGCTCAGCATTATTAGGACATGGCAAGGACTGGTTAGCTCAGTGTCAGGATAATGTGACTGAGTGGGATATTGGGTCATGGTGGTGGTGGGCTGGTATCCCAGTGGGGCAGCACTATACATTCGCCATGAATGCGCACTGTCACAACTATGTAGGTACCCGTCCTGATATGACCTTAGATGTTGCTAGGACGTAAAACAACAACATCAACATCAAAGCCAGGGAGGCTTGGATTGATTGTGTTGCGGTCATTGGTTTGTTTGTTGGAATTGTGTGTCCTGGCAACATCTAAGGTCATATCAGAATGGGTATCTGGAGACTACTGACAGTGTGGATTCATCGTAAGTTTATAGTGCTGCCCCACTGGGAGACAAAACTGCCAGAACCATTACCCGATATCCCACTTAGTCACATTATCCTGACACTGAGCTAACCAGTTCTTGCCCTATCCTATTAATGCCGAGTGCCAGGCTAGGTAGCGACAAGTATCAATTTGGTAAGTCATTGCTTTGACTCGGCTGGGATTCCAACTCCCGACCTTCCACATGGGAGTAAGAAGCCTGCGCTCTAAATCATTAATTATATGCATTCTATTGTGTTCTTACATTCCTTTTTATTTCCTTTAAACACGTGGCAACAATTTTGTCCTTATAATTTCTTACGACTATTTTTACCAGGCGTGGTGGCTGAATCGTTAGAGTGCAGGCTTCCCATGTGGAAGGTCGGGATTTTGAATCCGAGCCGAATCAAACCAATGACTTACAAAATTGATACTTGTCGCTACCTAGCCTGGCGCTCAGCATTAATAGGATAGGGCAAGGACTGGTTCGTACAGTATAATGACAATGTGAGTCAGTGGGAAATCGGGTCATGGTGCTGGTGGCCTGGTCTCCCAGTGGGGCGGCACTATGAAGTCGCCATGAGTGCACACTGTCACAAGTCTGTAGGTACCCATCGTGATATGACCTTAGATGTTGCTAGGATGTAAAACAGCAACCAACAAACAAATCATGGATTAAGTTCCTGAATGGAAGAGAAGCAGAGTCCTGATGGGCGATCAGTGGTTGGATGAGTCAGCAGTAAGTGGGGGTTGGTGTGTGTGTGGGGGGGGGGGGGTGAAACGATAGTTGGTCCTGAAAGGGACAACTTGCAGGGAGAATCGGTTAATATTTATTGCAAAGGAAATCAGGTGCAATTTATATATTTGGCGAAATGTGTTGAGTTTTATTACATGGGGGGGGGGGGGGGGGGGGGGGGGAACTTGTTTCCATTTATTCCGAGAATGTGTTTCTCTGCATAAATAATAAATAACACTGTCATCTCTCCCTCTCCTTCTTTCTAACTCCCCATCTCTCTCACTCCCCTCATCTCTCACTTCCTTCGTCTCTCACTCCCCACCTCGCTCACTTCCTTCCTCCCCACCTCCATCCTCTCTCAATCCCCCTCACCCTAGTTTCCTCATTACCCCATTCCTTGTCACTCCTCCCGCTCTCCTCTTCCTATCCATCCTCTCCTCCTCTCTTCTTCCTCTCCCCCCCTCCCCTCCCTGCCCCCCCCCTCCCTCCTCCTCTCCTCCTCTCCTCCTCCCCTTATTATTTTCTCCCCTCCCCTCCTCCCCCTCCCCCCTCCTCCCCTCCTCTCCTCTTCCCTTCCTTCTCTTCTCCCCTCCTCCTCTCCTCCTCTCCTCCCACCTCCTCCTCTCTTCTCCCCTCCCCTCCCCCCCTCCCCTCCTCCTCTCCTCCTCCCCCTCCTTCTCTTCTCCCCTCCTCCTCTCCTCCTCTCCTCCTCCCCTCCTTCCTTCTCCCCTCCTCCTCTCCTCCTCCCCTCCTTCTCTCCCCCCTCCCATCCTCCCCCTCCCCTCCTCTCCTCCTCCCCTCCTCTCTTCTCCCCTCCCCACTCCCCTCCTCCTCTCCTCCTCCCCTCATTCTCTGTCTCCCCTCCTCCTCTCCTCCTCCCCTCCTTCTCTCCCTCCCCTCCCCTCCTCCCCTCCCCCTCCTCCTCCTCTCCTCTCCTACTCCCCTCCTTCTCTTCTCCCCTCCTCCTTCACTCCTCCCCTCCTCCTCCCCCTCCTCTCTTCTCCTTCACTCCTCCTCTCGTCTCCTCCTCCCCACCTCCCCTCTCCACATCCCCATCCCATCTCCCCATCCCACCTCCCCTTCCTTGCTACCCACGTACCCTCCTCCACAACTCCCCTCCTCCTCCACCTCCACCTCCTCTCCTCCTTCCCTAGTCTCCACCTCACCTCCCCACCTCCCCACCTCCCAACCTCCCACCTCCCCACCTCCCCACCTCCCCACCTCCCCACCTCCCCACCACCTCCCATTCGCCAGTCCTTGCTGTGTCAGCGGATGGTACTTGTCTGTTCTCCGCGATCACTCACCTTTACCTGAAACTTAACCCAATGACGGTGTGTCTAAAAGGGGTCCACTTTACCAATAATTGACTCGCAACAATCCCACCCTGCACCCTGCCCCTAAATGTTAATAATGTGTTGGTGCCGTGTGGCTGGGATCTGTTGACCTTTGACCTTTAGCAGGACCATGGGACTTTGGCTGTAAGGCCTTGTGTTCACGTGAAGCCCTGCAAGGCTGGGGCAACAGCAAGCGAAGGGCCGTACTGTACAACGCAGAGCTTCCAGCATCATTTTGTTGCAATGCCTGCAGCGATCAAAGTATCACCTTTGGCGGTAGATAAAAGATTTAACAATGCCCCTCCCCCGCATCCTCGCTTGCTCTCCTGTGGGTTTCCCCCCTCTACCACCCACCCCAATGGGCCCCCCCTCCCCTGCCACCACCCTTAACCATCATGAACAAACCATCAACACACCGAACATCCTACACAACTATCAATCTGTTTAAACACATTGAACATTATATAAGACAGACAAAATGTCTTGTCAACTATAAACTTAGCTTGTTTTATGAGAGAAAAAATGTAACGATTGTTTGAGTTGCCCCGAGTATAGACCTTCTAGTCGGTGCTGTTCCCCATTTTTGCATGAACTACAGAGACTGGTGCTGTACATTATACAGCAGGAGCCACTCCCTTAATTCTACAGGATCAGTGCTGTGACTAATACAGCACTGATCAAACTTAGATTATTGAGACTGTCGATTCCAATAGGAAGATGGCCAGAAGACCAGTGCTCCGGTGCTGACAAATGTCATATTCAGATGAATAAATACTTTACCCCCAAAAAAAAGAAGAAAAAAAAAAAGATCCAAACAAAATCTGTAAAACACGTACAATGACAATGAAAGTCAAAATACAAATGTAATATTTAAAGCAAGTTTACTGGGGTTGGTCCCACTGCTCCAGTGGTCACAGCTGGTCCCATGTGTTACTAACAACCCCGACCTGTGGGATTTCGGGTCATTGTGCTGGCGGCCTGGTCTCCAAGTGGGGCAGCACTATAAAGTCACCATAAGTGCGCACTGTCCTGATATGACCTTTTTAAAAAAAAGATTTATACTGCCTATCATGGATATGTCTGAATAGACTTGTTTTCACCATTAGACAGTTTGTCGATAGATTGTTCATTTGTTTGTTTGTTGTTGTTTTACATACTAGCAACATCTAAGGTCATATCAGGATGGGTACCGACTTGTGACAGTGCACACTCATGATGACTTTATAGTGCTGTCCCACAGGGAAACCAGGCTGCCGCACCATGACCTGGTATCCCACTCAGTCACATTATCCTGACACTGAGCACACCAGTCCTTGCCCTGTCCTAATAATGCCGAGTGCCTGGGTAGGAAGCAACAAGTATCAATTTTTAAGTCATTGGTTTGACTCGACCACGGCTCGAACCCACGACCCCACGATTTACCAGCACGGGAGACGGACGCTCTAACTCATTCGGCCATCCTGTCTGGTCCTTGTCGATAGAAAGCCCGAGCCTACACTTTTACCGACCCAAGGGATTTTTAACCTCCCACACCACATAGACATGGTATGAGAGCAACTGGCCTTTGATGAAGCTGTAAGTTATACCAAGCGGTGGAAATCCAAATTGGCAGAGGTGGGGGCACCGGGAATCAAACCACTGACCTTCAGATTAGGAGTCCGACCTAGAAAAAAGTCAGACACTCTAACCACTCCGCCACAGAGAACACCAGGGCCCGTATGCATGGAGCGGTGTTAGCGGCGTGTGGTGTTATACCTCTAACTCCGGGTACCTATCTCCGGTTATCAGCGTCGTCGAGAACTATGTCAAGCCGTATGCATGGGCGCTTAAACGGTGAGTGTTAGCTAAACGTGAATGTATTTATAGATTTGGGAAATCCCTCTGCGTTTGTAGCCATATATTAGGCTCAAATCTATTAAATGCTATCATATTTAACAGAATTACATACGCAATAAGTGAAATTTTATCAATTTAACCCTAAATTCGAACCGTTATTAACGCTACCGCCGCATTGGCGGCGATATTCATATTGTCGAATCGACGAATGTAAAGTAAAAAAATCGCCGCCACCGAATCGGCGGCTATATATTAGGCCCAAATCTTTTCAATGCGATCATATTTGACAGAATTACATACACAATAAGTGAAATTTCAGCAAATTAACCCTAAATTCGAAGCAATATTAATGCTGCCACCGTAACGACGGCGATATTAATAGTTATATTTTCGAATCGACGAACGTAAAGTAAACAAATTGCCGCCGCTGCTGCATCGACGTCGCTTTCCATACTGGCAGCGGCGGCGGTTTGTTTACTGTACCTTCGTCGATTCAAAAATATAACTATTAATATCACCGCCAATGCGGCTGCTGCGTTAATATCGCTTTGTTTTTAGGGTTAATTTGCTTAAATTTCACTTATTGCGTATGTAATTCTGTTAAATATGATAGCATTGAGTAGATTTGGGTTCCATCCTGACACTAACCTAACACTAACACCGCTGTAAACCTGCTATGAGCAGAGTTAGAATTTCCGAGTTTAATCGCTCGGTGTTAGGCCTAGCACTGCTCCATGCATACCGACTTTTCGGCTCTAAACCAGAAATCCCGCCATAAACGCGTTTTGGGTCGGTAACACCGCTCCATGCATACGGCCCCAGATGTTGCCGGGATGTGAAACTCCAACAACCAACCATCCATACTATTGGTTCATTGTGTAACAGGATGTCATTTTCGGGGGATAAGGGGTTTACCACAGAGCAGGGCGGTGGGGGTGGGGGTGGGGGTGGGGGGGAGTTATGGCCGACCAGGGATGGCAGCATGGGACGGTGGGGGCTGTTGTTTGTAAGGGGTTTACATCCTGGCAACATCTAAGGTCATATCCGGATGGTTACCGAATTGTGACAGTGGGCACTCATGGCAACTTAATAGTGCAAATGCATAGACTGACTCATGGACATCACTCTCACAGCAGAGAGCTAAATGGAGAGTGGCAGTCAAGTAATGAAAGCAGTCTTTGTCGCATCACGACCGACAGCATGATGATGATGATGATGATGATGATGATGATGACCTAGGCCTTGAGTTGGACACCCAACTAAACTACAACCTATGTATAAACTAAATTATTCAAAAGGTAAACCAGAAACTGTAGCTATTGGCAAAGCTAAGAGAACTTCTAAAAAAAACTGCAAATACTGCAGAACAGAGCCCTACAAATCTGCCTCAGAGTAGACAAGCTGCACTCCACCTATGACATACACAAAAGAAACAAAGTAAAATTACTAGAAAATAGGAGAATAATTCATTTGAAAACATTAGTATATAGCTATAGTCAAAACAATAAACTCCTAACAAAACCACAAAGGACTACTAGAGCAAATAATGTGCCACTACTAAAGCAGACCAGAAGCCAAATAAAAGCTCACAAGAGAAGCACGCTGGAAATGGCTGCCCAAACGGTAAAGGAACAACAAATTCCTGACCTAAAAACATACCAAAAATATCTTTGCAAAATGAGGCTAGGAAACCCCCACTAAGCTGCACTGCAAAGGGGTGTGTGATATGTCACAGCCCACCAGCGGGATGCCCAATAGAAGGTAACCATGCCAAAAGTAGCCAGATAGCACACCACACAGCTACGTACAAGCCTATGATATGTTAATAGAAGTAGGCTAGTCTAGTAGTAAGAGTAGAACAAATAAAACACATATATGCCAAGAATTTTTTTTTAAACTAACATAGGCTACTAACCATACCAACCAACTATCTATCTGCTACTGAAATGCAGGCAATCAAATACCTTATCAGCAGCTACTGTGTGATAAGATAACACCAACACTACTGGGGCCATATGTATGTGTCGGGGTTAACGCGGCGAAGCTGATTTACGGCGGGTATTCCGGGTTAGCGGAATGTATGTATGTGCCGGTGTTAGACAAACACCACAAGCTTAAAGTCGCCTGCACTAACCCCAAGCCATAGGATGGTTAACGTCGATGTTAGGGACCAATTATGCCCAAATCTATTCAATGCGATTATATTTAACAGAATTACATACGCAATAAGTGAAATTTTATCAATTTAACCCTAAATTCGAACCGTTATTAACACTGCCGCCGCATTGGCGGCGATATTAATAGTGTCGAATCGACGAATGTAAAGTAAACAAATCGCCGCCGCCGCAGTGACATCGATATCCATACTGCCAGAACGCCGCCGCATTGGCGGCAATATATTAGGCCCAAATCTATTTAATGCGATCATATTTAACAGAATTACATACGTAATAAGTGAAATTTGATCGATTTAACCCTAAATTCGAACCATTATTAACACTGCCGCCGGATTGGTGGCGATATTAATAGTGTTGAATCGATGAATGTAAACTAAACAAATAGCATTGCTCGCCGGCAACAGGCTCACCACTAAGAAGGCTGCTTGCTCGCCGGCAACAGGCTCACCACTAAGAAGGCTGCTGGTTCCTGGCCGCCGATATTGTCAAATAGCGGTGCTCGCCGGGTACAGGCTCAGAGGGGCCCCCCAAGTTGCTAAATAACTAATACGTTAACTAACCCCGCCGCGCTTTGGACACATACATACCCCGTGACACATCTGGAGCACCGGCATTAGATAACCCGGGACCCGCCTTTAACACCGGAGCCGATAAAAAGTTGCTCATACATATGGCCCCAGCTGGCCAGCATTGAAAACAAGCCTGAATACCCAGGCTTATATGCTATGGACAGTATAAATAGAGCCTCAATAAAAATTTAAAAAAAAGAAAAACTGCTGCCATTTCTTCGCCTTCTCTCAGTCCGCCTGCAGCCCGGGCCACACGCCCCTCTCCGTATACTACTAGGCTTCCTGACCTTTATCCGCTCCAAAGTCTCACACCAACATTATATACTACTTACACTATATACACTATACAGTACAACCCCGTTAAACAAAGCCCGGTTAAACCAAACGATCGGTTAATCCAAACTTTTTTCGCGGCCAGCAAAATACTACCATTTATCATATAAAAAAGTTGGTTAAACCAAAGTCGGTTAATCAAAACTATCGGTTAATCCAAACAAAATTGTCGGACCTCAGGCCACTTCCGGTACGGTTAAACCAAACTTTCATGTGGTTATAAGGTCATCTGAGACCCCACCAAATTTGTTATATGATAAATGGTAGTATTTTGAAGGAACCCTAGAAATTTGTTTGGATTTACCAATCGTTTGGTTTAACCGAGCTTGGTTAAATGGGGTTATACTGTATGTACGTCAAAAACAATAATCAAAGTGTCCACATATATTGTATATTACATGTGTAATACATTCTTACTCAAAGTCAAAGTCGAAACCAAAGCTGGGTTAAACCAATGATCGGTTAATCCAAACGAATTTCTAGGGCCCCTTCAAGTTTGGTTTAACGGGGTTAAATTGTATTTAAAGTTGCATAGTCCGATGGTTTTGAATTTCTCTCATTTTCTGAGATAAACATATTAGGTTGTTCATTATAATCTACCTTACTTCAATTTGAAGTAACTTTTATTTTAAATCGCAAACTTTTGAGATATTTGAAATGGAAACATGCTAAATTAATTTTGGCAAGCTTGCCAACACTCTATCACCATAGGCTTCTACAGTAAAAGGTTGTATTAATTGACTCAGTAGTCCCTTGTATGTGCCGGTAAATGTTTAATAAGTGCATCTGTATCTAAGGTAGATATATAGAATCAAATCTAGATAATTGCTTTGGTTTTGAAAATTTGATGTTTTCATCGGACTATGCAGCTTTAATAGCTGCCTGCCAACTCCTCTCAGGCAAGGACAGACATATACAGGGCGCATTTTTTATGTTTTAAATCTGAGTCATTAACCAGACGGGATGGCCGAGTGAGTTGAGCGTCCATCTCCTGTTTTGAGATATCAGGGGATCCGAACCCATGGTGTAGTGGGTTCGAACCCTGGTCGAGTCAAATCAATGACTTATAAAATTGATACTTGTCGCTTCCTAGGCTGGCGCTCGGCATTATTAGGATATGGCAAGGACTGGTTGGCTCGGATTCTGGATAATCTGACTGAGTCGGATATCAGGTCATGGTTCAAACCGATTCAAACCGGTTCAAACCGGTTCAAACCTGGTGCTCGCCGGTTCTGACGGGTTCTGACCGGGTCAAACCAGCTCAAACCTGGTTCTCGCCGGTTCTGACCGTTCTATAGGGTTTGACGGATCATGTAGTTCAACAGACTAGTTGGTCTGACCGTTTGACAGTCAGAACGGTTCAGAAGTTCTGAAGGTTCGGACGTCAGGTTTAATAGTAGTGGCATTACACGATGTCTAAAACTATCGGACTGTTCAACTTTAATATATGGCATTACAGACATGTTCAGACCGGTATCGGACTGTTACACCTTTACTGATATGGTTCTGAACGTCTAGCACGTTCGGACTGGTACAACTTTAAGTACAGTTCATATCATGACTGTAAAGCTATCGGCTGTAAGCTATGATATGGCATTACACAATGTCTAAAACTATCGACTGTTCCACTTTAATATATGGCATTACCATGTCTAAAACTATCGACTGTAAAACTTAATAAGGTAGCATTAACAATCAACGACATTGTCCCTAAAACTACAACTCAAAACTATCGGACTATGCCACTTTAATATATGGCATTACACAATGTCTAAAACTATCAGACTGTACAACTTTAATATATGGCATTACACAATGTCTAAAACTATCGGACTGTACAACTTTAATATATGGCATTACACAATGTCTAAAACTATCAGACTGTACACCTTTAATATATGGCATTACAGAATGTCTAAAACTATCAGACTGTACAACTTTAATAAATAACATTACACAATGTCTAAAACTATCGGACTGTACAACTTTAACATATGGCATTACAGAATGTCTAAAACTATCAGACTGTACACCTTTAATACATGACATTACAGAATATCTAAAACTATCGGACTGTACACCTTTAATATATGGCATTACAGAATGTCTAAAACTATCAGACTGTACACCTTTAATATATGGCATTACACAATGTCTAAAACTATCGGACTGTACACCTTTAATATATGGCATTACAGAATGTCTAAAACTATCGGACTGTACACCTTTAATAAATGGCATTACACAATGTCTAAAACTATCGGACTGTACAACTTTAATAAATAACATTACACAATGTCTAAAACTATCGGACTGTACACCTTTAATACATGACATTACAGAATATCTAAAACTATCGGACTGTACAACTTTAATAAATAACATTACAGAATGTCTAAAACTATCGGACTGTACACCTTTAATAAATGGCATTACACAATGTCTAAAACTATCGGACTGTACAACTTTAATATATGGCATTACACAATGTCTAAAACTATCGGACTGTACACCTTTAATATATGGCATTACACAATGTCTAAAACTATCGGACTGTACAACTTTAATATATGGCATTACAGAATGTCTAAAACTATCGGACTGTACACCTTTAATAAATGGCATTACAGAATGTCTAAAACTATCAGACTGTACACCTTTAATATATGGCATTACAGAATGTCTAAAACTATCAGACTGTACAACTTTAATAGATGGCATTACACAATGTCTAAGACTATCGGACTGTACACCTTTAATATATGGCATTACACAATGTCTAAAACTATCGGACTGTACACCTTTAATAGATGGCATTACAGCATGTCTAAATATGGCTTGTAACGCATTCCCAGAGGTTTTATTCGTTTCAAATCCACATCTATTTAACTTGAAGTTGGTGTTTGTTGTATTTTGGGGTTTTACATCCTAGCAACATCTGTGATAATATGAGCATGGGCATTGACTTGTGACAGCACACACTCATGGCGACTTTATAGTGCTGTCCCACTGGGAGACCAGGCCATCAGCACCATGACCTGAAATCCCAGTCAGTCACATTATCCTGACATTGAGCCAGCCAGTCCGTGTCCTATCCTAGTAACACCAAGTGTCAGGCTGGGTAGCGACAAGTATCAATTATGTAAGTCATTGGCCTGACTTGGTCAGGTTTTCGAATCCCACAACCTTCTGCGCAGGAAGTCTGCGCTTTTACAAATTCAAGTCATCATCATCATCATCATCATGCTGTCAGTCGCGATGCGACAAAGACTGCTTTCATTACTTGACCGTCACTATCCATTTAGCTCTTTGCTATGAGAGTGATGTCCATGAGTCGGTCTTACTCTTAATGTCTCTCAGCTTCAGGTTTCTCTTGATGGTATCCTTGAACCGGAGATGAGGGCGCCCTCTCTTTCTGTAACCAGAAGACAGTTAAGAGTCGAGGATCTGCTTTGGTAGCCTATCTGATGACATCCTCTTGAGGTGTCCAGTCCACCGGAGATTCTTTTTGATCAGAAGATCTTCCATAGAGGGCAGCCATGTCTGTTCGAGTATTTCCTTATTTATCAGTTTGTCCTTCCAAAATAGCCTCATGATTGAACGCAGATGTCGCATCATGAAGGCATGCAGCTTTTTCACCTGTCATCTGTCCACTGTCCAGGCTTCGGGTCCGTATAGTCGGGTGGATAGCACGATTGCACGGTAGATCTTGCCTTTGACCCACATGGATATGGTGGTTGTTCCAGAGTCTCTGGCGTAGTTGGCCGAAAGATGCGCTAGCCTTGGCGATCCCTCCTCTGTATTTCAGCATCAATGTGTCCATCACTTGATATAGTGCTTCCGAGGTAGGTGAATTCTGGAACAGAGTTCAGCTTGTTTCCGTCAACCATGATATCCTCCTCTCGGGTTCTTGTAGAGTTGGGTTGGTACAGCACCTCCTTCTTCTTGATATTAATCTTCAGCCCAAACTACAAATTCAAGTACCGAGTGTAAAAGTCTTTGGTTTGAATCAGCTGGGGTTCGAAAATCCGGTAACTTCCCGCTTGGGAAAGCCAGCGAGCGCTCGACCGACTAGGCTATCTCGTCCGTGCAATTAGCTACAGAAGGGAAAATATCACTCTCCAAACAGATTAAATATCACTCTCCAAGCAGATTAAACACCACTCTCCCAGCAGAATAGCCGTCGGCTGCTGCTGCTTCTGGCAAGATCCATTCAGTGGAGCCCATGCTCATCTAAGCGGAAACCCCCACGCATTTCAAACGCCGCTTCTTCCCACCAGGCGACGCCACCACATGACCACGTTAGAGCGCGCCGCCTGGCGGGAATTGTGACGTCATAGAAAACCCAGAGTGCTTTGTGAATATGATTGGTTGGTTGGTTGTTTCTTTGTTGGAGTGTTACGTCCTGGTAACATCTAAGGTCATATCAGGACTGATACTGACTTGTTGATTGGTTCGTTGAGTGGTTGGTTATTGGAGTTTTACGTCCTGGCAACATCTAAGGTCATATCAGGACGCGTATACCTACATACTTGTTGGTTGTTTGGTTGTTGGAGGTTCATGTCCTGGCAACATCTAAGGTCATATCAGGACGGGTACCGAAAAGTGTTGGTTGGTTGGTTGTTTCTTTGTTGGAGTTTTACATCCTGGCAACATGTAAGGTCATATCAGGACGGGTACTGACTTGTTGATTGGTTGGTTGGGTGGTTGGTTGTTGGAGTTTTACGTCCTGGCAACATGTACGGTCATATCAGGATGGGTACTGACTTGTTGATTGGTTGGTTGGGTGGTTGATTGCTGGAGTTGTATGTCCTGGCAACAGCTAAGGTCATATCAGGACAGGTACTGACTTCTTGATTGGTTGGTTGGGTGGTTAGTTGTTGGAGCTTTACGTCCTGGCACATCAAAGGTCATATCAGGACGGGTACCTACATATGTGATGGTTGGTTGGTTGTTGGAGTTTTACGTCCTGACAGCAACGAAGTCCATATCAGGACAGGCACCTACAAATGTGCTGGTCAGTTGTTCGCGGTTTACGTCCTGGCAACATCTAAGTCCATATCAAGACGGGTACCTACAGACTGTTTCTTGGAGTTTTACGTCCTGGTAACATCTAAAGTCATATCAGGACGGGTACCGAGTTGTTGGTTTGTTGGTGGAGTTTTATGTTCTGGCAACATCTGGGCACGTCCTTACACATTGGTAACATGGTCTTTGTATGAAAAGTAATAAATATTAGGCTTCATTGAATTTTGCAATTTTAAAGTATGTGAGGAATTCCTTAGCTCAGAACGAGGTTGGCCCAGAAACAAACTGCGGTCGTCACGTTTGCATGAAGTAGGTATGCTCTAGACAAGACTTGTTTACTTCGGCTGAGACCCGATAGACCCTGTATATTGCTATGGAACTTTTGAGTTACAGAATTTCATTGTGTTACATGCTGCAAATTGTGTATTGAACAGCAAAGAACCTATAACACTACGACAGCTCACTCCTTATCTCTCCCATGGTAATGCAAATTTCGCAGTGCCACCTTGTGGTGGGTTTGATCAGCCCGGCTGCTGGTTGGTGTTTCACATGTAAACACATACAATTATATTATACATGAGATAGGTAAATATGAATACACATCAATATGAAATTGCTATGAACAAATACGCATCATCATCAGAATCATCATCAGCATCGCCATCATCACACGTCTTTCACATTCATATATACATTTATACATATAATATAGCAAATGTGTAATCAAGAGAACAGCAGCCAGCGCACCAAGTGGTGGGTTCGATCATTTTGATTACACAGTACAGGCTGAGTGAACTGTCTTAGTGCTATAGGGTCTTTGTCAACAGTTATTGTATACCTTATTCTATATACCTTTTGTGTAAATAACCCTGAATTGAAAAATGGCTGGACGACCAGTGCTTTGGCACTGACAAAATACTTATTCAGCAGAATAAACTTCTTTTTTTTAAATATCGGAGCGTTCACATGTTGTGAGTGAGAATTCTGGTCACAATTATTAAAGTTGCATAGTTCGATATATTTTTGAGTTTATGTTACGTTCTGAATATTAAGTTGATCATTATTAAGGCCCAGTCAGACCTTACCGGATTGAGTACCAGACCAAAATGTATCGAAATGTGTCGAAATGTTGCCCTTTCAACAGACAAGGAACGTACATTAACGAATAACCACCTGACGATAAACGGACGATAAACGGACGATAAACGGACGATAAATGGACGACACCGGATAACAACGGACAAGCAACAGTCAACCAACGGCGAAAATCGAATGGCAAATGGACGGACCGGACACCAACCGGTCACCAACCGGACACCTACCGGACACCTACCGGACTGATCACGGATGCGCCGAAAACAGATAAAAAACGACGGACCGAATTCCCACAGCACCGGCAACGGACTCTGCAGGAAGCAAACCGGAGACGTAACGGATGGGTAATGGACATGAACCGGACAAAACGGACTAAACAGACTTAAGACCGACAGCAACCATACACCTCAGTCCAGCGGTGTCCAGTACAAGTTTTGTGCATGTTCAAAACTTGTTCCGGACACCGCCGGACACCACCGGACAGATAACGGTCCCGCCGGATGCCAACCATATATAAACCCTACATTGCCGTATTTTACCGGACAGTGTCCGGTTTCTGTCCAGTTCCTCAACCCAGTGAGGTCTGACTGGGGCTTAACCAACCTTATTTTAGTTTGAAGTTACTTTGACAGCGTTAAACCGGACACAAACTGTCCCGGTTCTTCTTCAAATTAATCATGTAATCTAAGGCAGGGTGTTCTCTGTGGCAGAGTGCTTAGAGTGTCTGACTTCTTTCTAGGTCGGACTCCTAATCTGAAGATTGGTGGTTCAATTTCCCTGTGCCCCACCTCTGCCAATTTTGATTTCCACCGTTGTGTATAACTTACAGCGTCATCAAAGGCTAGTTGCTCTCATATGATATCTATGTGGTGTGGGAGGTTAAAAATCCCTTGGGTCGGTAAAAGTGTAGGCTCGGGCTTTCTATCGACAAACTGTTTAATGGTGAAAACAAGTCTATTCAGACTTATCCATAATAGGCAGAATAAATCTTCAAGGAAGATCTCTCAATGACTAACTTTGGAGATATTTGAAGTGAACGCAAACATGTCAAATTTATTGTGGCAGGCTTGTCAAAACTCTGGCCTGCATAGGCTTCTCCAGTAACCACACCCACACCCACACCCACATCCACCTCCAGTGGCCATCATTGTGTAGACTGCTAAAACAACAACCCATCTGCCTGTGTGTACATTCGAGTAATGGCTTATATGATGCCACACATCATGATTTGTTCATATTTTCGGTTATTTCTCATTAACTATGTCCAGGATTTTGATTCTAAGAAAAGTACTTTTTTAAATAGACCATGGTGGTTTACTTACTTACTTACTTATGCCTACCGCCCAACTTTGGGCATAGGCCACGAACACATGGTGGTATACCAGTAACAATTACTAATTCCAGAATACAAACAGCACAAGGTTTTAGGCAAAATAAGATAACCTCTTTATTTTAATGGAGTTTTAATTGAATATTATGAACATACTATTCACAGGAGCATTATCTTCATAGAAACTTTGAAAAGCTACTTACACCCATTCTAATGATATATTTTGTTAAATTCCATCCTCAATAATAAAGTAGTTGCAGACTGTGACTGCTCACCCCTATTTGTTTCTATATGTAAACTGTCTTGGTTTTTCAATACGCCTTGAGAAAGCAAGACGTTTTGAATTCCTAGTCCTGGGGTCATGGAGCGGTGTTAGTGAGCCAAAACTGGTTTTGGATGGGATTTCTAGTTTAGAGGCGAAAAGTCGCTATGCATGGAGCAGTGTTACGGAAACACCGCAAGCTTAAGGTCAGATATTCTAACACCACTCCATAGCAGGTTTACGGGCGGTGTTAGGTACCGATTAGCCCCAAATCTATTCAATGCTATCTTATTTAACAAAACTACATACTCTAAAAGTGAAATTTTATCAAATTAACCCCAAAATCGAACCGATATTAACGCCACCACTACATCGGCGGCGATATTAATATTGTCGAATCGATGAATGTAAACAAACCAAATCACCGCTGCCACCCACCGCCGCCGCCGCCGCCGCCACTGCCGCCGCATCGGCGGCAATATATTAGGCCCAAATCTATTCAATGCTATCATATTTAACAGAATAACATGCTCAGAAAGTGAAATTTGGTCAAATTAATCACAAATCAAAGTGATATTAATGCTGCCGCCGAAATTTGGTCAAATTAATCCAAAAATCGCCACGATATTATTGTCAAATAACGGTACTCGCCAGGAACAGGCTCAGCAATGACAAGGCTTGCTGGTTGGTGCCCGGTGTGTGGAGAAGGCAATTGGCCGGTACATGCTGGTGCCAGTGAAGGAGGATACCCCAAATCTATAAATAACTGCATGTTTAGCTAACGTGAATGGTTTAGGCACCCATCCATATGCCATGACATACTTCGCCATGGCAGTGATAGCTACCCGGTGTTACCCGTTAACACCACACAACACTAACACCGCTTCATGCATATGGCCCCAAGCCCTACCAGGTAACAGGTCCTATTAAATTGCCTCAGTGTTTGTTCCCTTCTGAGTAGCAACAGATGCTTAATAAATGCACCAGTTTCTAAGCTAGAAATGTAGGTGCAAATCTGCTTTTGAAAATTTGATACTTTTATCGGACTATATACTTTAAAATCTTACCTGGTGATATCACTCATTTCAACAATTGTTCATTAATTGTGATCTACTATAAAGTAGTGAATAATTTGCCAAATAGAAGGCCATGCCCCGCCCTAACTTATTATTGTATAAGTTTGGACTTCAAAATATCTCCAAAGTCCAACAAAGAATTATTCCAAATTAAAGCAACGCGGATTATGACAGGCATCAATTGAAAAAATATTATTTTAATTTAATTTAATTTTCTATTTTATTCTAGGACTTTTCTCCTTTTTTGTGTTTTTTTAAATACAAAAATGGCAGAAGTTCAAAATAATATGATTATGCAACTATAACTTATAATGAAATTAAACTGCTGATGCGTAATAAATAACGTGGTACAATAACTTGGCTTTCTTTTCTTTAATAAAACAAACCCACGCTTCTAACAACACTCAATTAATCATGTTAAGGGTTGGAGCGGCGATCAGCCGCTCTCAAACTCCCAGAAAGGACTCTTAAAGGTCCGATATTATTTATAAATATCCTTAGAACCGTTGTCAATCACAAAGAGACAGCTGGGGCTAGATCTCGCGGTGGTGTTCTCTGTGGCGGTGGTGTTCTCTGTGGCGGAGTGGTTAGAGTGTCTGACTTTTTTCTAGGTCAGACTCCTAATCTGAGCGTTGGTGGTTCGATTCCCCATGCCCCCAGCTCTGCCAACTTGGATTTCCACCACTGTGTATAACTTACAGCATCATCAAAGGCTGGTTGCTCTCATCCCATGTCTATGTTGTGTGGGAGGTTAAAAATCCCTTGGGTCGGTAAAAGTGTAGGCTCGGGCTTTCTAATGACCAGCAGTGGAGTGGGGAAGTCGTCTGTGACTGGGATTTCTCCTGCTTGGGACAACTAATGTACCAACAACAACAAAAAAGATAGGCAAATAAGTGTTCACACTTCCTGTCTACCATTCGCTATATCGCAAGTAGCGAAATAAGTTTGGGAGGTGGGTTTTGTCAGAATTTGTCATTCCTTTTCTTTTCTTTGCTTTTTTCGTTGTTTTACTTCATCCTTCTTTTTGTTTCCTTTTTCCACCTCGCTTAGTCAAATATTGTCCCCCTGCACAAACTAATCACTACAGACATCACGGATACCACCGACAATTAGAAGAGGCATGTTGGCTTCAAAGGAGGCGAGGCTCCTTCTAATTGACACCTGCCCGTCCCGCTGTCACACAATCTGGTCCGTTTGACAGAGCTTAAATGTCAATTCCACTGACCAGCTAGAGAGAGAGAGAATGACTGAGAGAGTTAAATATGGCCCCCACTCCCCCTCCCCCTCCCTCCCTCTCCACCAAACCCACTTACAGGACAGATATGACGACGGAATAAACGAAACGCTAGGCTGCGGGCCTGTGGATATTTGCATTTCGGTAATATTTTCCCTTGGAATATAGTGCTGAATGGTTCCCGATGTTCATGTGCTTCCCAAGAGGGGTGTCGCTGGTAACAGCGGTGGATCTTGGTAATATTGTCCCTTTGAATATAATGCCTACTGTCGCCCAGACATTCATGTGTTTCATGAAAAGGGTAGTCAAAGTGGATCGTGGTAATATTCTCGCTTTGACTATCATGCCGACTGTTGCCCCAGAATTCATGTGCTTCCGAATAATGGTGTCACTGGTAGCAGTCATATGGACCTTGGTAATATTATCCTTTGAATATAGCACTGACTGTCACCCTGTCATTCATGATGTGATTCTCAACAAGGATGCTGCTGTTAACATCAGTTACCATCAGTAATATTCTCCCTTTGAATATAGTACTTACTGTGAATTCATGTGTATTCATGTGATTCCCAAGAAGGTTATCGGTGGTAGCAGCGGTAATATTTTCCCTGTGAAGCCCTCCGTTCATGTTTTTTCTGATAACGTGTCACTGGTAGCAGTAGGGGTCCTTGGTAATATTCTCCCATTGAATATATTTCCTACTGTCACCCCAGGGTTCATGTGCTTCTAGAAAAGGGTGTCACTGGTAGTATAAGTGGATCATGGTAATATTCCCCCTTTGAAAACATTACTGACTGTCACCCCAGAATTCATGTGTTTTCCAAGAAGGGTGTCGCTGATAACAGCCAGGGACCTTGGTAATATTCTCCCTTTGAATATAGCGCTGACTGGTACCTTGGTGTTAATGTGCTTCCGAAGAAGCATGTTGCTGGTAGTAAAAGTGATTCATGGTAATATTCTCCCTTTGAATATAGTGCTGACTGTCACCCCAGCGTTTATGTGCTTCGCGATACGGGTGTCGCCAATAGCAGCAGCGAGCAGGGGGTTGTTTTTTTGTGATAGTTGTGGGTATTTGCCACAGCCTCTGTCAACACGCGCTCTTTCGCAAAGAAAATTTGAAACTTAGCTGGCAAACAGTTGTCAGTAAATGGTTGCATAATGAGAATGCTAAATGGCACCTTTCTATAGATGTGTGGTGTGTCACTGACAGAAGAATTTGTGGCATCCAGCATCGGGTGAACACAATTGCTTTACCACAGGTTCACCTAATTTCATTTTACTGGGCGAGGTAGCCCAATCGGTAGAGCGTGGGCCTCGCGTGCGGAAAGTTGGGAGTTCGGTTCCCGGTCGAGTCAAACCAATGACTTATCAAATTGATACTTAGCACTTCCTCACCTCGCTCTCCCCATTAATAGGACAGGCAAGCACTGGTTCGCTCAGTGTCAGGAAAATGTGCCTGAGTAGGATATCGGGTCACGGTGCTGGTGCCCTGGTCTCCCAGTGTTGCAGCACTATAAAATCGCCATTGGTGCGCACTGTCGTAAGTCGGTACCTGTCCTGATATGACCTTAGATGTTGCGGGGAAGTAAAACTCCAACAACCAAAGAAGCTCAGTGTCGATGTTAATGCAATGTTTGACATCAGAACACAGCTGCCACCAGAAACTAGGTCAGTGTCGATGTTTATACCAGAACGAGGCTGGCACCACAAACTAGATCAGTGTCGATGTTTATACCAGAACGAGGCTGGCACCACAAACTAGGTCAGTGTCGATGTTTATACCAGAACGAGGCTGGCACCACAAACTAGGTCAGTGTCGATGTTTATACCAGAACGAGGCTGGCACCACAAACTAGATCAGTGTCGATGTTTATACCAGAACGAGGCTGGCACCACAAACTAGGTCAGTGCATGGGTACAGAGAAGGTGGAAGGTGGAGCGGGCTAAGTATGACTTTACTTCAGTGGCAGCTCAGGGTACGGTACAATCTGTTTTCTGTATTTCTGTGTTCACATAACAGGGTGGCAACTGGGAGAAGGTCATGCAACAATGAACATCAATATAACAATGAGCAACAATTATTGTTATTTGTTGCTGTTCCTCCATTATTTCCATGACAATGACAAAGACAGTCCAAATACAAATGTAAAATTTATGACCAATTGCTTCACTGGCTACAGCTGATCCAGTGTATTACTAACAGTAACACCCCGACCCCAACAGCATCTTAATTCATAAACTCACATAACTAACCACCAAAGAGTAACAGTAGAATATTTCTAACAAACTGACATGTATATACCGCTTAACTCCAACTGGATAGACTCTACATTAAAACTTACTAAAACTTTACCAAATGAATACAGAAGATAACTTCTGCTTACATTCTAAATAAAGTATAACCCCATTAAACCAAACTTGAAGGGACCCTAGACATTTTTGGGGATTAACCGATCATTGGTTTAACCAAGCTTTGACTTTGACTTTGAGTAAACGTGTATTGCACATGTAATATACAATGTATGTGAACACTTTGATTGTTTTTTATGTATATACAGTATAACCCCGTAAAACCACGCTCAGTTAAACCGAATGATCGGTTAATCCATCTCCACTGCATGTGCTCATTTGTATTTTTCTTGAAGATTTATACTGCCTATCATGGATAAGTCCGAATAGACTTGTATTCACCATTAGACAGTTTGTTGATAGAAAGCCCGAGCCTACACTTTTACCGACCCAAGGGATTTTTAACCTCCCACACCATATAGACATGGTATGAGAGCAACTAGCCTTTGATGACGCTGTAAGTTATACACAGCGTGGAAATCCAAATCAGCAGAGCTGGTGGAGGGGCACAGGGAATCGAACCACCAACCTTCAGATTAGGAGTCCGAACTAGAAAAAGTCAAACACTCTAACCACTCTGCCACAGAGAACAGCACAATATTTGCTGCGGGCCAGTCTGGTCTCCGAGGCTTGCACAGCCACCTGTACTTCCGGTTCCGTTTTCGCGCCAGTTCAACGGTCCGGTTGTTGGAGCTTTACATCCTGGCAACATATAAGGTCATATTAGCACGGGTACTGACTTATGACAGTGCGCACTCATGGTAAACTTTATATTGCTGCCCACTGGGATACCTGGCCACCAGCCCTATGGCCTGATATCCTATTCAGTCACATTATCCTGACACTGAGCCAACCAGGCCTTGTCCTATCCTAATATTGCCGATCACCTGGCTAGGAAGCGACAAGTATCAATTTTTAAGTCATTGGTTTGACTCGACCAAAGTTGGAACCCATGGGTTCGAATCCTACGATCAACCAAAACGGGAGAAGGACGCTCAATTCATTCGGCCATACAGTCTGATCCAGGTTCAAGGTCATTTGTTGTAAGAATGTTAGTTTTATGTACGATAGAGCATTTCTGTGGGGCCAGAACCAAGACAAAATGAGTGGCTTTCTCCAAACTCACTCTTTGTCTCCTTCTCCTCCGCAAACCCAGCCGAATTTATGTTAAGCCCCTGTCACACCTCGCCGGATTGAGGAAAGAGAAAGAAACTGAACAAAGTCCGTTGATATCTGGCAAAGTCTGGTTTGTGTCCATTGCATATCCGTTGCATATCCGTTGCATATCCATTGATATCCATTGATATCCGGCCCAATCCGCTACAAGTTTTGAACATGCACAAAACTTGGAACGGATGCCGCCAGATTGACGTCTACGGTTCTTGTCCGGTTTCAGTTTGTTTCTTCCATTGTCTATCCGTTCATGTAGGTTTCATGTCCGTTTCATGTCCGTGTCATGTTCATTTCATGTCCGTTCGTCCAGCGGCCTTTGACCCGATATCACAACATTTTGACACATTTTAATATAATCACGCCTGAACACCACCGGACTGGACAATTCTGTCCGTTGTTCAATCCGGCGAGGTGTGACAGGGGCTTTATGTATAAAGTACATATGCGCATGCAAGAAGGGACAGATGGTGCTGCCACCTCTGGTTTAGTGAGCTACACATACACCCTCTGTACTGTACTTTGTAAACCCCACTTCACTTCCGGTCGACGCCTGGCCTGGTTCCAACCTTCCACAATAGGTGTCGCCACCTCCGAGTATGATGCTGTGACGCCCCCTCGTGTGGACCCATTGAACTTGCCGGTGACTTCATTTCTGGTAGTGATATCACCGCCTCTGGCACTTCTCACCGAGATGCCGGGCCATGAACAAACACCTCTCACATTTTCTTGACCGCCCACCCAGCCCTACACTCTCCTAACCATCGAATCGGTATGGTCGAGTTGAAGAATTTACTGGTGTTATTGGCCGTCTTCCAGTTATTCTACTCATACTCACTACTATCAGGATGATCCTGGCAACTGTCTGCCAGTCTTCCCCCACTTAGTGCCAAAACACAACTCATGAGAAAGAAAGGGAGACAAGTCACGCAAGATTGACAGTGATCAGGCTGAGCTTCATTGCTATAACTCTTGTTCACTAACTAGTTGTAAAAGTACAACGTCTGAACACTTTGACTTCTGGATACTGAATGCTTTATTCCCGTTCAGAGCTCACTGAACCACCGGCTAAACTTTCCATGACGTCATCTCATTTACATACTCCTTTGTCTCACTCACTGTCTGGAACATTATGCATCTCATTAGCATATATTACAGACGTGTCTAGGCGTCTATTATGCATATTTTACACTAGTGACCTGCCAACCTGAGTCACTTACAACCTGCTGCACAGACCCACATACTGTCTGCTTGTTCAGTCAAAATCAGTGTCTACAGCCCATTGAATCTACGTCCTATGGGTGTTACACACAGCTCAGAGGTGAACTGCTTCCTTTGGTATCTCTAGAGTGAGTCTATGTCTGTCCAGCAAGTGAAAGAAGTACAAGGGTGACTGGGCTCACACAGCCAGCCAATCAGACACCTCTGCAGCCTGGGAGGGGTGGCGCCCAAGAGGGGGCACCTGTCACTCAACCACAGGACAGGTGGTGTCCTTAATGTATGCAGAATGGCTGGGTGTGCTTACCCAGTGGTCCCGTGGTAACAATTAGTCATCATACAGTTACATTAAACAATAATACATGTCCCGCTCCATGCACTCTTCCTGGTGCGTGGAGGAAACATTCCTGTAATTAGTAACCGTATATTAATATCCGGACATCATACCGCAATCCCGGTCATTGTGCATCATAACATTTACACACAGTTATTTATATGTCACACGGCAAGTGGGCACACATTGCATCACTATTAGATAACAATGGTCCCCAACTCCGTTGCCCGAGATATTGATATGATTCCAAGCTTGGCTATCACGCTAAAAGACCGTATATTTTTACAGAGTGTCAGAGTCTTCAGACTCGAACCCACGACCTCTCGATCACATGACATCAGTCCTCCAACAACTTATTGCTAAATAAAATTCCCATATTATGTAGTCCCTTATATGCATAATAATTCACATGAAGGAACAAAGCAGAGAATGTTTGTGACGTGGTATGACATCACTTTTGTAAGGGTAAATAAAGCCCTCCCATCAAACATAGAATTAGTGGGGTGTAAAGCAAACTTGAGAATGAGGAATGGGTAGTACTGTCATGCGCAGTGACAGCCAAGTGGAATAGCCCATTCACAGACGGGGGAGGTGGGTGGTTACTCTGAAGCACCCCTATTGTTGTGAATGATAAATCCCTCGTTCCACCAACAATTAAAGAAAGAAAGAAAAATTCCAAGCAATTAAAATATGGCTTACTATCCCATTTGTACTTTTTCTTAGAAATAATCATTTTATTTAGTGAATAAAGGTATTGTGTCACTTCCGAGGCACTGGTCTTCTGGCCATATCATGCTACATTCATTCATATTTATAAGTTAGTCTAAAATCAACAAAAGTTTGGTACAAAGAATGAAAAAGAATAGTGTTGTCACCGAACAGCACTGCGAGATAACAGGGTGTGCATTTTATATTTTCAGCGTCAAAGTTAAGGTAACTTAGGATTGGGATATTTTAATTATATATGCGGACAGATGGGCTTGTTGGTTGTTGGAGTTTTACGTCCTGGCAAATTCTAAGGTCATATCAGGACATGTACCGACTTGTGACACTGCACACTAATGGCAACTTTATAGTGATGCCCCCACTGGGAGACCAGGCCAACAGCACAACGACCCGATATCTGATATCACACATAGTCACATTATCCTGACACTAAAAATAGTCCTTGCCCTATTCTAATAATGCCGAGAGCCTGGCTAAGAAGCGACAGGTATCAATTGTTAAGTCATTGGTTTGACTCAACCCGGGTTCGAACCTGTGGGTTTGAATGCCACAATCAATCTACTTAAGCTGGAGACAGACGCTTAACTCATTGGGTCACCCCGTCTGTTCCCGAGGCGTAAGGTGTGTGTTAATAGTTAATAATGTGACATACCCCAGGGGCTGTATGCATGGGCTGGTGCTAGGGCCTTAACCGCGGCTAGGGTGGCCCCACACGGCTAACAGTGGAAAATCCGTATGCATCAACTGGTGCCAGCGCCAGCCGCTGACCGTAGCCTAGGCTAAGCTAAACTACTTTCAGAGCATGGGTAATGGGCTACCCAGACCGGTTAGTGTGCCGCCCGCCGATATAATAGAGCCAAATCTATGCAATGCTATCATATTTAACAGAATTACACACTCAATAAGTGAAATTTGATCAAATTAACCCTAAATTTGAACCGATATTAACGCCGCCACTGCATCGGCGGCGATATTCATATTGTCGAATCGACGAATGTAAACTAAACAAATCGCCACTGCCCCCACACCCGCCGCAGTGCTCGCCGGGAACAGTTTCAGCAATAACAAAGCTAGCTACTGCCCAGCGGTCGTAGCTACCGATTAGGCCCAAATCTATTCAATGCTATCACATTTAACAAATTATATACTCTAAAAGTGAAATTTTATCAAATTAACCGCAAATTCAAACCGATAAAGGCGATATTAACCCTGTGGCTACATCGGCGGCGATATTAATATTGTCGAATCGACGAATGTACACAAAACAAATAGCGGTGCTCGCCGGGAACAGGCTCAGAGGGAATTCCCAAATCTATAAATGAGTTCACGGTTAGCTGTCCGCCCCGGCTTGGACATTGGTGCATACGACTTGACCTATTTCTCCAACCCGCCACTACCCGGTGATAGCTACCCCAGAGCTAGCACCTAGCACCGGCTAAGCCTAACACCAATTCATGCATATGGCCCCAGGAAGGCCTGCGACCATGGGGTTTCCAGGAGGGAGGGGGGAGTAGGGTGGTGAGCTGGACTGGGAAAGTGAGTGTGTGTGTGGGCAGTAGTGTCTGTGTGTGGGGATGGGGCGGGTGGCGGCGGGGGGGGGGGAGTCAAAATTATCGGTTAATCCAAACAAAATTGTCGGACCAAGGCAACTTCCGGTATGGTTAAACCAAACTTTCATGTGGTTATAATTATGGCCCTGTCACATTATGGGGCTGTCACACTACGATGCTTCTCACCAACGCGCGTCGACGCGTGCCCTTTTTTTTTAGAAACGTCGGGAAGCGTCGATAAGCACTAAGGCAACGTTCTGCGAGCGTCGGTACACGTCGGTACACGTTCATGGAGGTGGACGGTCGGCGGTGAACGTCAGCGCGCGTAATTGGTCGCTCAATGTTTTAAGCATGTCAAAAAAGCGCGACGACCGACAACGCGCGTAAACTTCTGGATACGCACGTCAAGGCCCTGTCACATTACGACGTTTCTCACCAACGCGCGCCGACGTGTTGCCTTTTTGGGCGAAACATCGGCACGCGACAGGAAGCGCTACATGCACGTTACGCACGCGTTACGCGTGTGTAGATACACATCGGTACATTTTGGTGTGCATCGGCGCGTGTTGGCGCGCGTCGAAGGTTTTGCGCATGCACAAAACTTTCGACGTGCCCCAACGCATGCCGACGTGTGGGTGCGGATGTTCTGGGGACATTTCGGGGACGTTCCAGGGACGTTCCGGAGACGTTCCAGACGTTTCGGGGACATTCCGGACATTCTGGGGTCGTCAGAAGCACGTGGACATCGCTGGAATAACGTTATGCGCACGCTACGCAGACGTTGCCACACATTGCACCAAATGATTGCTTTGTTGTTTTACATCCTACCAACATCTAAGGTCATATGAGGACATCGCACCAAACTTTTTTATTTTTTTGCCGCACGCATCGACACGCGTTGGCCGCGCGCGATGTATGCGCCGCGTGGACGCCGAACTTTCTCCCAACCCGCCGAAAAGTTGAACGTGTCTCGATGCGTTGATAATATTTTGAGCACTGGCGGCACGCCGGTAAGAAACATTGTAATGTGACAGGGCCTTTAGGAGGACATTAGGTGGAGATCAAAACGCGCCCAAAGTGCGTTAGAAGAACGCTGGTAGGACTTTGGTTAACGTAGATTGAAGTTGATATTGGGTTGATATTGTTTCGAAGGATTGCCAGCGTCCGGTCAGCGCGTGTGTAACGATCGAGGAACGTGTGCAGAACGTGTACCGGACGCCCTGTTGGCCTTTATCGAGCGTTTCTCGATAGTTTGGACGTTTTGTCCGCGTGTATGGCGCTCATTTAACGTTCGGGGGCGTTCTGATAGCGTTTTGTGAACGTTTAGCGAATGCTTAGCGATCGCTTATACCCCTGTCACATTACAACGTTTCTGCCGGCGTGCCGGCAACGCACAAAATATTTGCAACCCGTCAAGAGACGTCCAACTTTTCGGCATTTTGGGAGAAAACTGGACGGGTTAGTAGCATTGTATTAGCGCGCAGCCAACGAGGTTCGACGCGCGGCGGACGAAAGTGTCCACGTCCCGCCACTGGGTTCCCAGCGTGTTCTTAGCGTGTTGTCGGCGCGCTGTCGGCGCATTGACGGCGTGGAGGCAGCGAGTTGGTATCGTGTTAGTATTATGTGAACCGTACACACCCGCCCCCAACACGTCAGGACGCGCCGGCAGCGCATCCAGACCCGCCGCCAACGCGTCCAGGCACGCTGGCAACACGTCAAACGCGCTGAAAAACGCTGGCGGAGCGCCGACAATGCTCCGATAACACGCTGATGGCACGCTGGGAACCTGCTGGTGGGACTTTGCAGACGCGCCGATGGAACGGTCGCAGTTTGGGGGAAAAAAAAGCCAACGTTAACCGACGTTGATCAACGGTCTGCCAGCATTCGCCCGGCGCGCCGCCAACAGGTATCGACGTCTTGGTAACGCGTCCGTAACGCCCCCTCCAACCCGTCCGCGCGTGTCGGTCCGCGCCGAAAGTTTTGTGCAAGCACAAAACTTTCGCCGCGGACCGATGCGCGCCGACGGCCGCCGACGTCTGCATCCACACGTTGCTATGTACCGACGCGCCGGAAACGCCCCGGTAACGTACCGGTAACGTACCGGAGATGTACCGACGTTTTGCCCAAAATTGCAACACGTCAGCACGCGTCGACCCTCGTTAGGCCGAAACGTCGTAATGTGACAGGGCCTTTAGTGAACGCTTAGCGAACGCGTCGTCAGGTTACACAGGTTGAGTATATAAAGGTAGACATTTCAAAGAGTAATCACAACACCTCAGGTATTCGGACGTGATGGAAGTCCCTGCCAAGCCCGTCGATGACTATGAACTAGCCATTCTGCAACATCACCATGATGTGAACGCATTACTACTGTATCATGTCAGAAGAAATACTCAAGAGTTTGGCCTGTACGACCAGCTTCTCGTCGAACTGCATAATGAAGACACAGCTTCGTTCATAAATTTCATGAGGATGCCTCCACAAATGTTTGACGAGATGTTGGCGAGAGTGGGACCCTGGATCACAAAAAAGTACACGACATACCGAAAACCTGTGGAGCCTGGCCTGAAGCTTGCCCTCACGTTGTGGCAATTAGCCTCCGGAAACATGTATGCATCGATGAAGTTTGGGTGGAGGGTCCCCCACAACACCCAATCACTCATTGTCAGAGATGTCTGTCAAGCAATTATCGACGAATACATAGACGAGACGATGACCTGCCCCACCACTCCAGATGGGTGGCGTGCCATCTCGGACCACTTCATGTCTCGGTGGAACTTCCTCCATACATGCGGGGCGCTAGATGGAAAACATATAGCCTGCCGAAGTCCCCCCCAAATCCGGATCACTCTACTATAACTATAAGGGATTTTACTCAATCGTCCTACTGGCTTTGGTGGATGCCGACTACAAATTCATCTGGGCAGATGTTGGTGGAATGGGGTCGGCATCCGATGCCCAAGTTTACAATGACAACTGAAGGCTGCCGTGGAAGATGGTTCTATCGGTCTACCTGCCAGCGAACCTATCGTGGAAGGGGGCGAAGCTGTACCTTACTTCATCATCGCTGACGATGCGTTCACCCTACGCCCCACTATGATGAAACCTTATAGCCGGAGGGGTATGAGTCATGAACAGCGGATTTTCAACTATAGGATATCTCGTGCCAGGAGAGTGGTTGAAAATATGTTTGGGATCCTGGCCAACAGATTCCGGGTTCTTCTTTGCATCATGCAGCACCACCCCTCCACCGTGAAGCTCATCGTGACAGCCTGCCTCGTGCTACATAACATGATGAGGATGCGCTATCCGTTACTGCAGAATCATCAGCTGGACCAGGAAGACATTCCACACCACCACGTCATTCCCGGACCGTGGAGAGACGACATCACCCTGCCAGACCTACCCGATCCCTTAATTCCCAGGAACACTGGATCCAGGGCAGGAAAAGACCCGCGTGAGCTGCTCAAGGACTGGACAAACTCCTGAGCCGGTTCGGTGGAATGGCAGGACAACATGATATAGTGATGTTTTTGTATTCTCATGTCAGTGTTCCCTGATCTCGGTGAAGTCCAATTTGTATGTGAAAAGAGGTGAAAGAGTGGTTTAAATAAAAGGTATCACTTTCTGTAGGTCATACCGAACGATATTGAACATGTTATTTTATATTTTATGTTGCCCATGTTTGTTTTATGTTTTGTGAGTGAAATTATGTATATATTTAAAAAGTTATATGTCAGGTAAACATGGTTGACAATGAAAACTCATGGAGTAATATACAGACAGTTTTATTTAGGAACATTTGATAAATAATTAACACCCACATAGTTATAAAGTTTGCAATGATATTCATATATCGAATATTTACCAAGTAACCAAAACACCCATGTACACAAATTTAGTAACAAAATTCACTCCTGATTGTCTGTCGGTGGGGGGGGGGGTGTCCAGTGGGGCCGCACGAGCAGACGGAAACAGATCCTGGCACTCTATGTTCAAATTGGATCCTGTGGAGAGGGCGGACATCCCAGACAGATCAAGCAAATTTTCCCCTCTTGTTGGAGTGGAGGACTCCGTGATCCCGGCTTGGCCCTCAACCCACGCCCCGACTGGAGTGCTGGTGATTGGTTGTCGACGTGTTGGTCGAGGTCCTGTCGGTCCTGTTGGTTCAGTTGGTTGTGTTGCTCGTGTAGATGGTGGACGTCCAGCTGTTGTGGAATGCATCCCAACCGGTGGAGGCGGACCCATGGGCTGGTGGCCAACTGAGTAGGTCGCTGCAGTACATGTGGGAGTACGTGGGGCGCCGGGTGGGGCTGATGGGCTGCCATCGGCTGTTGGTGGGTGTCAGGGGTCCCAGGCAACAACGGCAGCATCATGTACGGCGTCATGTACTGGTGTGTTTGAGACGCCCATGGTGAATGCTGGTGGTGGTTGGTGTCTCCACTGGTGGGGAAGCGGCTGATACATGTCACTCGACGATGTACAGGAGGACCCCTGAGAAGATCCACACTGGCACGAAGTGGCCTCAGTGGGCCGCACAGGACACGACATGTTCGAATTGGACGTCGACGGGATGACGTGTGTGCAAGGCACTTCGGTGTCCATGTCTTCATCCAATGCCTCAGACAGCACGCGACATATGCCAAAGCGAGCCTTCCTCGATTGCGCCTTGTCCATCATCATTATAGTGTCCCTAACAAAGTTCTCAAATGGAGCAGCGACCTTCATAGGCTGTGCTGATGATGGCTGGAGGTTCTGAAGCAGCTCCCCCAATCTGGCCACACGGTCCTCGAGAGTTGCCAGCAGATTCCTGTCCTGGTGCGATCTGGTTCGGGGTGCAGGAGGTGTGCTTGTGGGTGGCTCGTCGTCGCTCACGATGAGGACGTCGGCGCAGGCCGCTTCAGCAGCCCCTAGATCCCCCTGCGCTGCGCGGATGGTGACAAACACCTGCAAGACACAATAACAAACCACTTTAAGTGACATGAATAATATGTATTACGAACAATTCTCTATACCAACAACCACATGACTGGACAGCACAATCCCCTTAAAATATATATTTCTCCACATTCATGAATATACCCCAATTGTGGACAATTGTCGGTGTGAACCATTGGAACTACCCCTGTAATGAATGAAATGCAAACGCTTGGCAATTACAGTAACCAATAGAATATATGGTACTTACAGTTCTGTGGGGCTCAGGCCGGTGGCGCACGACTAATGTAAGGAACTGGAACTTCTCCAGGACCCACTCTTCCCGCTCGGTGCGCGTTGGTGCCCCGTCGCCGCTTTTTTTTTTATGCAGCCTGGTATTGCAGTCGCGCAGTGACTTAACCCATCCCTGCAGATGTGATACACTCTTGCCCATCAATTCTGCCTGGTCCTGCCAAAGCTTGGCTTTCTTGTCTGTCCGCCTGTACGCTGTCAACCGCACATTCCACACAAGTGGGTTGTCTTGGAGGAAGTCAAGCATGACTTCCTCTTGTTCGCTGAGAGTCCACTCGCACTTCCTGACCTTACTCGCGTGTCCCCCCTGGTGGGACGATGTGGATGTGACTGATGAGTGGTCCGACCTTGTTGCCGCCCGAGACGTGCACTTGACCTCCTTTGTCACTGGTGGGTGGCTAGGCTGGCTTGATGGCCCAATAGGAGGTGATGGTGATTCGGCAGATTGTGGAGATGGTGGTGGAGATGGAGATGGAGATCTCTCCTCCATCATCTTCTTCCTGCCCTTCCCCTTGCCTCTCCCGCGTCCCTCGGCAACCTGGCTGTGTCCTCCTGCGTGTCTCTTTCCTGCCATCCTGGATGCTTGTTGAAGTTGAGTTGCTGTTGTGTTGTGAAGTACTGATAGTACCCCTTACTTACTTATTGGGGGGTTTGTGACCTAGCGGTCACTGGCTGCAGGACTGCAGCATTAATAAACGGTGCCGTTAAAACGGCCCGTTTTTGGCGTGTGTTTTTTTTTTTGGGGGGGGGGGTCTTTCCTTCTTGCTTCGTCCAGCTTGAGGGGTGGTGGTGGTGGTGGTGGTGCTCTGCACGGTGACTTGTGCTGTGGTGCGGCGGTGGCCCGGCAGGTGGCAATGCATTCTTGGGCCCACGGTCCTTTACCTCGACCGGAGATCAAAGCGGGATCCGGTGTCATTGGCAGCAGGGCCATGGGCAGCGCGTTGGTCTTCCGGGCCCGTGTCACAGGGTGGGTGGTCCAGTGCCAGTGGCTCTTGGACCGGGGTGAGGTGGGTGGGTGTGGCTGTATCCGCAGTCCCAGCACCCACTCCGTCAGTGATCAAAGCGGGAACCGGCATTGTGGGTGCGAGGCTGTCACATCGGTGTGTCCAGGACCGCACGGGGCTCCCGGTGTAGGGGCTGCATCTGGTGGGACCTCACGGGGCTCCCGGGTGGGACCTCATGGGGCTCGCAGGTGGGACCTCACGGGGCTCCCGGGTGGGACCTCATGGGGCTCCCTGGCGGGGGACCTCACGGGCTCCCTGGTGGGGGACCTCACGGGGCTCCTTGCTGGGGGACCTCACAGGGCTCCCTGCTGGGGGACCTGGCGGGGCTCCCTGACTGGGACCTCACGGGGCTCCCCGATCGGGACCTCATGGGGCTCCCTGACAGTGGTTGCTAGTCACTGTCGCTGCTGTTGGGTTCAGAGTCGTCAGCGATGGGTTCAGGGCCGCTGACGATCTCGAAGGTTTGATAATTTTGTCTATAGAATCTACCGAGTGGCTCCCATGAGGACTCGGAGAGCCCCTCGAGGATGGCAAGCGCAGCTCGGGTGTCAGACAAGGTGAATCGACCGGCTATCCGGGGGAATCAGTGGTTGGTGTGCGAGTGGTGTGGGTGAGGTGTGTGTAGGTGTGCTGCTTGTCAGTAAAAAGTATCAGATCGATTAAGAGCCTATAGGTAACAAGAAGCCCACCAACCCGTGCCCAGGTAGATGATCAGTACCCCACCCGAATCAGTCAGTAGTTGTTTGGACCCTGCCCGATCAAAAAAAAAAGGAGTAGTACCCGAACAGGGGCAGGATGAGCTACGTCTACTGAGCTATCAATCAATGGCAGATAATAAATCAGTACCTAATCAAAAGACGGGGAAGAAAGATGGGGGTACAGAAGACAAGGCAGTCAGTGGGGATGAACAGGAGGCCAACAGGAATGGGACCTAGCACGTCATACGAGAGACACAAATCAATCAGAGTGCAACAAGCAAGCGGAAAGGGGAGGTGGGGGATGGGGAGCCTTACCAGGGGGCAAGGGTGTTGGGTGTCGGCAGTCGGCAGTCCGTACTAGAAGAGAAGTAGACAATGTACGGGACTAACCTGGGGACGTCTGCCGATCGTCGGCGGTGGTGGGTGGTTGTAGTCGGCAGCTGGGAAAAAAGCAATATGGCAAAGAGAAACACAACAAGCCAAAAGGATGGCAATTGAAATTCCTAAAAAGAAATTGCCGTAGTGAGGGGCAGAGACAGGACTTACCTGGGGACGTCTGTCGGTCGTCGGCGGTGGTGGCGGTTGTAGTCGGCGGTGGGGGTAAAAGCAAGTGTACGTGCAGAAGAAACAGGCAAAAAGAATTCGTCCTAGGGTCACCGTAGTGAGGGGGAGAGATGGGACTCACCTGGGGACATCTACCGATCATCGGCGGTGGCGGTTAGTTGTAGTCGGCGGTGGGGGGAGAGCAAGTACGCATACAAAAATGGCAGCAGGGAAGAGAGGAAAAAATTGGATGTTGGTTAGGGGTAGGGTGAGAGTGACAGTGTCAGTGGGTAGTGATGAGGGTGAGAGTGGTATGCAGACAACCAGACGTTATTGTTTCTAATGGTGTCAGTGACAGGAGGGGTACTGACAGTGACAGTGATGGTCGGTGACAGTGGGAGGGTGGTGACAGTATCAGTGAGGTGGTGATGAGGTACACAGTGATAGGCAGGGGGGATTGGAGGTTGGTTAGGGGTAGGGTGAGAGTGACAGTGTCAGTGGGTAGTGATGAGGGTGAGAGTGGTATGCAGACAACCAGATGTTATTGTTTCTAATGGTGTCAGTGACAGGAGGGGTACTGACAGTGACAGTGATGGTCGGTGACAGTGGGAGGGTGGTGACAGTATCAGTGAGGTGGTGACGAGGTACACAGTGATAGACAGGGGGGATTGGAGGTTGGTTAGGGGTAGGGTGACAGTGACAGTGACAGCATCAGTGGGTAGTGACGAGGGTGAGAGTGGTATGCAGACAACCAGGCGTTATTGTTTTCTAATGGTGTCAGTGACAGGAGGGGTACTGACAGTGACAGTGATGGTCGGTGACAGTGGGAGGGTGGTGACAGTATCAGTGAGGTGGTGACGAGGTACACAGTGATAGGCAGGGGGATTGGAGGTTGGTTAGGGGTAGGGTGACAGTGACAGTGACAGCATCAGTGGGTAGTGACGAGGGTGAGAGTGGTATGCAGACAACCAGGCGTTATTGTTTCTAATGGTGTCAGTGACAGGAGGGGTACTGACAGTGACAGTGATGGTCGGTGACAGTGGGAGGGTGGGTGACAGTATCAGTGAGGTGGTGACGAGGTACACAGTGATAGGCAGGGGGGGTTGGAGGTTGGTTAGGGGTAGGGTGACAGTGACAGTGACAGCATCAGTGGGTAGTGACGAGGGTGAGAGTGGTATGCAGACAACCAGGCGTTATTGTTTCTAATGGTGTCAGTGACAGGAGGGGTACTGACAGTGACAGTGATGGTCGGTGACAGTGGGAGGGTGGTGACAGTATCAGTGAGGTGGTGACGAGGTACACAGTGATAGGCAGGGGGGATTGGAGGTTGGTTAGGGGTAGGGTGACAGTGACAGTGACAGCATCAGTGGGTAGTGACGAGGGTGAGAGTGGTATGCAGACAACCAGGCGTTATTGTTTCTAATGGTGTCAGTGACAGGAGGGGTACTGACAGTGACAGTGATGGTCGGTGACAGTGGGAGGGTGGTGACAGTATCAGTGAGGTGGTGACGAGGTACACAGTGATAGGCAGGGGGGGTTGGAGGTTGGTTAGGGGTAGGGTGACAGTGACAGTGACAGCATCAGTGGGTAGTGACGAGGGTGAGAGTGGTATGCAGACAACCAGGCGTTATTGTTTCTAATGGTGTCAGTGACAGGAGGGGTACTGACAGTGACAGTGATGGTCGGTGACAGTGGGAGGGTGGTGACAGTATCAGTGAGGTGTGGTGACGAGGTACACAGTGATAGGCAGGGGGGATTGGAGGTTGGGTTAGGGGTAGGGTGACAGTGACAGTGACAGCATCAGTGGGTAGTGACGAGGGTGAGAGTGGTATGCAGACAACCAGGCGTTATTGTTTCTAATGGTGTCAGTGACAGGAGGAGGTACTGACAGTGACAGTGATGGTCGGTGACAGTGGGAGGGTGGTGACAGTATCAGTGAGGTGGTGACGAGGTACACAGTGATAGGCAGGGGGGATTGGAGGTTGGTTAGGGGTAGGGTGACAGTGACAGTGACAGCATCAGTGGGTAGTGACGAGGGTGAGAGTGGTATGCAGACAACCAGACGTTATTGTTTCTAATGGTGTCAGTGACAGGAGGGGTACTGACAGTGACAGTGATGGTCATTGACAGTGGGAGGGTGGTGACAGTATCAGTGAGGTGGTGACGAGGTACACAGTGATAGGCAGGGGGGATTGGAGGTTGGTTAGGGGTAGGGTGACAGTGACAGTGACAGCATCAGTGGGTAGTGACGAGGGTGAGAGTGGTATGCAGACAACCAGGCGTTATTGTTTCTAATGGTGTCAGTGACAGGAGGGGGTACTGACAGTGACAGTGATGGTCGGTGACAGTGGGAGGGTGGTGACAGTATCAGTGAGGTGGTGACGAGGTACACAGTGATAGGCAGGGGGGTTGGATGTTGGTTAGGGGTAGGGTGACAGTGACAGTGACAGCATCAGTGGGTAGTGACGAGGGTGAGAGTGGTATGCAGACAACCAGGCGTTATTGTTTCTAATGGTGTCAGTGACAGGAGGGGTACTGACAGTGACAGTGATGGTCGGTGACAGTGGGAGGGTGGTGACAGTATCAGTGAGGTGGTGACGAGGTACACAGTGATAGGCAGGGGGGGATTGGAGGTTGGTTAGGGGTAGGGTGACAGTGACAGTGACAGCATCAGTGGGTAGTGACGAGGGTGAGAGTGGTATGCAGACAACCAGGCGTTATTGTTTCTAATGGTGTCAGTGACAGGAGGGGTACTGACAGTGACAGTGATGGTCGGTGACAGTGGGAGGGTGGTGACAGTATCAGTGAGGTGGTGACGAGGTACACAGTGATAGGCAGGGGGGGTTGGAGGTTGGTTAGGGGTAGGGTGACAGTGACAGTGACAGCATCAGTGGGTAGTGACGAGGGTGAGAGTGGTATGCAGACAACCAGGCGTTATTGTTTCTAATGGTGTCAGTGACAGGAGGGGTACTGACAGTGACAGTGATGGTCGGTGACAGTGGGAGGGTGGTGACAGTATCAGTGAGGTGGTGACGAGGTACACAGTGATAGGCAGGGGGGATTGGAGGTTGGTTAGGGGTAGGGTGACAGTGATAGTGACAAACAACAGAAGAGATGGGAAAAGTAGGACGGTCCAAACATGTGCTCTAACCACTATCAAGAGCAACTACCTGTTAGGAAGCAGTCTACATATGGTGTATGAAGAAATTGGACAGTACAAACATGTGTGTTAAACCGGCTCAGATCGGTGTTTGCAACGTTGACAGGGAACAAGGGGGGTGACAGGAACGAAAATAACAACAGGGAGAAGAAAAACAACAACAGAGCCAAACAACAGCAAACAACAATAAACAACAAAAACAAACAACAGGAAACAACAATCAGCAACGAGTCACCTTGGTGAGGGGAAAGGGACGGTACTAACCTGGGGGCGTCTGCCGATCGTCGGTGGTGGTGGGTTGGGAGAAAGGTGGAGGGGTGGACTTGGGCTGTCGGCGCTATGTGTTGGCTTCCAGCTTGGTCTGTCAGCGCTATGTGATGGCTTCAAGCTTGGTCTGTCGGAGCTATCTGTCGACTTCCAGCTTGGGCTTGAGCTGTCGGCGCTGTATGGTGACAGGGACCTTGGTCTGTTGGGGCTGTTTGCTGAATTTAGCTTCCGCGGCCGCATCGGGCAGGGAGTCCAGGGACCGTGGTGGCTAGTGTCGGTGCGGCGTTAGCTGCTGGCTGTCGCGTAGCGGTGCTTGGTGACGGTAGAGCCGGGCAGGGGTCCAGGTACCGTGGTGACTTGGGTCGGTGCGGCATCAGCTGCTGGGGTGTCACGTGGAGGTGTTCACACTTCGAGCGCGAATTAGCGAATGATAGCACCCCCACACCTGACCTTTATATCAACCCAACGGGTGTTCTTATGGGTCCATACAACGTCGGGTAACGTTGTTCAAGCCTCGAGCGCGCTCACAACACGTTCATACAACGTTCACAGGACGCTTATAACACGCTCTCCCAAAGCCAATTAAAGGTGGCCTGAAGCAATTGACGCGCTACCATAGTTCGGGTAACACGTCCGCGTGTCGCTACCTGGACGCTGGGCGAACGTTGAGGGAACGTTTGCAGACGCCGCGCGCGCCCCGCGGTCGTTGCGACCAAATCAGAAATCCAATTTGTTGTTGTTTTCGTCAAGCGTCAACACACGTTGGACACGCGGTAATAAGACGCTACTCCCATGCTGGGCCCACGTCCAATTTTCTCCAAATTCCCCTAAAAGTTGAACATTTCTCGAAACTTTATATTTATTTTGCGCGCTGACGGGGCGCCGGTGATAATATAATTCAAGCCGCCCACTTGTGTTTCTAACAAATTGTGCACAAGTCCTGTTTTAAATGAATATATTTGATTGCAGGTAACAATTAAAAACCGCTAAAAATAACATGAGCTTGCAAAATATAATTCCGTTACTTAGGGATGTTGTTTTTTGGGGGGTTAAGTATTTATTCATCTGAATATGACATTTGTCAGTGCCGGAGCACTGGTCTTCCGGCCATCTTACTGTTGGAATTGACAGTCTAAATATTATGTTATTGATGATATGGGTTGTGACAGTGCACACTCATGGAAACTTTATAGTGATGCCGCCACTGGGAGACCAGGCCACCAGCACGATGACCCAATATCACACCCAGTCACATTATCCTGGCACTGAACCAACCAGTCCTTGCCCTATCCTAATAATGCCGAGCGCCTGGTGGAGCTGAGAGGGGCTGTTCTGTAACAATAGACACTTTCCACATACCCATGGCACTCTGCCGGCAGTCACAAGAACTAGTGTTGTGGATAGCATCTCACTGCACATGCACCAGACGCGGTGGCCGAATCGGTAAAGCGCAGGCTTCCCATGCGGAAGGTCAGGAGTTGGAATCCTAGCCGAGTCAAACCAATGACTTAAGGTCGCATTCCTTACACGCGTAATGCGTAATGCGAATGCGAATGCGACAAAAAATCGAAACGCCTTGAAACCTATGAGGTACATTCCTTACATGCGTAATGCGAATGCGAATGCGAATGCGAATGCGAATGCGAATGAACATCCATTATCCTGATCGCTCCATGTAGCGATCGGTGCGTAATGTGTAATGCGTAAAGGTGGTGCAAATAGAAAAGCATCAGTCGCATTTGTCCATTGATATAAGGTTGGAGGAGGCGACTGATAATTACGGACAGCAGGGACAAGGTGGTGCGAACAGAAAAGCATCAGTCACATTTGTCCATTGATATAAGGCTGGAGGAGGCGACTGATAGTTACGGACAGCCGGTCTTCATGAGAAATATGAAGAATGGGACGGTGCAAACATGTAGGTTTATGCGGCGGAACTGTTAGGAAGCAGTCTTCAAGACTTCTGACAAACATGTAGGTTTATGCGGCAGACCTGTTAGGAAGCAGTCTTCAAGGCTTCTGACTCAGAAGCCTTGAAGACTGCTTCCTAACAGGTCCGCCGCATAAACCTACATGTTTGCACCGTCCCATTCAGAATCTGAGTGGAAACATATGGTAGTGGTGGTGGTGGGGGTTCGGGTTGGTAAAAATGCTACCAGAGCCACAAAAATATGAATACTTATCTATAATTTGGTTATAATAAAGGTAGGAACCCCCATGTGACGTACAAAAAGTTACATAGATATAAATGCAATATTTGGTCACATACAGAGCAGTATGGAGAATAATTGTTTATTTTTATTTTTTAAATATACCCAGTCGTGTGCCGCATAACGCGTTACGCATAACCTGTGTAAGGAATGATGGCATTCGCATACTGCATAACGCATGACGCATAACGCATTACGCATTACGCGTGTAAGGAATACAACCTTTACCAAATTGATATGTATCATTCCTAGCCTTGTGCTCGGCATTAATAGGATAAGACAAGGTTAGCTCAGTAAGAGGATGATGTAATTGAGTGGAAAATTGGGTCATGATGACAGTGGCCCGTCTCACAGTGGTGCAGCACTATAAAGTCGCCATGAGTGCGCACTGTCACAAGTCTGTACCGGGCCTGATGGTTGGATTTTAGAGTTTTACGTCCTAGAAATATCTACGGTCATATAAATTTTGTAAGCCATTGATTTGACTCGACAGGGAATTGAACTCCCGATCTCCCGCATGTGAGGCCTGCGCTCTACCGATTAGGCCACGGCGCCAGGTGTACCCGGCCTGATATGAGCTCAGATGTTGCTAGGACCTAAAACAACAACAAACAAACACAGCCCATGCTTCAATTGGAAAAGGTCGAAAACTGCATATTTTGGTTCTTGTGGATTTTAATAAGCATTCGACGAGAACCTCTCAGCGAAGTGTTATACCCCTGTCACACTACAATGTAACGAGCCAACATAAGCTTGACGTGCTCACATTTCGTCATTACGTTGACGTATGTTGGGTTACGTTATGATGACGTCAGAATGACGTTAGACTGACATCGAGCTACGTCGTGTTAGGTCGGCGCGCGTCAAGGTTTTGAACCTGTTCAAAACTTTTGACGTACCTCCAATGTAAGGGTTTATGTTCGCCGTATGTTCTGTACACATTCAGCGAACGTCAATGACGTTAGACGGACATTAGTCAAATGCTGGTCACTACGTTTCACTACGTTGACCCACATTAAAGCCGGTGAAAACATCCACGCGGCGTAATGGGAATGTCAGGACAATGTACGCCGAATGTACGTCCAACGTACATTCAGCATTTCGCCACCATGTCATGACGTAACGTAACGCAACGTAGTTCTGGCGATGGAATAACATACATAACGTTCCGTGAGCGTAATTACGTTGTCCTCTCTCGTTGAATGATGCTATCACTACGCTTTACCAATGTTACGCTCTCGTCAACTATGCTGCATCCACGTTCAACTTGTGCCCAAATTTGCATACTAAGCCGAGACGTTCGACGTTTTTCACGTTCTCCCTACGCTGACGCCGTTATGTCATAGCGTGACAGGGCCTTTAGTAAGATGCAGGGCGGACAAAGACCACCAAACCAGTATTGACAACCCAGACGGGAGGGGCGTCGGTCCGATCGCTCTGCGTGACATCACTGTGACGTCACCATGATGCGGGATGACGCGGCGACAATGTCGGGAAGTCAAAGGCTGTGTTCTCACGTTGGCTGACTACATAATACCACAATAGGGCGCTGAGGTGTGCAGGGGGAGGGGGAGGGGTAGGGGACGGGGGGCGGGGGCGGGGGCGGGAGGAGGGAGGGGGGAGGGAGGGGAATGGGGAGGGAGGGGGAGAGTGGAAGCGGGAGCGGGAGCATAAGGAGAATGAGGGTAGAGGGGGAGGGAGGAGGAGGGAGGGGGGGGGAGGAGGAGGAGGGGGAGCGGGGGGGGGAGGAGGGGGGAGGGAGGAGGAGGGAGGAGGAGGAGGGAGGAGGGGGAGGGGGGATGGAGGGGGAAGGAGGAGGCAGGAGAGAGGAGGAGGGAGGAGGGGGAGGAGGGGGAAGGAGGAGGAGGTGGGGAGGGAGGAGGGAGGAGGGGAGGAGGGGGAGGGGGGAGGAGGGGGGAAGGAGGGGAAGAAGAGAGAGGAGGAGGAGAGAGGAGGTGGGAGGGAGGGAGGAGTGAGGGGGGAGGAGGGAGGAGGGGGGAAGAGGGGGAAGGAGGAGGGAGGAGGAGGGGGAAGAGGGAGGAGGGGGGAAGGAGGAGGAGGGACGACGGAGGAGCAGGGAGAAGGGAGGATGGAGAAGGGAGGGGGGAAGGGGGGGAGGGGGGAGGAGGAGGGGGAACGAGGGGGGAACGAGGGAGGAGGAGGGAGGAGGAAGGAGGAGGAGGGAGGAGGGAGGGTGGAGGATGGAGGAGTGGGAAGAGGAGGGGGGAGGGGAAGAGGGGGCATAGGGAGGGGACGGTAGAGGGAGGGTAGAGGGGAGGGAAGAGGGGAGGGGGAAAGAGGGAGCATACGGCGGCATGGGGAAGGGGAGAGGGGAGGGGCGGAAGAAGGGAGGTGAGGTTTGTTTGTTTGTTTGTTGTTGTTTTACGTCCTAGCAACATCTAAGGTCATATCAGGACGGGTACCGACTTGTGACAGTGCGCACTCATCATGACTTTATAGTGCTGTCCCACTGGGAAACCAGGCCGCCGGCACCATGACCTGGTATCCCACTCAGTCACATTATCCTGACACTGAGCACACCAGTCCTTGCCCTATCCTAATAATGCCGAGCGCCTGGCTAGGAAGCAACAAGTATCAATTTTAAAGTCATTGGTTTGACTCGACCGGGACTCGAACCCACGATCTACCAGCACGGGAGACGGATGCTCTAACTCATTCGGCCATCCCATCTGGTGGAGGTGAGGAGAAGGGATGGCAATGGTGAGTGAGCGACTGGGTGAGTGTGTGAGTGAGTGAGTGAGTGAGTGAGTGAGTGAGTGAGCCTGTGAGTGAGTGAGTGAGTGAGCGAGTGAGCGAATGAGTGAATGAGTGAATGAGTGAATGAGTGGGTATGTATGAGTGTGTGTGTGTGGGTAAGTAAGTAAGTGGCTGAGTGAATGGGTGAGTTTATGAGGGAGTGTGTATGAGTGAGTGTTCATGACTTCCTGTATATGCATGAGTGTGTATGAGTGAGTGTGTGTATGAGTGGGTGTGTGAGTCAGTCAGTCAGTCAGTCAATCAGTGAGTGGGTGAGTGAGTGGACTGGTGAATGAATGAATGAATGAATGAATGAAATAATGAGTGAATGAGTGACTGAATCATTCATGATATATATAGCAACATTCAGCACATCATAAATTCAGAAAGGTGTGAAATAGTTATCCTACTGTGCAACTGACACTTGTCAACATCCGGTCGAAGCGAGATGGGCCGAGGTGGCGCCACTGGTACAGTGTTTCGTCTTACAGAGAATAACAATAATAATAAGTAATATTCTCTTTTGTGTCTTTATACTCGCATAATACGCTATCCATCATATAGAAAAAATGCTCCGGTGTGACTGACACTGGTCAACATCCTGGGGAGGTGAGGTGGGCTAAGATGGCGCCACCAGTACTCTGTTGCATCTTCCGGAGTATAACAATAATAATAACTAATATTCACTTGTGTATCTTCATACTCGCATAATACATTATGCATTATATATATAATGTATATGAAGTGGGCGAGACTATTCGCCTTGTGACATTTGCGAGCATGCACCGATTAGCCCGCGTTTGGAAATACGGGCTACTCGCCATGGCAGACTCGCGAATGCCAACATTTGCGAGGCCCCAGGTTTCCGGCCGTAAAGCGTTGCTAGGAGACATCAATTGCGACTCTCCTGGCAACGATAGGAGGTCGGGCGTTCGGACCCAGACCCCTCAGATGTGTTTATGCACGCTCTGATGTTTCAACCGAGATTGAGGCTTTTATTGTCAAAATTCTAAACTTGTTTTAACTTAATAATATGGGAGGGGATTGAATAATACATAAATGACATGTGCTACAAACGAATGTTAGTTTGGTTAAGAATAAAAAGCCGTGAGCTCTTGGAAAGGTAAATTCGAACGTTCCTTGCATTTTTTACTATTCTCCAGACTTTTATAGATTAACCGCTATGGTCAAACTTAATATTGGATTGCTTTATATATAATTAAGGGCCTTAAGCCAAATAGGCCTTATGCAGCTACTTAACCCATCTGCGGGAAGATTATAACAGACATATTAACAGAATTAACGTAGAGATCTTTTGGGCTAAAATATGACAGTAACTTAGACTGATTATCAGTGACAGTGGCAGTGACACTAGCGCATCTGCTTAGTTCTGGATCAATTTAAACATATTAAATAAACCACAAGGCGGGGAGACCAGCCAGTGAGTTGAAATAACTAAGTAAATGCTTTAGGCCGATAAATGCGAGAGGGGGCAAAATCCATATTTAGACGATACTCTGGCTGGTCGACTTTAGCCCGGGAACGATACCGACGGACACAGACTACCTGCAGACGGGACGGGAGACAGTGGCGGCCCGCGGCTGGCCCAGGAAATTCACATGGAAATAATTATATAAATTAACACGAAGGATCGCCTTAAGCGGGGGCGGAGTAGCCCGACGGTTAAATATATATATAATATATATAATATATATAATATATATAATATATATAATATATATAATATATATAATATATATAATATATATAATATATATAATATATATAATATATATAATATTTACTATATATATATATGGATAGTGATAAGCCCTTTATTGCATGTAATAATGTCTGTAGTGTCCTGCACACACCCCCTATTCGGGGTGGGGGTGGGTACCAGCATGCACCGCTCCACCTCCTGCGCGGGGCCAATCCTCCATCATTCGGAGGAAATTGTGATTTATAACACATTATGCGAGTATAAATGCAAGGGGAACATATACTTGATGCACCTATTCCTCTATTCACCCTATTCAAACGCGACCTAATTAGGCATCAGAACGAGGCTGAGTAAGCGTCGGTATTGGAAATGGCCATAAGACACTACTGTGTGCCGATGTGTATGAACTACTACATAAATTAAAGGAGTAAAATTTGAAGATATTGTGGTGGTCTGCACTGACCTCTCAGGCAAGTAACCATATAGACAGGTAGGCGTGGGGAGTGTGTTGATATCAGGGAGCCTAGGTGGTGTAATGGTTAGCACACTGGCCCGGAATGCAAAGAGATGTGGGTTCGAGTCCCGCTCTAGGCGCAATATTTCTCAATTTCATCACCCCCACGACACTGGTTGCCGTGATCAGGATCCTGTACAAGCTTTGCACTGTATGGTTGTTGAACCTACCCTGTGTATGTATGTGTAAGTGCATTGCCTGTATGTATGTAATTGAAAGCATTACAAGACTTACAATTCCAGGGGGACGAGTGTGGTGGTCTGCACTGACCTCTCAGGCAAGTAACCATATAGACAGGTAGGCGTGGGGAGTGTGTTGATATCAGGGAGCCTAGGTGGTGTAATGGTTAACACACTGGCCCGGAATGCAAAGAGATGTGGGTTCGAGTCCCGCTCTAGGCACAATATTTCCCATTTTCATCACCCCCACAACAATATTAACTTTTGAAACTATCATAATCATTTTTGCTTACCTTTTTTCTATTTATTGGTCAATTTTCATGAAGATTGAGTGATGATCAGATGCATTTCAGTAGGCAATGTCAACAAAGTCACTCCCCTTGGCTGCCAATCTTTTCTTAAATTCAAAATTGCATAACTTTCTTAATATAGATATATTAAAAAAATATATGTTAACCCTTTTAAGGCTTTTATTAATTTGTAATTACCAAGACTAGTTGTTTAACTGTGTTGCACAGATAGCTACGCTGACAGTGCTGCATTACATGATACCACCATAACTATGCAGAATTGAAGTTGACATTGATATTGTGGTTAAAGAATTGGAAAAATCACCATGCAAGGGTCACCCAATCTTCGTGAAAATTGGCCAATAGATAGAAAACAGGTATGCAAAGATGAATATGTTACTTTAAAAAATGAATACCCTCAAATTTGAGTGATTTCGAGAGGTCTTGGTCGACAAAAAAGTATTCACATTACTTTACATACAACGGCGCCTCGCAGACATGTAAGTGCCCTCGGTCTGGTTTCAACATGGCCGCGGCGTGAATCGGGTGAATATAGTACGGCATGAGGCATACTAACATTCAACCAGAACTGAAGGGTTGTGAACTAACTACACACTGGGAGGGGCTTCCTATTCGCCAATGCATCTTGTCGTCTGCCTGATCGAATGTCGTCTGCTCGGCAATAAAACGTCTGCTCCACTGAATATTACCCGACACAAAAAGCAGACTTAGCATTAACTCGCATCCGCCATCATCGCAATAGAACCCGAACGTGGTAGCCGAGTTGGCAGAGCGCAGGCTTCCCATGCGGAAGTTGGGGAGTTTGGTTCCCGGTCAAGTCAAACCAATGACTTACAAAAGTGATACTTGTCGCTTCCTACCCTGGCGCTCGGCATTAATAGGATAAGGCAGGCACTGGTTGGTTCAGTGTCAGGATAATGTGACTGAGTGGGATATCGGGTCATGGTGCTGGTGGCCTGGTCTCCCAGTGGGGCAGCACCATAAAGTCGCCATGAGCGCATACTGTCATAAGTCTGTAGGTACCCATCCTGATATGACCTTAGATGTTGGCAGGACATAAAACTCCAACAAACTAACCTAACTGGAATGTCTGCTTTATTTCCCTTTGTGGGGGTAGGTGGTACCATGACCTGATATCCTGCTCAGTCACATTATCCTGACACTGAGCCAACCAGTCCTTGCCCTATCCTATTAATGCCGCGCACCAGGCTAGGAAGAGACAAGTATCAATTTTATAAGTCATTGATTTGACTCGACCGGGAACCGAACTCCCAAACTTCCGCAGGCTAGGCCCGCACTCTGCCGATTCGGCCACCACGCTTGGTGATTGTAGGCTAGGCCTTAGTAGGTGGATGGCTTCGGGGAGCCCACATAGGCTAGTGGTCAAAACACTTGCCCCAGAATGGCAGAAATTTAGGTTCGAGTCCCGCACTAGGTTCAACATCACTATTTATTGGAGTATGAGGATAGGACAAGGAGCCCCGCCCCCACCCCCACCCCACCCCAACTTCCACAGCCCAACCAAACAATTGGGTAATCCAAAATTTGTTCGGCGGCCCAGCAAAATACTACCATTTATCATATAAAAAATGTGGTCAAACCAAAGTTGGTTAATCCAAATTATCGGTTAATCCAAACAAAATTGTCGGACCAAGGCAACTTCCGGCATGGTTAAACCAAACTTTCATGTGGTTATAAGGTTATCTGAGACCCCACCAACTTTTTTATATGATAAATGGTATTGTTTTGCAGGCTGCCGAAAAACAAAGTTTGGATTAACCCATCGTTTGGTTTAACCAAGCTTGGTTTAACGGGATTATACTGTATATACATAACAATAACCAAAGTGTCCACATACATTGTATATTACATGTGCAATACATGCTCACTCAAAGTCAAAGTCAAAGCTAAAGCTCCGGTAGACTAATGATCGGTTAAGCCAAACAAATTTCTAGTGTCCCTTCAAGTTTGGTTTAACAGGGTTATACTGTATCACTGACTTTACCCAATACCCGATATATTTTAATGTTTCCTCATTTTCCACTTATAACAGAACATTAGAATCCAACTAATGCAACCAACTGTCAACAAGCGTATATATACTAAGCAACCGTCATGTGGCTCACATCCCTAAGTACCACAATCAATCGCAAAGTACCAATATGAATCTTCTTTGATCATTTGTCACATTCTCAACAAGCGTAGATATTAAAGCTGCATAGTCCGATGAAATATCAAATTTTCAAAGCCATACCAATTATCTAGATTTGATTTTACGTATCTAACTTAGATACTGATGCACTTATTAAGCATTTGTTTCTGCGTATAAGGCAATACTGAGTCAATTTAACAGAACCTGTTACTGCAGAAGTCTATGGTGTCAGAGTTTTGGCAAGCTTGCCAAAACTAATTTTCCATGTTTGCACTCGAAATATCTCAAAAGTTTACCATTTAAAATAAAAGTAACTTTGAACTAATGTAAAGTAGATACTAGTGATCGGTCTAATATAAATACAGAAATTCAGAAATAATACAGAAATTCAAAACCATCGGACTATGCAACTTTAAGCAACCCGTCATGTGACTGACATTTCTACGCACCACAATCAATCGCAAACTACCAATATAAATCTTCTTTGATCACTTGTCACATTCTCAACAAGTGTATATATTAAGCAACCCGTCATGTGGCTGACATCTCTACGCACCACAATCAATCGCAAACTACCAATATAAATCTTCTTTGATCACTTGTCACATTCTCAACAAGTGTATATATTAAGGAACCCGTCATGTGGCTAACATCCCTACACACCACAATCAATTGCAAACTACCAATATGGTAGAACTGAAGGGTTGTGAACTAACCCCACAATCAATCGAAACCTAACAATATAAATCTTTGGCCACCGGACACTACGATGCTTCTTTGATCACTTGTCACATTCTCAACAAGTGTATATATTAAGGAACCCGTCATGTGGCTGACATCTCTATGCACCACAATCAATCGCAAACTACCAATATAAATCTTCTTTGATCACTTGTCACATTCTCAACAAGTGTATATATTAAGGAACACGGCATGTGGCTGACATCTCTACGCACCACAATCAATCGAAACCTACCAATATAAATCTTCTTTGATCACTTGTCACATTCTCAACAAGCGTATATATTAAGCAACCCGTCATGTGGCTGACATCTCTACACCCCACAATCAATCGAAACCTAACAATATAAATCTTCTTTGATCACTCGTCACATTCTCAACAAGTGTATATAATAAGGAACACGTCATGTGGCTGACATCCCTATGCACCACAATCAATCGCAAACTGCCAATATGAATCTCTTCTTTGATTACTTGTCACATTCTCATTTCCTAGTTGCTTCACCATTTAAAATGATGTGTGTGAATTGGTAAGTGAAACACAATGATATCGCCGGAAGTACCAGCGCCTCGACGATGATAAATGTATTGTTCTGAAGAATAAAACTATTTACTAACAACAATAAATTGTGTGCAGTTGTAATTCCCTGCTGGTTTATTCACGGAATGTAGCCAAGCGAACATAAGCAAACAAACACAAATATGCAGGATTTAAAACACCGGAATTCCCTTCTCAGTAAATCACCAGGGCCCGTGTGCATGGGGCGGTGTTATACCCCTGTCACACTACGATGTAACGAGCAAGCGTAAGCCTGACATGCTCACGTTTCGTCATTACGTTGACGTATGTTGGGTTACATTATGATGATGTCAGAATGTCGTTAGACTGATGTCGAGCTACGTCACGTTACGTCGTGTTACGGCGGCGCGCGTCAAGGTTTTGAACCTGTTCAAAACTTTTGACGTAACTCGAATGTAAAGGGTTTATGTTCGCCATACGTTCTGTACACGTTCGGTGAACGTCAATGATGTTAAACGGACATTAGTCAAACGCTGTTCAGTACGTTCCACTATGTTGACCCACATTAAAGCCGGTGGAAACATCCACACGGCGTAATGGGAACGTCAGGAGAACGTACGCCGAACATACGTCCAATGTACATTCAACGTATGTTCAGCGTTTCGCCACCGTGTCATGCCGTATGTAACGCCACGTTACGTAGTTCTGGCGATGGAATAACGTACATAACGTTCCGTGAGCATAATGACATTGTCCTCTCTCGTTGAATGACGCTATCACTATGCTTTACCGACGTTACGCTCTCGTCAGCTACGCTGCATACACGTTCAACTTGTGCCCAAATTTGCATACTATGCCGAGAAGTTCAACGTTTTTCACGTTCTCCCTATGCTGACGTCGTTCCGTCGTAGTGTGACAGGGCCTTTAGAGAGCCAAAACTGGTTTTGGACGGGATTTTTAGTTTAGCGACGAAAAGTCACTATGCATGGGCTGGTGTTATGGAAACACCGCAAGTTTAAGGTCCAGTATGCTAACACCACTCCGTAGCAGGTTTAAGGGCGGTGTTAGGTACCGATTAGGCCCAAATCTATTCAATGCTATTATATTTAACAGAATAACATAATCAAAAAGTGAAATTTGGTCAAAGTAACCCCAAAATCGAAGCGATATTAATGCCGCCGCTTCATCGGCGGCGATGTCCATACTGTCGAATCTAAACAAAACAAATCGCCGCCGCTGCCACCACCGCCGGCACCCGCCGCGATATATTAGGGCCAAATCTATTCAATGCTATCATATTTAACAGAATAACATAATCAAAAAGTTAAATTTGGTCAAATTAACCCCAAAATCGAAGCGATATTAACGCCGCCACTACATCGGTGGCGATATCCATACTGTTGAATCTAAACAAAACAAATCGCCGCCGCCGCCGCCACCACCACCGCCGCCGCCCGCCCCGATATATTAGGGCCAAATCTATTAAATGCTATCATATTTAACAGAATAACATAATCAAAAAGTGAAACTTGGTCAAATTAACCCCAAAATCGAAGCGATATTTACGCCGCCGCTACATCGGCAGCGATATTCATACTGTCGAATCTAAACAAAACAAATCACCGCCGCCGCCGCTGTGGTGGCGATATTGTCAAATAGCGGTGCTCGCCGGCAACAGGCTCAGAGGGATTTCCCAAATCTATAAATAACTGCTAGGTTAGCTAATGCCTCCATGCTTTGGCTCTGTACATACCCCATGACCCATTTCCCAACACCGGCATTAGCTAACCAGAATGCGGTCCTTAACACCGGAGCCGATAAATAATTCTTCATGCATACGGCCCCAGCGCACAGACCAATCACCATGCATTCATGCCAGCACTCCAGTTTGTTGGGGTTTTACAACCTGGCAACATCAAATGTCATGTCAGGATTGCACCAACAGCACGGCTTAGTGTGGATGTGGGTCATGGTCACTGATCCATGACTGCTGCCAAATCTAGTATAAATAAGTTTCAGGATTGGGACCTACCAGTAGATACTGGGAATGCGCCCCCCCCCCCCCGCCCCACCAGGGGCCGTATGCAGGAGTCAGTGTTAGCGAGGGAAAACGGTGTTCGGCGGGAATTCCGGTTTAGCGGTGAAAAATGGTATGCACGAGTCAGTGTTAGGCCTAACACCAAAGGCTTAACCGGTGTTACCTTGCCCCTAAAAAATATTAGGTTTAGCGAGTTTATTAAGCCCAAATCTATTCAATGCTGTCATATTTAACAGAATTACATACGCAATAAGTGAAATTTTATCAATTTAACCCTAAATTCGAAGCGTTATTAAGGCTACCGCCGCATTGGGGGCGATATTAATAGTTATATTTTCGAATCGACGAACGTAAAGTAAACAAATCGCCGCCGTCGCGACCGCCGTGTCGACGTCGACATCCATACTGGCCGACGTCTACGCATTGGCGGCAATGTATTAGCGATTTGTTTAGCTATAATGTAAGTGTTACGGGCTCCTGCATACCACTTGACACAGTTCCCGACGTCGGTGTTAGCTAAACGGCAACAGTACACCAAAACCCGCTAACACTGACTCCTGCATACGGGCCCAGACCTCCCCATCCCGTGCGCAACAGAGTGAGAAGCATGGATTGTGTGGGTGTGTTGTGGGAGTGAGCATGGAGAAGTTGTAGTTGGGTGCAAGCGGCTGCCTGAAGTTCTATAATGGCCATATTATCGGGGAGCCCACATAGGCTAGTCGTCAAGACACTCGCCTCAGAATGGCAGAAATGTAGGTTTGAGTCCCGCGCTAGGTTCAACGTCACCATTTGTTGGAGTAGGAGGATAGGACAAGGAGCCCCACCCTCATCCACACCCCACCCCCACCCCAACCCCCACAGCCCAACCAAACAATTGGGTAATCCAAACTTTTTTCGGCGAATTAACTAAACTCCACCAGGAGGGAGGAGGGGGGAGGGAGGGGGAGGGGGAGGGTAGAGGGGAGGGTAGAGGGGAGGGTGGAGGGGAGGCGGGGGGTGGGGGGGCGCATTCCCAGTACCCCTGGAGGTAAGGGTATGTGTGTGTGTGTGGGTGGAGGCGCCACTTGGCTGATGTGGCTCAAGAGCTGGTGGGGGAGCTGCATGCGAAAGCCTGGTCTGAGAGCAGACGGTGAGTGGCCGAGGAGGCTAGGGGACCAGGAGAAGGTTTATCGCTCGTAACTGTTCACTGTACACAATTATTTTCTTTTTTTAATTGTTCATAACTCTGAGCGATTCTACCATCCCATAGACGTCATGATATGACCTTTGATGTTGCTAGGGCATAAACAACAACAAAGAAAACAAAGCATCTTATATCTAAGGCATAATCTACATGAGTAGTAATTACAGTAAACCCTCTCTAAATCGACCGACTTTGGGACCGACTTTAAGTGGTCCATTTAGGGAGGTGGTCGGCTTATGGAGTTAAAATATGGTTCCAATGGTATTGTTGGGACCCAAATAAAGCGATCGATATAGGGAAGTGGTCGATCTGTGGAGGTGGTCGGTGAGAGAGGTTTTACTGTATATCCAATTGATTTAGCAATGAGTTGTCCAATTAACTGCAAGCATAAACCTGACTGAGGTCTAGACAGGGTGATTACATCAGGGAGTCTAGGGAGTGTAATGGTTAGCATACTGGCACCATAAACTCGACTCGAGATCGGACAATACGGATATTATTTATAAGATATTCTAAATATGTGAATAGCTAATACAAAGAACATTAATAATAATAAGAAAAAGAAGAATACAAGAAGAATAACAGATAAATGTGAATGTGAGTAAATTGTAAAACATGTTCTCCAATAGTTATTATTATAGGAAATCATATTTGAATAAATATAGTCATAAATCATCCATAGAGAAATGGTGAATATACAACACGGACAGAGTCATTATACACCCACACCCACACCACACCCACACCCACATCACACCCACACCCACACCCACACCCACACCCACACCCACACCCACACCCACACCCACACCCACACCCACACTCACACTCACACTCACACCGGAAATCATATTGGAATAAATATAGTCATAAATCATCCATAGAGAAATGGTGAATATACAACACGGACAGAGTCATTATACACCCACACCCACACCCACACCCATCCCACACCCACACCCACACCCACACCCACACCCACACCCACACCCACACCCACACCCACACCCACACTCACACCCACACACCCACACACCCACACCACACCCACACCCACACACCCACACCCATACCACACCCACACCACACCCACACACACACCACACCCACACCCACACCCACACCCACACACCCACACCCACACCCACACCCACACACCCACACCCACACACCCACACCCAAACCCACACCCACACACCCATCCACACCCACACCCAAACCCACACACCCACACACACACACATACACCCACACCAACCTCCAGTGGACATCCTTGTAGACAGCTAAAACAACAACTAAAATACTTATGCGTATATTAGAGAAATTATTTATATATCATGATTTGTTCATATTCCTGATTATTAGTCATTAAATATATGTGGGATTTTGATCCTAAGAAAAGTAATTATTAGAACAGTACATGGTGGTTCCCCAGTAAAAATGACTAATTCTAGACTAAAAGCACAACAATGTTATAGGTAATGGAATGGAATACACTGGGAGCAGAAGAAGGAAGTACAGGGACAATAGAAACATGTAAAAACATTAGTCAAAAGAGAGCTAAATGTACTGCTAGACTAATGACAACAACAAATAAAATTAATTAAAATAGAAAAAGAAAGATAGATAAATAAATCAATAGAAAATACACTGATAATTCAAGCAAAGTTTTAGAAGATTTAGATGCTAGATATGATACATACAAAAGGTAAACTTTAAACTTAAAATCAAAATCTAATGAGCTACTAACACAGCAAGGTGAAGACATTCAGAGAAATTAACTATTGGTAACCAAACAATTATCCGTTTGTACAACGAACAAATGCACAGAGCTTTGGGGGATGTGGGAGAATGCTTACAAACAGAGAAAGAATGCATGCAGTAGTTAGCTACACAACAACTGAAAGTGATGAAAAGAAGGGGAGTCACAAGACTATTACTGTCTAGCGGCGAAAACAAATCATTAGACTTAACCAATATGGGCAACATAAATACACCCATCACAAACAACAACAACAAAAAATAGGTAAAATAAGATTATCTCTTTCCTTTAATGTAAATGCAATTGCATAGCATGGACTAAGTTTTTTGTTTTCTTTTGGTAAATATGTTTATTCTGCTGAATAAGCCTTTTGTCAGTGCCGAAGCACTGGTCTTCCAGCCATTTTTCAAGTCAGGGTTATTTACACAAAAGGTATATAGAATAAGGTGTACAATAACTGTTGAATACACAATTTGCAGCATGTAACACAATGAAATTCTGTAACCCAAAAGTTCCATAGCAATATGCTAACAGTAGTGTCATATAATTAGATCAATATTAGTCAGATCAATGTGAGTATTTACATAGTATTTAGAATGTAAGCAGAAGTTATCTTCTGTATTCAATTGGTAAAGTTGTAGTAAGTTTTAATGTTCAGTTGCAGTTAGGCAAGCGGTATATAGATGTCAGTTTGTTAGAAATATTCTAGTGTAGTGTAGTGCAGTGTAGTGTAGTGGGAACATTTTCTTCATAGAAACTGCAGAGAGCTACTGAAGCTTATTCTAGTGCTGTATCTGATTAGGTTCCTTATTCAATATTAAAGAAGTTGTAGACTGTAACAGCTCACCCCCTATTTCCTCATGTATGAAAACTGACTTGGTTTTTCAATACCCCTTAAGAAACTGGGCACCAGACGGGACAGCCGAATGAGTTGAGCGTCCGTCTCCCGCTTTGGTAGACTGTGGAATTCGAACCCTGGTTGAGTCAAAACAATGACTTCAAAATTGATATGTGTCGCCTCCTAGCCAGGCGCTCGGCATTATTAGGATAGGGCAAGGACTGGTTGGCTCAGTGTCAGGATAACGTGACTGGGTGAGATATCAGGTCGTGGTGCTGGTGCTGGTGGCCTGGTCTCCCCATGGGGCAGCACTATGAAGTCACCATTAGTGCACACTGTCACAAGTCGGTACCCATCCTGATATGACCTTAGATGTTTCCAGGATGTAAAACTCCAACAACCAAACAACCTTGAGAAACTTAGACACCTTGAGAATTCGGTGGTGACCCCTACATGATTGACAAGACTAACAGAATAGACACCACTAGCTGTTTGCTACGAATGGCGCTAAACCATCAGCAACCAATCAAGCAGTCAATCAACCAATCTTCTGCTGGTCCCCTAGCCTCCCCGGCTAGTCACCGTCTGCTCTCAGACCAGGCTTTCGCATGCGGCCCGCCCACCAGCTCTTGAGCCACATCAGCCAAGTGGCGCCTCTCTCTCTCCTGGTACCCTTACCTCCAAGTCCCTCGTCTGTCCCCCTTCCCTGTTCTCCTGAGATCGTGGTTTGGGGAGTTTTCAGTCACGGTGGCGCGTTGAAGGATGCAAATCTGCAGCACTGTATGGGCACCGCCAACGGCGGTCGGTCCCATGCGGCCGGAAGTTGGCTTCCGGTGGGTAGTGGTCGGAAATATTAGGAAGGGGGGAATCAAGGGGGCAGGCAGATGGGTGGGGTAGCAGTATGAGTTGGGTAGCAGTATGGGTGGGGTAGCAGTATGGGTGGGGTAGCAGTATGGGTGGGGTAGCAGTATGGGTGGGGTAGCAGTATGGGTGGGGTAGCAGTATGGGTGGGGTAGCAGTATGGGTGGGGTAGCAGTATGGGTGGGGTAGTAGTATGGGTGGGGTAGCAGTATGGGTGGGGTAGCAGTATGGGTGGGGTAGCAGTATGGGTGGGGTAGCAGTATGGGTGGGGTAGCAGTATGGGTGGGGTAGCAGTATGGGTGGGGTAGCAGTATGGGTGGGGTAGCAGTATGGGTGGGGTAGCAGTATGGGTGGGGTAGCAGTATGGGTGGGGTAGCAGTATGGGTAGGGCAGCAGTATGGGTGGGGTAGCAGTATGGGTGGGGTAGCAGTATGGGTGGGGTAGCAGTATGGGTGGGGTAGCAGTATGGGTGGGGCAGCAGTACGGGTAGGGTAGCAGTATGGGTGGGGTAGCAGTATGGGTGGGGTAGCAGTATGGGTGGGGTAGCAGTATGGGTGGGGGCTGGGACAGGTTGGAGAGGAAAAGGTAATCTAGGAGCCCACCCTCTCACTGTTTAAGAAACAACTAAAAAAAAAATATTGTTAATAACCTAGAAAAATAGATAACAGATTAAATGGATTAACACAAAGTATAGTGAATGCTGGACTTAGGACTGTTGGCAATATATAAACAGTTACGAGCCATAAACAAGAAGCAAGAAAACGTAAATTACTACTGAAAAACAAAGTTCAAAAGATTTGAATCAAATTGGACTAGTGCTGCCCAGCGGTCAAAACAAGTATTAACACACTTATCCGTTATGAACAGGGTAAATAAATTCATCACAAAAGGGAGAAAAAAATGGACGCTGCTTTCGCCTCCTAAGTTCTAGCGCCCAGCTTGTGGTCTGGTCACGTTTGTTTCGTTTGTTGTTGTTTTATATCCTAGCAACATCTACAGTCATATCAGGTCGGGAACAGACTTATGACAGTGCACACTCATGGCGACGTTATAGTGCTTCCCCGCTGGGAGACTAGGGCGTCAGCACCATGATCCGATTATCCCACAGTCACATTTTCCTGATACTGAGCCATCCACTCCCTTGCGTTATCCTGTTAATGCCGAACACCAGGCTACAAGTATCAATTTTGTGAGTCATTGATTTGACTCGACCAGGATACAAAATCCCAACCTTCTGCAAGGGAAGACTGTGCTCTACCGACTGGGCCATCGCGTCTGGTTAATTTATAGTCTGAGGTAATTACTTTTCCCTGTATGACTTCCTCTGAGAAGAAGCCGTCATGCATATATCATAGCGAATTAATCTGACGTCCGTTAACTTAAAGAATAAATTCAATTATTATTCCTTCTCTGTCATTGCAACAACAAGACTCCCTTTGCTGTATCTCCATTTTCTTCAGCTACATAGTTGACTGGGTGAGTTATTGGGGTTTTATGTCCTAGCAATATCTGATATCCCAACAGAATGGCCACCAACTTATGACGCTGCTGTAACAGGCTACATAGTGATGCCCCAATAGGATACCGTGTGCACTCGCAACAGGCTATATAGTGCTTCCTTAATAGGATATTATGATCACTCCTAAAAGGCTAGATAGTGTTGGCCCATTATGTCGCCATGCTGAATCCTATCAGGCTATATAGTGATTCCCCATTAGGATACCGCGTGCACTGGTAACAGGCTACATAAGACTTTCCAAGCCCACTCCTAACTTGCCATACAGGGCTGCCCTATTAGGATACCTTGTTCATTCCTAACAGGCTATATAGTGCTGCTCCATTAGGACACAATTCCTATCCATAACCGTCTATACAGTGATGCCCTACTACGATGCCATGCCAACCCCCTAATAAGCTATATAGTTCTGCCAAAATAGGGTACCGTGCCAACTCCTGACCGGCTATACAGTCCTGTCCTACTATGATACAATGCTAACCCTTAACAAGCGATATAGTGATGCCCTAATAGGATACCGTGCCGAGTCCTACCCGGCTATATAATGCTGCCCCAATAGGATACCGTACCCACCCCTAACTAGATATATACTGTCGGTCCAATAGGAGCGCTACATGGTGCTTCCTTGATAGGAACCTGTGCTCATTCTGAACAGGTTATATAGTGCTGCCCCACTATGGTACCATACTTACTCCTAGCAAACTATATAGTCCTTCTCCAATTGGATACCGTGCTCACTCTGAACAGACTATATAGTGCTGCCCTACTAGGATACCATCCTCACTACTAACAGACTATTTAGTGCTTCTCCATTAGGGAACAGTGTTTACTTGAAACAGGATATATAGTGCTGCCCTACTAGGACACCATCCTCACTCCTAACAGTCTATATAATGATTCTCCATTAGGGAACAGTGTTTACTTGAGACAAGCTATATAGTGCTGCCCTACTAGGATACCATCCTCACTCCTAACATACTATATAGTGGTTCTCCATTATGGTACAGTGTTTACTTGAAACAGGCCATATAGTGCGGCCTTACTAGGACACCATTCTCACTCCTAACAGACTATATAGTGGTTCTCCATTATGGTACAGTGTTTACTTGAAACAGGCCATATAGTGCTTCCCTACTAGGACACCATCCTCACTTCTAACAGACTACATAGTGGTTCTCCATTATGGTACAGTGTTTACTTGAAACAGGCCATATAGTGCTGCCCTACTAGGACACCATCCTCACTACTAACAGTCTATATAGTGGTTCTCCATTAGAGAACAGTGTTCACTTGAAACAGGCTACATAGTGCTGCCCTACTAGGATACCATCCTCACTACTAACAGTCTGTATAGTGGTTCTCCATTAGGGAACAGTGTTTACTTGAAACAGGCTACATAGTGCTGCCCTACTAGGACACCATCCTCACTCCTAACAGTCTATATAGTGGTTCTCCATTAGAGAACAGTGTTTACTTGAGACAAACCATATAGTGCTGCCCTACTAGGACACCATCCTCACTCCTAACAGTCTATATAGTGGTTCTCCATTAGAGAACAGTATTTACTTGAAACAGGCTACATAGTGCTGCCCTACTAGGACACCATCCTCACTCCTAACAGTCTATATAGTGGTTCTCCATTAGAGAACAGTGTTTACTTGAGACAAACCATATAGTGCTGCCCTACTAGGACACCATACTCACTACTACCAGTCTATATAGTGGTTCTCCATTAGAGAACAGTGTTTACTTGAAACAGGCTACATAGTGCTGCCCTACTAGGATACCATCCTCACTCCTAACAGTCTATATAGTGGTTCTCCATTAGGGAACAGTGTTTACTTGAAACAGACTACATAGTGCTGCCCTACTACGACACCATCCTCACTCCTAACAGTCTATATAGTGGTTCTCCATTAGGGAACAGTGTTTACTTGAAACAGGCTACATAGTGCTGCCCTACTAGGATACCACCCTCACTACTAACAGTCTATATAGTGGTTCTCCATTAGGGAACAGTGTTTACTTGAAACAGGCTACATAGTGCTGCCCTACTAGGACACCATCCTCACTCCTAGCAGTCTATATAGTGGTTCTCCATTAGAGAACAGTGTTTACTTGAGACAAACCATATAGTGCTGCCCTACTAGGACACCATACTCACTACTACCAGTCTATATAGTGGTTCTCCATTATGGTACAGTGTTTACTTGAGACAGGTTATATATATATAGTGCTGGCTACTAGAACAAGATGCTCATTCCTAACTACTATATAGTGCTGCCATAATAGGATGCCGTGCCGAGTCCTAACCGGCTCTACATTGATGTCCTAATAGGATACTGTAGTAGTCTGCACCCACCTCTCAGGCATTGAGCCACAGAGACAGGTAGGCGTGGATAGGGTATCATCAGGAAGCCTAGCTGGTGTAATGGTTAGCACACTGGACCGGAATGCAAGAGATGTGGTTTTGATTCCCATTTTCATCATGCCCACGACAATACCTTGCTCGGTTTTAACAGGCGATATAGTGCTTCCCCAATAGGATACTGTCGTGGGGTTGATGAAAATGGGAAATATTGCGCCTAGGGTGGGGCTCGAACCCACATCTCTTTGCATTCCGGGCCAGGGTGCTAACCATTACACCACCTAGGATTCCTGCTTTCATCACACTACCCACGCTTACCTGTCTATGTGGTTACTTGCCTGAGAGATCACCGAAGACTACTACACTCGTCCCCTTGGAATTGTAAGTCTTTTAATGCTTACAATTACATACACACAGGCAATGCACTTACACATACACACACATGGTAGGTTCAACAACCATACAGCGCATAGCTTGTACAGGATCATGGTCACAGCACCAGTGTGTGTGGGGTGATGAAAATGGGGGATATTGTGCCTAGAGCAGGACTGGAACCCACATCTCTTGGCATTCCGGGCCAGTGTGCTAACCATTACACCACCTAGGCTCCCTGATATCACCACACTACCCACGCCTACCTGTCTATGTGGTTACTTGCCTGAGAGGTCACTGCAGACTACTACACTAACCATTACACCAGCTAGGCTCCCTGATATCACCACACTACCCACGCCTACCTGTCTATGCGGTTACTTGCCTGAGAGGTCAGTGCAGACTACTACACTAACCATTACACCACTTAGGCTCCCTGATATCACCACACTACCCACGCCAACCTGTCTATGTGGTTACTTGCCTGAGAGATCAGTGCAGACTACTACACTAACCATTACACCACCTAGGCTCCCTGATATCACCACACTACCCACGCCTACCTGTGGATGTGGCTACTTGCCTGAGAGGTCAGTGCAGACTATTACACTAACCATTACACCACCTAGGCTCCCTGATATCACCACACCACCCACGCCCACCTGTCTATGTGGTTACTTGCCTCAGAGGTCAGTGCAGACTACTACACTAACCATTACACCACCTAGGCTCCCTGATATCACCACACTACGCACACCTACCTGTCTATGTGGCTCCTTGCCTCAGAAGTCAGTGCAGACTACTACACTAGCAAACCCACTCCTAACAGGCGATATAGTGTTTACCCAACAGGATACCATTTTCACTCATAAAGGCTATATAGTGCTGCCCCATTAGAATACTATAGCAACCAGCTACATAGTGCTGCTCGGGTTAGATCTAGCTAAGTGGGGAGCGGGATGTAGCTCTGGCGGTATATCGTCCACCTGTGATCCGATCGATCCTGCTCAGTGGATCCATTTGCAATTTGGGCTATTTTCCGTTCCAACCAGCGGTCCACAACTGGTTCATCAAAGGATGTGGTATGTACTCTCCTGTCTGTCGGAAAGTGCACATAAAAGACCCATTGCTGCTTATTGGAAAGTGTAGTCTATGTGGCGGCAGCAGGTTTCCTCCAAAGAAATATGTCAGAATAACCAAATGTTTGATGTCCAATAGCCGATGATAAAAATCAATGTGCTCTAGAGGCGTCGGTAAATAAATCAAAACAGAAACAGAAAACGAGCAGTCATGCCACGTGATATAAAACATGGCGGTCGCTTTGATCTGGTTCCCGGGTGAGTTCCATGAGTGAATGGCTGAGTCAAAGCGAGGCTACAAACAAAAAGAACAACAAGCCTCCATAAACTGTCTGTCAATGACACCGGACGGAATGGCTGAGCGGGTAGGGCGCCTGCTTCCTGTACGGGTGTTAACATCCATGGGTTCGATCCCCGCCTGAGTCAAACTGCTGATTTACAAAAAATACAATTTCCATGAGTTCGATTCCCGGCTGAGTCAAACTGATGATTTACACAAATTTTAATTGCCGTGGGTTCGATTCTCGGCCGACTCAAACCGATGACTTATAAAGATTATTACTTCCATGGGTTCGATTCCCAGCAGAGTCAAGCCGATGACTTACAAAGATTATTATTTGCATGGGTTCAATTCCCGGCCGAGTCAACCCGATGACGTACAAAGATTATAACTTGTCTTTACCTAGCCTGACGACTGGATGCGGTGGCCTAATCGGTAGAGCGTAGGCTTCCCGTGCAGAAGGTCAGGAGTACGAATCTGAGCTGAGTCAAACCGATAACTTATAAAAAATCGGCACTTGTCTGTGCCTAGTCTGGTGTTTGGCACTAATAGGATAAGGATAAATAATAGGATTAAGTGTCAACACCCCGCCTACTGACAGTCGACACTCCACCTACTGACAGTCAGAACTCTTCCTATTGACAGGCAACACTGCCTACTGACAGTCAGCACTCCTAACACTGACAGTCAACACTCCACCTACTGACAGTCAACACTCCACCTACTGACAGTCAACACTCCTAACACTGACAGTCAACACCCCGCCTACTGACAGTCGACACTCCACCTACTGACAGTCAGAACTCTTCCTATTGACAGGCAACACTGCCTACTGACAGTCAGCACTCCGAACACTGACAGTCAACACTCCACCTACTGACATTCAACACTCTGAATACTGACAGTCAACACTCCAAATACTGACAGTCAGCACTCCGCCTACTGACAGCCAACAACCCGAATACTGACAGTCAACACCGCGCCTACTGACAGTCAACGTCCACCTACTGACAGTCAGCACTCCGAATACTGACAGTCAACAATCCGCCTACTGGCAGCCAACACTCCACATACTGACAGTCAGCACTCTGCCTACTGACAGCCAACACTCCAAATACTGACACTCAACACCCCGCATACTGCCAGTCAAAACCCCACCTACTGACAGTCAGGACTCGGCCTACTGACAGTCACCACTCCGAATACTGACAGTCAACACTCCGCATACTGACAGCCAACACTCCGAATACTGACAGTAAACACTCCGAATACTGACAGTCAACAGTCCAGATACTGACAGTCAACACTCCCCTACTGACAGTGAGCACTCCGCCTACTGATAGCCAACACTTCAAATACTGACAGTCGACACCCCGCCTACTGACAGTCAACACCCCGCCTACTGACATTTAACACTCCGCCTACTGACAGCCAACACTCCGAATACTGAAAGCCAACACTCCGAATACTGACAATCGACACCCCGCCTACTGACAGTCAACACCCCACCTACTGACAGTCAACACTCCGCCTACTGACAGCCAACACTCCGAAAACTGATAGTCAACACATTGATGAACAATATGTTGACCATACAAACAGAGTAACCAGACAGAGCGGTGCTACACTTCTAAAAACACCCATGCCAGTAACAAACAAACTGACTAAAGCACCGATTTACAGAGGTGGCACATTGTGGAATAAACTTCCAGTGAGGACAAGACAGTCCACAAGTCTCCTTGAATTTAAAAACTTTATGAAAATACAACCGGCCTGTCAGACCCTGACACGGTTATAGGTATTCTAAAGGCCTTCCTTGCCCTGACCCTTGTACATACATATATATATAAATGTTCTCAAATGCACTACACAGCTCTGCATGCTGATCCCCTTCCCGCCCTTACCCCACCCCTACTACACCTTCTTTCAAAACCTATTACCTAAAATTTCCCTTTAAATTGACATAAAACCTGTCTGATGTAAGTCCCCACTGCAATCTCAGACCGCGATCCCATCATTAGGCCACACAGAACGGAGCACTCGTGATGGGATAAAAAAAAAAAAAAATTTAAATGGCCAGGTTTCCGCATTTGCTATTGGTGATTGGATCCACTGATTTGCATATTTGCAATATAGTATATATATATATGTGTATTGTAGATATGTTATATCTTTTTGAAAAGAGAAGAGAGAAAACAAAGGAAGAAAGAAGTGTTTAAACACAATTCTAGAGTCATCTTGTACATTTATTGATGCATGCTCACCAAGTGCATAATACATATGTTGAACTGGAATTGCATGCAGTTACTATTACGACAAATAGTCAATTTATATTATGCTTCTATTATCGAACAGGTTTTTCATGTGGTTATTATTGCAACTGATATTGTCATTTATGTACCAACAAATTGTAATTAACGGCCGGAAGACCAGTGCTCTGGCGCTGACAAAAGACATTATTCGCTGAATAAAAATACATTTAGTAAAAAAAACACTCGGAATACTGACGGTCAACACTCCACCTAGTGACAGTCAACACTCCGCCTAAAGGCAGGCAACACTCCGCCTACTGACAGTCAACACTCCACCTACTGACAGGCAACACTCTGCCTACTGACAGTCAACACTCCGAATACTGACAGCCAACACTCTGAATACTTACAGTCAACACTCCGCATACTGACAGTCAACACTCCGCCCACTGACAGTCAACACTCCGCCTACTAACAGTCAACACTCCGCCTACTGGCAGTCAACACTCCACCCACTGACAGTCAAAACTCTGCCTACTAACAGTCAACACTCTGCCTATTAATAGTCAACACTCTGCCTACTGACAGTCAAAACTCCGCCTACTAACAGTCAGCACTCCGCATACTGACAGTCAACACTCCCCCTACTGACAGTCAAAACTCCGCCTACTAACAGTCAACACTCCGCCTACTACCAGTCAACACTCTGCCTACTGACAGTCAACACTCCACCTACTGACAGTCAAAACTCTGCCTACTAACAGTCAGCACTCCGCATACTGACAGTCAACACTCCGCCTACTAACAGTCAACACTCCGCCTACTGACAGTCAACACTCCCCCTACTGACAGTCAAAACTCTGCCTACTAACAGTCAAAACTCTGCCTACTGACAGTCAACACTCCCCCTACTGACAGTCAAAACTCCACCTCCTAACAGTCAACACTCCGCCTACTAACAGTCAACACTCCGCCTACTGACAGTCAAAACTCCGCCTCCTAACAGTCAACACTCCGCCTACTAACAGTCAACACTCCGCCTACTGACAGTCAACACTCCGCCTACTAACAGTCAACACTCCGCCTACTACCAGTCAACACTCCGCCTACTGACAGTCAACACTCCGCCTACTGACAGTCCAAATGCAGGCAGACGCAGAACGTGACGTAACGCGTCCCTTTATGAGCACAACAAAAGGGGTAAGGCTGGGGTCACGTGGACATTTAATTGGTCATGTGATCGGCCGTCTGAGGCATTGCATTTGTAAAGTGGCACCGCGTGTTTGTGGTTAGGTTGGTTGTGTGGTTGGAGTTTTAGGTCCTGGCAACATTTAAGATAAAGCTTGTTTTATGTCACAACGCCTCTAGATGATTTTTTTTTTTTGGTATCATCGGCTATTGGACGCCAAACATTCTGACATATTTCTTTGTAGGAAACACGCTGCTGCCATATAGGCTACTCTTTCCAATAAGCAGCAAGGGGTCTTTTATATGCACTTTCCCACAGTCAAGACAGCACATATCACTGTTGATGAACCACCAGTGGACCACTGGTTGGAATGGAAAATAGCCCTAACTGCAAATGTGTCCACTGAGAATGATCGATCGAATGACCGACTACGTCACAGGCGGACACTCTACCGTCTGAGCTCCTCAGTAAAACCTAAGCCCATATCAGGACGGGTACCGACTTGTGACAGTGCGCGCTCATGGTGACTTTTATAGTGCTGCCCCCACTGTGAGACCAGGCCTACTGCTGACACCATGACCTGATATCACATCCGTCTCAGTCACATTATCCTGACACTGAGCTAACCAGTCCTTGCCCTATCCTAATAATGATGAGTGCCAGGCTAGGAAGTGACTAGTATAAATATTGAAGTCATTCGTTTGACTCGACCGGGGTTTTGAATCCCATGTTCTATCAAAACGAGAGACGGACGCTCAACTCATTCGGCCATCCTGTCTGGTCTTGTGGTTAAGCTTATGCGGCTTGATCTAGGCCTAATCTCATTGGGTTCTATTTTGTGTGTAAAGAATTTGTATTAATCTGCAGTAAAACTTGTTATGCAAATATTGCTATGGATAGAACCTAAACACTAATTGTCGTCTGACTGCATTCTCACTCATCTACTACTACTAAGCTTGTCCGGGCGCCGCGGTAAAGTGCCTGTCACACTATGGCGGATTGAGCAACGGACACGACGATGGCGGCGACGGCGGCTGCGACGGCGGCTGCGACGGCGGCTGCGACGGCGGCGACGACGGCGGCGGCGGAGGTGGCGGCGATGGCGATGCCAATGGCGATGGCGATGGTGGTGGTGATGATGATGATGGTGGTGGTGGTGATGGTGATGGTGGTGATGGGGGTGGTGATGATGATGGTGGTGGTGATGGTGGTGCTGATGGTGGTGCTGATGATGATGATGATGGTGGTGATGTTGACGATGATGATGGTGATGGTGGTTTATGATGATGCTAAGCATTTAGTAATGGGGTGGCGTATGAGAACGGGGAAAGTGTCGGCGGTACGATACTGTATGTTGTTGTTTTAATTGTATGGAATGAGTTTGCTTCATTTGCTCTCGTCTACCATATTTAATTGTTCATTTTACATACTCGAGACTGGCGGTAATGCAGCGTGCGTAGGCTGGATGGTAGACTCGTAATTGCAGGTGCATGGGTAGTTATCGTTTAAGTTCCTAGACAGAAACGAAGCAGGTGCTGACGGAGAATTAGTGGTGGAGCGGGTTAGCGGTGGGTCGGTTGCGAGATGTCGGTTGAGCAGGAGGGATAGAGAGGAGCAAAGAGGGTCCGTTGTTAACAGAAGAAGGGCTAGCATGATGCCTGTGAGCAAATTACTTGCAAATTACTTGAAATGAGGAATCATATTGTAATGGTCTGCACTGACCTCTCAGGCAAGGAGCCATATAGATAAATAGGTGGGTGTGGGTAGTATAGTGAGATCAGGGAGCCTAGGTGGTGTAATGGTTAGTGTTGTAGTCTGCATTGACCTTTCAGGCAAAGAGCCACATAGACAGGTAGGTGTGGGCAAGGTGGTGACATCAGGGAGTCTAGGTGGTGTAATTGTTAGTGTAGTAGTTTGCACCGACCTCTCAGGCAAGGAGCCGCATAAACAGGTTGGCGTTGGTAGTGTGGTGATATCAGGGAGCCTAGGTGGTGAAATGGGTAGTGTAGTAGTCTGCACTAACCTCTCAGGCAAGTAACCACATAGACAGGTAGGTGTGGATAGGGTGGTGACATCAGGGAGCCTAGGTGGTGTAATGGTTAGTGTAGTAGTCTGCACTGACATCTCAGGCAAGTAACCACATGGACAGGTAGGTGTGGATAAGGTTGTGAAATCAGGGAGCCTAGGTGGTGTAATGGTTAGTGTAGTAGTCTGCACTGACATCTCAGGCAAGTAACCACATGGACAGGTAGGTGTGGGTAGTGTGGTGACATCAGGGAGCCTAGGTGGTGTAATGGTTAGTGTAGTAGTCTGCACTGACATCTCAGGCAAGTAACCACATGGACAGGTAGGTGTGGGTAGTGTGGTGACATCAGGGAGTCTAGGTGGTGTAATGGTTAGTGTAGTAGTCTGCACTGACATCTCAGGCAAGTAACCACATGGACAGGTAGGTGTGGGTAGTGTGGTGACATCAGGGAGTCTAGGTGGTGTAATGGTTAGTGTAGTAGTCTGCACTGACATCTCAGGCAAGTAACCACATGGACAGGTAGGTGTGGATAGGGTGGTGAAATCAGGGAGCCTAGGTGGTGTAATGGTTAGCCCTCTTTTCCAAGAATGGCAAGACATGTGGGTGTGAATCCTTTTCACACAACACCGCGACATAATCATGATTGACTATGGGAGGTAACTTGGAGGTTAGGACTTTGACATGTTTAAGGTACATTTCCATTTGTTTTACATCCTGGCACCATCTAAGGTCATTTTTTTCTTGAAGATTTATACTGTCTATCCTGGATGAGTCTGAATAGACTTGTTTTCACCATTAGACAGTTTGTCGATAGAAAGCCTGAGCCTACACTTTTACCGACCCAAGGGATTTTTAACCTCCCAGACCACGTAGACATGGTATGAGAGCAACCAGCCTTTGATGACGCTGTAAGTTATACACAGTGGTGGAAATCTAAATTGGCGGAGGTGGGGGCACGGGGAATTGAACCACTGACCTTCAGATTAGGAGTCTGACGTAGAAAAAAGTCAGACACTCTAACCACTACACCACAGAGAACACATATCAGAATGCGTACCGACTTGTGACAGTGCACACTCATGGTGACTTTATAGTGCTGCCCCATTGGGACACCAGGCTTCTGCTGGCACTATGACCTGATATCCCCCACAGTCACCTTATCCTGACACCGACCTAACCAGTCCTTGTCATATCCCATTAATGCCGAGCGCCAGGCTAGGAAGCGACAAGTATCAATTTCATAAGTCATTGATTTGACTCGACCAGGAACCGGACTCCTGATCTCCCACACGCGAGGCCTGCGCTCTACCGATTGGGCCACAACGCCTCGCGGAGGTTTTATTCTACAGCATCTTGGAATAGCTCACCTTGGTTGGTTATTGGAGTTTTACATCTTGGCAACATCTAAGGTAATATCAGGATAATAGCTCATGTAGAAGGCACAGTGTTAGTGTTAATGTTAGCTCTACAGGCCACCTGGCGGCAGGGCGCCAAACTAACCAACATGGCGCCCACTTCACACAGACAGACGGCAGGCAACCCATCTCCATCACCTACATAACAAAAAGGTCATGTGATGTAATTATTCAATCTAAAATCGAACCAGCTATGACGTACATTGTGGGGGAGGGGGAGGAGCGGGAGGGAGGGAAAGTCGAGGCATAGCAAATTTCCCAAACAACTCAACTGGAAGCGGTGGCCGAATCGTCAGAATGCGGGCCTCACGTGCCAGAGATCGGGAGTCTGGTTCCCGGCCGAGTCAAACCAATGACTTATCAAATTGATACTTGTCGCTTCCTAGCCTGGCACTCAGCATTAATAGGATAGGGCAAGGACTGGTTACCTCAGTGTCAGGATACTTTGACTGACTGGGATATCGGGTCATGGTGCCGGCAGCCTGATTTTCCGGTGGGACAGCATTATGAAGTTGCCATAAGTGTGCACTGTCGCAAGTCGGTACCCGTCCTGATATGACCTTAGATGTTGCAAGGACATAAAACTCCAACAATCAAAACTTCCTGGAGCTTTCCACGGGTAGAGAGAGATGCATTGCTTTGATGTGGAAGTTGCCCACCCACCCACCTACACATACACACAAACACACTCTCAAACTCTCATTAGCTGGTTCGTTGATTGTTGGAGTTTTACATCCTGGCAACATCTTGTAAAAATATACGGATTTTCGGTTAAGAATTACATATTGGCAGAGAGCATTATTATTCTTGGGCGATGGAGTGGGGACGATGTTATATAAACTAAAAGTAATAATATCCCACTCCCATTATGACATGATATAAGCTGTGTGCAATATATGTTCATATATTATGCCTGAGATTAATGAAGAGATGTTCCTATATAAGAGGCAGTACATGATTGTTGAAATGTTTCTCTATGCATCCATAAAGAGTGCAATTGGAGAAAAAACCATTTTAACAGAGATCTATTGTAACTGTATGCAGCTATCTGTCCCTACATGACCACTGGGTGTGCACACCAGCCTAATTTGCACATACACACAGGGCACCACCTGCAGCTGGGTTGAGTGACAGCCACCCCTACTGGGGGAGGGTGCCACCCACCCTGACTGTGGAGGTGCCTGATTGGCTGGCTATGGACTGCCCAGTCACCTGCATCTCATTGGCCCTCTGACTACACTAGCCTCAAACCTGAGACCATTATTCTAGACTCTGCTTCAGACACACTGAAGAGAGATCACTCTACTCCTGGCTCTTGAGTGAGACACACCTACTCTTGAGCAGGAACCCCAGACACTCTGTCTGATGCTATCAAAATTCATCTATTCCAATTGAGTGTGTACACAGCCATAGGACTCCTGTCCCATGGGCTGTAGGCACTGCTTCTATACAGGCTAAAGTAGTAATGAGATTTTGTGTGGCTAGAAGGCAAGGGGTGTGGATGATAGGTCACTGGTAGGTGGACAGGAGTTGGTGTTATTAAAGCACAACTTCTCCACTGTTTATCTGTGTGACTTGTCTTCATTATTCCTTAGTATTGGTTAATGAGTTGATAGACAGGTGAGATGAAGGGGAGAGTTTTTGTAGTATTATCTGGTGTCCCAAACGTGGCCGGGCATTCAGAAATACAACAATCTGATATCATATCAGAACGGGCTCCTACAGACTTGTGACAGTGCGCATTCATGGTTACTTTACAATACTCCCCCACTTGGAAATCAGGCTTCTGGCACCATGACCCGATATCCCACTCCTTGAAGATTTATACTGCCTATTATGGATAAGTCTGAATAGACTTGTTTTCACCATTAGACAGTTTGTCGATAGAAAGCCCAAGCCTACACTTTTACCGACCCAAGGGATTTTTAACCTCCCACACCACATAGACATGGTATAAAAGCAACTTGCCTTTGATGACACTGTAAGTTATACACAGCGGTGGAAATCCAAATTGCCAGAGGTGGGGGGGCATGGGGAATTGAACCATCAACCTTCAGATTAGGAGTCCGACCTAGAAAAAAGTCAGATACTCTAACCACTCCGCCTCAGTCACAGTATCTTGACACTGAGTTAACCAGTCCTTGCCCTATCCTATTAATGCCGAGTGCCAGCCTAGGAAGCGACAAGTATCAATTTTATAAGTCATTGGTTTGACTCGACCGGGAACCGAACTCCTGATCTCCCGCACGCAAGGCCAGCGCTGTACCGATTCGGCTACTGCGCCTGGGCTTTTATTAGTCAAGTGTGAGTGCAGTGAGTGTCGCCTACTTCCATGATTGCACTTCACTTCGCAGGTCATGTGATGCGTATGCTTCTGATCAATAAATATTTCCTTTATTTCACATCGGACACGGTGGTCGAACCGGTAAGAGCACACTCTTCGCGTATGGAACGTCGGGAGTTCAAAAACCGGGACGCGTCAAACCAATGACTTAACAAATCTATTCTTGTAAGCTATTCCCAGCCTGGCGCTCGGCATTAATAGGATAGGGGCAAGGAGGAGTTTGCTCAGTGTCACAATAATGTGACTGGGTGGGATATCGGGTCATGGTGCTGACAGCCTGATTTCCCAGTGGGGCAGCAATAAATTCAAAAGCCTCACAGTCAACAAGAACACTGCGGGAAGGAAGCTTTAATCTCCTAGGAGTCCAGGTCTTCAATATAATGGCACAATGTCAAAATGTCAGCTTACATAAGAAATAAATCAAACTTCTCTGTATAATCATTCAAACGGCAGCTTGACAAGGTGTTAACAGCGATACCAGATGAACCACATATTCCAGGATACGCCCAGCTAACGCCAGCAGATTCAAATTCATTGCCGCACACGACAAAACTGAACAGAACATCAACACCACTAGATAAAAGATTCACCCGGTACTTGTAGTACACGGGTGAAGAGCAGCCTTATATAAATATGGGTGAAAATAGGGTTAGTATGGAACAAGAAGTAGAATGCCTGGCACCAGTGTCAAATGGTGACTTATATCAGAACAGAGTTGGTGAATGAGAGAGAATGCAAAAAGACAAGATGGCGGCTGCAAAATGCCGTCGATGTCACTTTTAAATCTTATTAAACTAGATATTATATTATATTTTTCAACTCAAAGGTAGCAGGCTATCAATAAGACATATGTAAAGAATAATTGTTGCTTCTTAGATTGTGAAATTAGGCTCTCAATTCATTAACCCGCTTTTTCGACCGTTTTTTTATAGGGTTGGTATTCACCCGTGTACTGCGAGTACCATTGCATATCCATTGATATCCATTGATATCCGTTGATATCCGGCCCGATCCATTACAAGTTTTGAGCATGCACAAAACTTGTAATGGATTGCGCCGGACTGACCTATGCGGTTATTATCCGTTCCCGGTCCGTTCCCCATCCGTTCCTCATCCGTTCCCATCCATTACATATCCATTACACGTCCGTTACCCATCCATTACCCCTTGATTACGCGTCCATTACCCGTCTGTTATATAATCGATACATTTCAAGTCCGAATAACACCGGACTAGAATATTCTTTGTCCGGTTCTGTCCGCTGCTCAATCCGCCAGAGTGTGACAGGCACTTAAGCATTAAGTGACTTATGGACGTAACCCATTTAAAAGACTTCCATGGGGGACTAGTTTAAGAGTCTGCACCAACCTTACAGGCAAGGACTCATGCAGACAGGTAGGGGTGGATAGGGTGATGGCATCACGGAGCTCAGGGCCCGTATGCATGATTCGGAGTTAGGCTTAGCCGGAGCTAGGAGCTAGCTCTGGGATAGCTATCTGCGGCTAGGAGGGCCTTGGTTAATTAGGTCAAGTGGTATGCACCAATGTACTGGACGGGGCGGATAGCTAACCGTGAAATTATTTATAGATTTGGGAAATCCCTTGAGTTGACAATATGAATAACGCCGCCAATGCGGCGGCGGTGTTAATATCGGTTCGAATTTAGGGTTAAATTGATCAAATTTCACTTATGGCATACGTAATTCTGTTAAATATGACAGCATTGAATAGATTTGGGCTTAATATATTGCTGCCGATTCGGCGGCGGTGGCGGCCATGTTTAGTTGACGTTCGACAGTATGGATATCGACGTCGCTGCGGCGGCGGCGATTTGTTTACTTTACATTTGTCGATTCGACAATATGAATAACGCCGCCAATGCGGCGGTGGCATATCAGTCTGAATTTAGGGTTAAATTGATAAAATTTCACTTATGGCATACGTAATTCTGTTAAATATGACAGCGTTGAATAGATTGAGAGCCACACACGCACACTATCCGGCGCGGCTAGCAGTTAAACCTGGTGGTGTAATGGTTAGCACGCTACCCCCGGCACCATGGAACGCAGTATGGGATCGAAAACCCTCTCTAGGCACAATATTTCCCCTTTCATCACCCCCACGATACACACACATGTATGTGATGTATAACACATTATACAAGTATAAATGCAAGGGGAACATGTTACTTCCATAGAATTCCTCCTTGATGTATTGATGGAGTGCCCCCCCCCCCAGCTATCGGGGTAATTGGATGGTGGGCCCCCCTGGCGCCATTCACACAGTATATATATGTGATGCATAATGCATTATACAAGTATAAATGCTAGGGGAATATATATATATATATATACATAACTAACATAGTAATAAGAATATAACAAAAAAATAATGCCAAGAGGGCCCAAAAAACTAACATAGGCTACTAAATGTACCAACAGACTATCTATCTGCTACTGAAATGCAGACAATCAAATACCTTATCAGCAGCTACTGTCTGGTAAGACAACACCAACACTACAGCTGGCCAGCATTGAAAACAAGCCTGGGTACCCAGGCTTACATGCTATGGACAGAATAAATACAGCCTCAATAAAAAAAAAAAAAATTAAAAAAAAATGTACTTTGCTACTTCCTCCATCGGCGCAGACCAGACGGGATGGTCGGATGAGTTAGAGGGTCCGTCTCCCGTGTTGGTAGATCGTGGGGTCGTGGGTTCGAACCCTGGTCGAGTCAAACCAATGACTTACAAATTGACACTTGTCGATTCCTAGCCTGGTGCTCGGCATTATTAGGACAGGACAGGGACTGGTTGGCTCAGTGTCAGGATAATGTGACTGAGTGGGATATCATGTCATGGTGCTGGAGGCCTGGTCTTCCAGTGGGGCAGCACTATGACGTCGCCATGAGTGCGCGCTGTCACAAGTCGGTACCCATCCTGTTATGACCCTAGATGTTGCTAGGACGTAAAACAACAACAAACAAACAAATCGATCGGCGCATTGGGTGATGAGATCAGGCAGCATAGGTAGTGTAATGGTTATCGCACTAATATATATAAACATGTATAGACATAATTATACACACATGTATAGACCTATTTCAATGTTTACTAACATCGTGTATGCGCGCGCAGCTTGGCTGCAGAAGGAAGGCACACTGCCATCGAGTTTGCCGGTACGCGTAGTGCAAAACGTTTATTTTATTCAAAATTAATAGAAATGCAGAACCCTAACCCTATAAATTTAATATAATCTATTCGTTGAATATGTTTTCTATACGTGTACCAAATGGTTTGTCTCTAAGTCATGTGCTTTTAGAGATATTTCACTTTTTCTGTATGAAGATTGCCCACGGCCATTGACAATGCATCGAGTTTGCCGGTATGCGCAGTGCAAAACGTTTATTTTATTCAAAATTAATAGAAATGCACAACCCTAACCTTATAAATGTAATATAATCTATTCTTTGAATATGTTTTCTATATGTGTACCCAGCGGTTTGTTTCTAGGTTGTGTGGTTTTAGAGATATTTCACTTTTTCTGTATGAAGATTGGCCACGGCCATTGACAATGCAGTGCAAAACGTTTATTTTTATTCAAAATAAATCGAAAAGCAGAACCCAAACCTTATACATTTAATATAATATATTCATTGAAAATGTTTTCTATATGTGTACCAAGCTGTTTGTCTCTAGTTGGTGTGGTTTTAGAGATATTTCACTTTTTCTGTATGAATATAATTCAAGATTGCTCACGGCCATTGACAATGCATTGAGTTTGCCGGTATGCGCAGTGCAAAACGTTTATTTTATTCAAAATTAATAGAAATGCAGAACCCTAACCTTATAAATTTAATATAATCTATTCGTTGAATATGTTTTCTATATGTGTACCAAGTGGTTTAACTCTAGGTTGTGTGGTTTTAGAGATATTTCACTTTTTCTGTATGAAGATTGCCCACACCATTGACAATGCATTGAGTTTGTCGGTACGCGCAGTGCAAAACGTTTATTTTATTCAAAATTAATAGAAATGCACAACCCTAACCATATAAATCTAATATAATCTATTCGTTGAATATGTTTTCTATATGTGTACCACACAGTTTGTTTCTAAGTGGTGTGGTTTTAGAGATATTTCATCTTTTCTCTATGAAGATTGCTCATAGCCATTGAGTTTACAGTGTGTCAGTGTGTCGTCCTGCAGCCAAAGGGCGCGCGTGCTGACCTAGATACCCGTGCTGACGTCACATGAAATAGGTCTATATATATTTAGAAATAGTGCCCAGTGTCTATTTTGTCACGCGCAACCTTCTCGGCACTGTATAATATCGACAATCTAAAATATTAGCAAATGGCAGGAAAATGTGTAGTTCAGTTTTTGACAAAATCAATGAGATTTACAGAATCCCATTTAATCTAATTCAAGAAAACCAACCTGATGTCCATCTGGTGGTTGTTTGGGTGTTGGCGTTTTATGTCCTGGCAACACCTAAAATCATATCAGGACGGGTACCTATAGACTTGTGACAGTGCTCACTCATGGTGACATTATAGTGCTGCCCCATGGGGAAATCATGCCTACTTCTGGCACCATGACCCGATATCCTACACATTCACATTATCCTGACACTGAGCCAACCAGTCCTTGTCTTATCCTAATAATGCCAAGCGCCAGGCTAGGAAGCGACCAGTATCAATTTTATAAGTCATTGATTTGACTCGACCGGGAACCGAACTCCCGACCTTCCGCACGCGAAGTCTGGGCTCTACGGATTTGGCCCCCACGCCCGGTTCCATCGGGTAAAGTGGCGACCTAACCTTGTCCGTTCTGGTTCTCTGTCTTATTATTACCCGCTATTTCTCTCGGTGCACGAGGGGGCATGTGATATGTCACAACCCACCAGCGGGACGGCCAATGGAAGGTAACCATGCCAAAATTAGCCAGATAGCGCAACGCATAACTACATACAAGCCTATGATATGTAAATAGGAGTAGGCTAGTCTAGTAGTAAGATTAGAACAAAATAAAATATATATATGCCAAGAAAATTTTTAAAAACTAACATCGACTAGTAACCATATCAACCAACTACTTACCTGCTACTGTAATGCGGGCAATCAAACACCTTATCAGCAGCTACTCTAATGCAGACAATCAAAAGATAACACCAACACTACAGCTGGCCAGCATTGAAAACTAGCCTGAGTACTTGGACTTATATGCTATGGACAGAATAAATACAGCCGAAAAAAAAGAAAAAAAATAATTTTAAAAGAAAAAAAAAGGGGGTAGCCGAATCAGTAAGAGTGCTGGCTGGCTTCTGTGTCGAAAAAGTCAAGTCAAACCAGTCGCTTCATACTTGTCGCCACATAGAATCGCACGCGACAAAAATACTGTAGTGGTCTGTACTGACCTCTCAGGCAAGGAGCCGCATAGACAGGTAGGCGTGGGTAGGGTGGTGACATCAGGGAGCCTAGGTGGTGTAATGGTTAGCACACTGGCCCAGAATGCAAGAGATGTGGGTTCGATTCCTGCTCTAGGGGCAATATTTCCCATTTTCATCACCCCCCACGACACTGGTTGCAATGACCATGATCCTGTACAAGCTTTGCTCTGTATGGTTGTTGAACCTACTCTGTGTATGTATGTGTTAGTGTGTTGCCTGTATGTATGTAATTGTAAGCATTAACAGACTTACAATTCCAAGGGGATGAGTGTAGTAGTCTGCACTGACCTCTCAGGCAAGGAGCCGCATAGACAGGTAGGCGTGGGTAGTGTGGTGATATCAGGGAACCTAGGTGGTGTCATGGTTAGTTTAGTAGTCTGCATTGACATCTCAGGCAAGGAGCCTCATAGACAGGTAGGTGTGGATATGCTGGTGACATCAGGGAGCCTAAATGATGTAATGACTGGCACACTGGCCCGGAATGTAAGAGATCTGGGTTCGATACCACTCCGAAGTGCAATATTTCCCATTTTCATCACCCTTCCCCCATCCCCCAGGATAATCGGAATGGAGAAAGGACTAGTCTGCTCAGTATCAGGATAATAGGCCATGCTGCCTGTGGCAGTCTACCAGTGGGGCAGCACTATAAAGCCACCATGATGGGGCAGCACTATAAAGCCACACACTGTCACTAGTAGGAACTCATCTGATTATGATCTTAGATGTTCCGTGATGCCAACCAGGGGCCATATGCATGAAGCGGTGTTAGCGTTGTCTGGTATTAGCGGGTAACACCGGATAGCTAACACCGCCATCGGGAACTATGTCAGGCCATATGCATGGGCACCTAAACCGTTAGCGTTAGCTAAACATGCAGTTATTTATAGATTTGGGGTATCCCTCTGAGCCTGTTCCCGGCGATCAAGGCTATTTGACAATATCGCCCCCGATTCGGCAATGGTTGCGGCATTAATATCGATTCGAAGTGGGGTTTAATTTGACCAAATTTCACTTTTGGGGCATGTAATTCTGTTAAATATGACAGCTTTGAATAGATTTGGCCATAATATATCGCCGCCGATGCAGCGGCGGCAGCGATTTGTTGTGTTTACATTCGTCGATTCGACAATATTAATATCGCCGCCAATGTAGCGGCGGCATTTAATATCGGTTCGATTTTGCAATTAATTTGATAAAAATTCACTTTTAGAGTATGTAATTCTGTTAAATATGATAGCTTAGAATAGATTTGGCCATAATATATCGCCGCCGATGTGGCGGCGGCAGCGGTGGCGGCAGTGGCGGCGGCAGCGGCGGCGGCAATTTGTTTTGTTTACATTCATCGATTCGACAATATTAATATCACCGCCAATGTAGCAGCAGCGTTAATATCGGTTCGATTTTGCGGTTAATTTGATAAAATTTCACTTTTAGAGTATGTAATTCTGTTAAATATGATAGCGTTGAATAGATTTGGCCTAATTTGTACCTAACACTGCCCGTAAACCTGCTATGGAGTGGTGTTAGAATATCCGACCTTAAACTCGTGGTGTTTCCCTAACACTGCTCCATGCATAGCGACTTTTTGCTGCTAAACTAGAAATCCTGTACAAAACCAGTTTTGGCTCGCTAACACCGCTCCATGCATACGGCTGGAGGTTCTGAGAATCCTTGAGGTTTTGCATTGTGAGCGTGGAACCCGAATTGTGGCGGCCGCAAGCTATGGGGGTGCGGAGGCATGCCACCCCCACCCCCTCAGAAAAGTTTTGTAAATGGCATTAAATGAACTAATAGAGGGCATTTCCAAAGGGTTATAGGCTGATATTTTAGCAGTTGTAAAATATTTACTTGTAGTCAATAACTAAATATACAGAAATTTGAACGAAAGTACAGAAATTCATGGGATTTTGGGGTCGATCCGTCACTCGTGAGTTGACTGATCAGAACCTTCAATTTCCGCGACTCTTACAGGAATTTCGTCAGAGTTGGCAACGCTAGATGTTGTTAGGACGGAAAACCCTAACAAAAACCCTGTCTGCATTTGCTGTGGCTTCGAGCCATTCAAAATCACCGTACACACCTGTCCTGATATGACCTTAGATGTTGCCAGGACGTAAAACTCCAACAACCAACCACTGCGTACACTCACCTGCATTAATAATGTATACACTGGACACGGTGGCCGAATGGGTAGAGCGCAGGCCTCCCGTGCGGAAGGTCGGGAGTTCAACTCCCGGTCGAGTCAAACCAATGCCTTACAAAAATTGTTACTTGTCGCTTCCTAGCCTGGTCCTTGGCAATATTGGGATAGGGCAAGGACTGGTTGGTTCCGTGTCAGGATAATGTTACTGAGTGTGATATCAGGTCATGGTGCTGGCGGCCTGGTCTCCCAGTGGGCAGCACTATAATTCGTTGGTTTTACTCGACCAGGAACCGAACTCCCGACCTTTCGCCGGTGTCCGAAATAGAATAATCGTCTTGGCGTAATGTTAATAAAATAGACAATAGAATCATTACCAGATTATATGTGTATGCATCTAATTGTTTCTATATCATATTATATTCAATAAGTATATTTATTAAGGATATATGTGAATAATATCAACTAAGTATCATAAATATCGACTGGGCGTGTGAAAATAAAATTTGATTAAAGTTGCATAGTCCGATGGTTTTGAGTTTCTGTCATTTTTCTTAGATGAATATATTAAATTGATCGTTATAATCTACCTTATTTTAGCTTAACGTAACTTTATTTTAAATGGCTAACTTTTGAGATATTTGAAAGGTAAACATGATAAATTAATTTTGGAAAGCTTGCCGAAAGACTAACACAACATGCTTCTGCCTTAACAAGTTCTATTAAATTGCCACAGTATTCCCTTCTATGTGGCGAGAAATGTCTAATAAGTACATCAGTATCTACGTTAGATATGTCGGTTCAAATCTAGATAATTGCTTCGGTTTTGAAAATTTGATGTTTTCATCGGACTACGCAACTTTAACATCACACTTTCAAAACCAAAACAATTATCTAGAGTTGATCCGAGATATCTAACTTAGATACTGGTACACTTATTAAACATGTGTCCCCATATACAAGGGAATACTGAGGAAATGTAATAGAACCTGTTACTGCAGAAGCATATTGTGTCAGAGTTTTGGCGTGCTTGCCAAAATTAATTTTGCAATTTTGCATTTCAAAAATCTCAAAAGTTAGCCGTTTAAAATAAAAGTTACTTCAAACTAAAGTAAGGTGGATTATAACGATCAGCCTAATATATTTATCTTAGAAAAATACAGAAACTCAAAATCTTCTGACTCTGCAACTTTAACCAATCTGCTCATTATCTGATAACGCGGAAAATGCCTTGGCTGCTGCAATTGTTGTTTTTCTTGGTTTTTTTTATTGCGGCTGTATTTATACTGTCCATAACATGATTGATTGATTGGTGGTTGCTTTACGCCGTGTCGGCAGCATAGGCCATATTCACGGCGAGAAATGTTTGTTTTTTGTTCAAACCATCGCTTTTACATGTAAAAGCAGACAATCAATTATGTGCCAATAGACACTAATTAAATTAGAAAGCTCACAATCATATATCTGTGGTCAAGGGAAACAAATTCCCATAGAAAAAGAAAAGTTTCATTAATAATTAATAGAATCCATTTAGTAAACTATATAAGGTGGTACAGTCCAGCTGCCCTCAAAAAGGCTAAAATGTTTTCCTGTTTTACCTTAGTAAAAAGGTCATGCATACTGCCTGCAGTGTAGAACCGTTGGCGCAGGGCCAAAAAATCAACGCAACTTAGTAAAATGTGTTTGAGTGTCAGTGGGGACTGACACCCAATACATTCAGGGGGAGGTTCCCCCGTGAGCAGAAAAGCATGTGTAAGCCACGAGTGGCCAACACGGCAGCGACTAAGGACCACTTGGTCCCGCCGACCTCCCGCATGAGTCTGTGGTGGCTTTCCCACAGATGGTTCAATTTCTTTAACATAACATATAAGCCCAAGTACTCAGTACTTGTTTTCAATGAGGACCAGTTGTAGTGTTGGTGTTATCTTATCACACGGTAGCTGCTGATAAGGTATTTGATTGCAATTCAGAGTAAATTACTCGCGGAAACGCGAGCAGAGATCCACATTGTTTGTATTTGGAAATAACCGACTTTCTGTGTCAATATTTTAGAGGATCGAAATAATTTATTCACATTCTTGTTCAGGTCGATCGAGAGAATCGTCGCTCACTTCATGACCGATATTTTGCTTGTTTGTGTGTTGTTGTTTTACGTCCTTGCAACATCTAAGGTCATAACAGGACGGTCATGACCGATGTTTTGCTTGTTTGTGTGTTGTTGTTTTACGTCCTTGCAACACCTAAGGTCATATAAGGACGGTCATGACCGATGTTTTGCTTGTTTATGTGTTGTTGTTTTACGTCCTTGCAACATCTAAGGTCATATAAGGACGGTCATGACCGATGTTTTGCTTGTTTGTGTGTTGTTGTTTTACGTCCTTGCAACACCTAAGGTCATATAAGGACGGTCATGACCGATGTTTTGCTTGTTTATGTGTTGTTGTTTTACGTCCTTGCAACATCTAAGGTCATATAAGGACGGTCATGACCGATGTTTTGCTTGTTTGTGTGTTGTTGTTTTACGTCCTTGCAACACTAAGGTCATATAAGGACGGTCATGACCGATGTTTTGCTTGTTTATGTGTTGTTGTTTTACGTCCTTGCAACATCTAAGGTCATATAAGGACGGTCATGACCGATGTTTTGCTTGTTTGTGTGTTGTTGTTTTACGTCCTTGCAACATCTAAGGTCATATAAGGACGGTCATGACCGATGTTTCCTCCATCTGTGGCCCCTGTGTTCATGTTGCTTTGTTGTTGGAGTTTTACCTTCTGGCAACATCTAAGGTCATATCAGGATGGGTACCGACTTGTGACAGTGCGCACTCATGGCGGTGACTTTATAGTGCTGCCCCACTGGGAAATCCGGACCGCCGGCACCATGACCCGATACCCCACTCAGTCACATTATCCTGACACTGAGCCAACCAGTCCTTGCCCTATCCTAATAATGCCGAGCGCCAGGCTAGGAATCGACAAGTATCAATTTTATAAGTCATTGGTTTGACTCAACCGGGAACCGAACTCCCGACCTTCCGAACGCGAGGCCCGCGCTCTGCCGATTCGGCCAGCGCGCCCTGTTGCCAATATAATAGAACATCGGAATAATTTATGCTTGTTTTCTTCTTTAATAGCCGACTTTCTGTGCCAATATCTCAGAGCGTCGGAATATTTTATTCACCTTCTTGTTCGGTGTGTTTCGGGTCAATCAAGAGAATCGTCTCTGACTTCATCTTTCATGTATCCTCCATGTGTGGCTCTTCTTTTCACGGTATGACAATGATTTGCACATTTCACAGCCTCGTTTTGAACATATCACACCTGGTGCTAATTCAAATATGTGACCGCAACACAACGAAATGAGTCACGTTACCCCAAACAAAGAAACTGAGTTAATGACATATCCAGAAAGATCAGAGTGTAAGCTTTAAAATGATACCAAATTTATTCTTCTAGGATGAAAATTGACAAATTAATAAAGTTTCAATTATCACCAAAAAATGGCCAATGTTTCAGTCATGCATAAGAATTACTTATCTTAGAAAATTGACTTTATTAAAGTTATCTTCCCGTATATGTATTTTTCTCTTATCTTGTTCTTTACCTATCATTCATGTAACGATGTTTTGCTTATTTTCCTGTAATTGTCTATATGTATATTGTTGTAGGTTTGTTTACTGTGTAGAGGCAATTGTGATTAGGGCTGGAAGACCAGTGCATTAGCACTGACAACATGTTATTCAGAGGAATAAAAACACTTGAACAAAAAATTTAAATAAAAGTCAAAGCGCGTTACAAAATGGATAATAAAAGTTGTTGGTGTTATAATGTAGTTCTACCCAGCGGATATGAAAATATACTCAGTAAAGACAGGTTTTATGGGATAAGAAAAATCAATAATTTCATCCACATAAACTTTGATGGCCTATTACTCAAAATGCATAGGTGCGAAACCCTCAGGTCACATATCGATAGCCTACTGAACTTTGTAAATGATCAATGCAGTACGAGTAGATTTTTTAAAATAATAAATAACTTATAACATACAGCGTCATCAAAGGCCAGTTGCTCTCATCATACCATGTCTATGTGATGTGGGAGGTTAAAAAATCCCTTGGGTCGGTAAAGGTGTAGGCTCAGGCTTTCAATGAACAATCTGTCTAATGGTGAAAACAATTCTATTCAGACTCATCCATGATAGGCAGTATAAATCTTCAAGAAAAAATATTTAATTAAACGGCAGCTGCAGTAAGAAATCTAAATCATACGCAAACAATTATTATGTAACTAATCCTTTAATATATTACATAACAATCCATTCTCTCTCGTTTCCTATAGCAAAATAAGTTACATGTTTCTCATTGATTTATAAATTGAATAATAAATATATAATTGTATTATTATTATTATTTGCTGTTTGTCTCTTTTTAAAAATGGAAATGGCTTTCCATTGAGTTAGCATATTATGTTCGCTAGAAAACGGCTTGCCATAGTCATGCCTATCACGTGATCGGTAGCGTTTGTTGAGTACATGATAAGCATAAGCAAAGAGGGATCGTCTACCTTTGTGTGAACTGCTTATCGCCTTGGATAAGATTGGAAGGTGTCAATAGCAACTACTCTCGGCTTTGTAATAATCATCGTCATCGTCATCATCCTCTGCATGACTGACAGTTCCAGTACGAGCTGGGTTCTATCAGAATGTGGTCAATCACTGTCCTTATTAATGGTCGTGAAGAAAGCAATGCCACTGAGGAATGGGTGCTTTTGTTGTTCCTTGGCTGTCCATTCGGTGCTTAGGTCCTTCACTCTCTTTGTCTCTCTCCCTATCTCTCTATATATACATATATATACATATATATATTTATATAATATATATGTATATGTATATGTGAATGACTATGCACTGGTGTTTCCAAGTTGAATGCGAACCACATCTCTTCCTCTCTCTGCCTTCCTCTCTTCCTTCCTCTCTTCCTTCCACTCTTCCTTCCTCTCTTCCTTCCTCTCTTCCTTCCACTCTTCCTTCCACTCTTCCTTCCTCTCTTCCTTCAACTCTTCCTTCCTCTCTTCCTTCCACTCTTCCTTCCACTCTTCCTTCAACTATTCCTTCCTCTCTTCCTTCCACTCTTCCTTCCTCTTCCTTCCTCTCTGCTTTCCTCTCTTCCTTCCCCTCTCCATTCCTCTCTTCCTTCCTGTCTTCCTTCCTCTCTCCATTCCATTCTTCCTTCCTCTCTCCCTGCCTCTGTTCCTTCCTTCCTCTCTCCCTTCCTCTCTTCCTCCCTTCCTACCTTCCTTCCTTTGTCACACTTCTTCCAGTTTGCTTGCAGCTGGAGGGAACTTGGGTGGGTGGGTGGGCGGGGAAATGCCTCCTGGAAGTCTCTGTGCACACACTTCACTGATAGAGTAATGTGTGTGGGTGTGTTTGGAGGGTATGTGTATGAGTGTAAGTATGTGAGTGTTGCATATTCAGTAGCAACATCGACTGCCTGTGTTCAAAACAACATCCCAGCTAACTCCAGTATATGTGTCCAGTAGTTAGAGTTGCTAAAATGTTAGTAGTGATGTTTGTTACATAATGGCGTAGGTTATCAGCACTGGTGGTTAGGCAATAATTGACTACTTGCCGTATTCATCATCATCATCATCGTCATCATCATTAGTATAACTACATATATATCTTCACCGCTAGTGGAAATGCAATCAGTCAGTGAAAATTGCAGGTGATTGTGGTTGTCTGCGACATCCACTCGCAGTCAGTCAATGGCTCACATGCTCTTGCTCCTGCGCATGCGCCTTCTCACTGTGCATGCTCCATGGCGTCTCCCACACTCCGCTTGCCCAGTCTGGGCAGACGCTTGCCTGCCAGGTGGCGCTCCTGCTCCTCCTCCTCCTCCGCCTCCTCATCTCCCTCAGAACTCTTCTTCCCCAACCGGGGAAGGCGCTTCGCTGCCATCGACCGGAAGTAAACCTCGGTGAGGTCATCCCCTTGGAGGCGCTTCCCGAGCCGGGGAAGCCGCTTATCCACTTCCGGTGCACGCTTTCCCATCCGTGGAAGGCGCTTGCCTAACCGTGGAAGCCTCTTGCCCATCCGCGGCAGCCGCTTGCCCATGCGCGGAAGCCTTTTTCCCATGCGCGGAAGTCTTTTTTCCGCTTCAGCTAGGAAGCGGTCATCTGCGTCAGCCTCGTCTTGGTCTTCTTCGTCTTGTTCTTCCTCCTCTTCTTCATCATCATTACTACCGTTGTCGTCATGGCGCTTCCCGAGTCGTGGTAGCCGCTTTCCAAGTCGTGGTAGTCGCTTCTCCTCCTCCTCGGCGGTCCGGGAGATGACGTCATCATCGTCGTCTTCGGCCGTGTCATCCCCGAAGCGGTGACCGATCCACGGGAGGCGTTTCTCAGCCTCGTCCAACAGTTCTGCGCCCAACCCGCTTCCCAACCACGGCATCATCATGTGCTCCAAGTCCTCCGCCAGAATAGCCTCTGCAATCTCCTCCTGTTCTGATACACGCTTTCCCATACGAGGCAGCCGCTTTCCTATACGTGGAAGCCTTTTTCCCATCCGTGGAAGCCTCTTCCCCATGCGTGGAAGCCTCTTCCCCATGCGTGGAAGCCTCTTTCCAAGACGAGGCAGCCTCTTTCCAAGACGAGGCAGCCTCTTTCCAAGACGTGGCAGCCTCTTTTCAGCGCCGATGACGGAATCGGAATCCTCCGAGAGTGAAAGAGAAGAATCATCTTCACTTTCATCGAATCGCTTCCCGAGACGCGGAAGTCTCTTCCACTCATCATTGATCACCTCTTCCAAGTCCTCATCCACATCTGAATGCGCTGCGCCTGCGCGCTTCCCCAGGCGTGGCAGCCGCTTCCATTCACTGAGAAGCTTGGCCACCTGTTCCTGCGCGTTCTGCTGTTCAAGGCGCTTTCCGAGACGCGGCATAAACGATGAAGGACGCTTCCCAAGACGCGGCATCATTGAGCCACGCTTCAACATCTCTGCGAGACCGAAATCGCCAGTCACTTCCGGTTCACGTTCCATTTCCGGTCCCGCTTCCGACGACGCCGCCGCGCCGCCGACGATAGCGACGGCGGCGGAGAGAAGAAGCGCAAGTGTAACCCTCATGATGATGGACAGGGCCGGCGGGGCTGGGTCCCGGGGCGGGGCGGGGCGGAGAACTTAGCAGTACTTGGTCAGGTTGAGTGTGTGGCGTAAGGAAGGGCGGCGAGAGTCCTGGGAATTACTCAACAGCTGGAATCTCAGTCTATGTGTTTCTCAGTCTCTCGGTGTCTGTTTCCAGCTGCCTCTGGGTGGGTGTGGGTGTGGGTGTATGGCAGCAGCAGGGTGACAGCGTAGTTTGGCGCGGTGCACTTGGCGCGGCCAGCGACGGTGGCGCTGGTTGTAGCTGCGGTGTGTGTGACAGTCGCGGAGTTTCTCGCCCACCTCCGGACGCCGACTGCTGTCTTATAACAGCGGCCGTTAGTTAGTTCCACACCTGGCCGCCTCGGGGCGCGCCTGTCGGCCGGCGCAGCGGTGTGTGTGTGTGAGGGGTGGGGGGGGGGGGGGGGGGGCGCCCGGTGGGTCCGCCAATGGACGCCGGTGAAGGGACGGGGTGGTGGAGGGGGAGGGAGGGGGACGGGGAGGATGTGACGCAGGGATAGCATACGCCCCCGGATGGTGATGTTGGTGGAGTTGGGGGGAAGGGTGTGGGGAAGGGGGAGGAGGGGAGAGGAAAGGAGGAGAGGAGGGGAGGAGAGGGGGAGGGGAGGGGGACAGAGGTGAGGAAAGGAAGAGAGGAGGGAGAGGTATGGAGGTGGGGGGAGGTGGGGGGAGGAGAGGGGAGGAGAAGGGATGGAAAGGAAGGGAGGGAAGGGGGAAGGGAGGAGAGGAGAGGGGAGAATGGGGAGGAGAGGGGAGGGGATGGGGAGGGAAGAGGAGGAGAGGAGGGGAGGGGAGGGGGAGGAGAGGGGGACAGAGGTGAGGAAAGGAAGAGAGGAGGGAGAGGTATGGAGGTGGGGGGAGGTGGGGGGGGGGAGGAGAGGGGAGGAGGGGGGATGGAAAGGAAGGGAGGGAAGGGGGAAGGGAGGAGAGGAGAGGGGAGAATGGGGAGGAGAGGGGAGGGGATGGGAGGGAAGAGGAGGAGAGGTGGGGAGGGGAGGGGAGGGGAGGGGATTACAGAGAAAGGGAGAGAATGTTAAGGGATATGAGGATACGGGAGGGGATGAGGGGGAGATGGGGATGCGGAGAGGGGAGGTGGGAGGGGGGGTGGGCTGGGGAGGTGGGAGGCGGGAGTGTGGGACGGTAGGAGGTGGGAGGTAGGAGGTAGGAGGGGGAGGTTGGAGGGGGGTGTGTGGGGGGTAGGAGGTGGGAGGGTGGGAGGAGGGAAGAGTGGAGGCTGGGAGGCTGGGAGGCTGGGAGGCTGGGAGGCTGGGAGGCTGGGAGGCTGGGAGGCTGGGAGGCTGGGAGGCTGGGAGGCGGGGAGGTTGGGTGGAGAAGTAGCAGGGATTGAGAGAGGGACTGGGGAAGGATAAAGATGGCAGGTAGGTGGAGGGGGGAGGGGGTGGTTGGGAGGAGGGTGGTGGGTGGTTAGAGGGGAGGGGAGGAGGGGGGATGGAGAAGGAGGGGAGAGGGAGGAGAAGGGAGGGGAGGAGAGGAGAGGGAGGAGACGAGAGGAGAGGAGAGGAGGGGGCAGAGAGGAGAGGAGAGGCGAGGAGTGGAGAGGAGAGGAGAGGGGAGGAGAGGAGAGGAGAGGAGAGGAGAAGAGAGGAGGGGCAGAGAGGACAGGAAAGGAGAGGACATATCTACAGTCGTTTTTATGAACGGGCAAGTTAATACAGTAGTGATATAAATCAAACAGTGGTCTGTGATGAATAAATTGTTAATCACTTAGGGTAAGTAGTGTCATCAATCAACTTATGAGTAGTGATTGAGTTGGTCGAGATTATTGGATCACCTTATCTAACATAGTCATGAATCATAAATGAAGATATACACATGTAATCATATTTTTTAGTGACAAGTTTTTTTAATGTTAAATGTTTTTTTGTTTTAATTTGTCTCGGTTTTTAAGCAGGGGAAATTTCAGTCATAGACGACCGGTCTTCCTCATTCCACTGCTGGTCGATAGAAAGCCCGAGCCTACACTTTTACCGACCCAAGGGATTTTTAACCTCCCACACCACATAGACATGGTATGAGAGCAACCGGCCTTTGATGACACTGTAAGTTATACACAGTGATGGAAATCCAAATTGGCAGAGCTGGGGGCACGGGGAATCGAACCGCCGACCCTCAGATCAGGAGTCTGACCTAGAAAAAAGTCAGACACTCTAACCACTCTGCCACAGAGAACGCCACAGAGAACGTTATTGTTTATTTTTATCTAACCCTAACCTAACCCTCCCACACACCCCTCATCCACACACCCTCCCACACACCCCTCATCCACACTCCTCCCCACACACCCCTCATCCACACTCCTCCCCACACACCACACTCCTACAAACCTCTTACCCACACACCCTCCCCCCCACACCCTCCCACACACCCCTCATCCACACCCCTCCCCACACACCACCCTCCCACACACCCCTCACCCACACCCCTGCCACACACCCCTCATCCACACTCCTCCCCACACACCACACTCCTACAAACCTCTTACCCACACACCATCCCCCACACCTCCCACACACCCTCATCCACACTCCTCCCACACACCACACTCTACAACCTCTTACCCACACCCTCCCCCCACCCTCCCACACACCCTCATCCACACTCCTCCCCACACACCACACTCCTACAAACCTCTTACCCACACACCCTCCCCCACACACCCTCCCACAGACCCCTCACCCACACCCCTCCCCACACACCACCCTCCCACACACCCCTCACCCACACCCCTCACCCACACACCACCCTCCCACACACCCCTCACCCACACCCCTCACCCACACACCCTCATCCACACACCCTCCCACACACCCCTCATCCACACACCCTGCCACACACCCCTCATCCACACACCCTCCCACACACCCGTCACCCACACTCCTCCCCACACACCCCTCACCCACACCCCTCCCCACACACCACCCTCCCACACACCCCTCACCCACACCCCTCACCCACACACCCTCATCCACACACCCTCCCACACACCCCTCATCCACACACCCTGCCACACACCCCTCATCCACACACCCTCCCACACACCCGTCACCCACACTCCTCCCCACACACCCCTCACCCACACCCCTCCCCACACACCACACTCCCACAAACCTCTCCCCCACCCTTCCCCACACACACCCCTCACCCACACACCCTCCCACACACCCCTCACCCACACCCCTCACCCACACACCCTCATCCACACACCCATCCCACACACCCCTCATCCACACACTCCTCCCCACACACCCCTCATCCACACTCCTTCCCACACACCACCCTGCTACAAACCTCTCACCCACACACCCTCCCTCAAAACCCCTCCCCACACCCCTTCCCTCAAAACCCCTCCCCTACACCCCTTCCCCTACACCCCCTACCCCACACCACCTCCCCCCCACTTCTGGACCCCCTCAAGTCCAGACCAGACACAAGACAGCATTAGGGCATACAGAGTGATCCGCGTGTGTGGCGGTGGAGTGGGGGTGGGGGTGGGGTGGGGGTGGGGGTGAGGTGCACTGGTGGGGCAGTAGTGGGGCCTGCTGCCTGCACATGGAAGTTTAAATATATATATACACTTAAGTGGGAAATTGACAAGCAGTTTCCGCCCAGCAATCAGAATCTACTTACTGTAGAGGAATATAGGAATAACACCACACACCCACAACGGACACGGCATTTGGTCCGATGGCTTATTGGGGGGAGGTGGGGTGGGGGGAGGTGGGGTGGGGGGAGGTGTGGGGGGGGTTGTACCTCCCAGCAACATATAATGCTCTATCGTGGTGGGTACCGGTTTGTGATAGCACGCATTGGTGAGGACTTTATAGTTAGTTGGTTGTTGGAGTTGTACATCCTGGCAACATCTAAGGTTATATCAGGATGGGCACCGACTTGTGATAGTGCGCACTCATGGCGACTTTATAGTGCTGCTCCATTGATCCTCTACAAGCTACGCGCTGTATGGTTGTTGAACCTACCCTGTGTATGTGTGTGTTAGTGCATTGCCTGTATGTATGTAATTGTAAGCATTAAAAGACGTTCAATTCCAGGGTGATGAACGAGTGTGGTGGTCGGCACTGACCTCTCAGGCAAGTAACCACATAGACAGGTAGGTATGGGTAGTGTGCTGATATCAGGGAGCCTAGGTGGTGTAATGGTTAGCACACTGGTCCAGAATGCAAAGAGATGTGGGTTCGAGTCCCGCTCTAGGCGCAATATTTCCCATTTTCATCACCCCCATGACACAATATACAAACTGTTACAATACAAGCCATATACAAGAAGCAAGAAAACCTAAATTATTACTAAAACTAAATTCAACGATTTGAATCAAATTGGACTAGTGTTTCCCAGCGGTGAAAACAAGTGTTAACATACTTATCCATTATGAGCAGGATGAATAAATTCATCACACACACAAAAAAAGGGGGTAAAATGAAGCAGCACTTATACCACAGTCACACTACGCTTGCGACCAGCAATAAGGGGCAGTCGCCGACTTGTCACCGACAGGTTGCCGACCGTCGCCAATCAGTTGCACACTGGCACAGGGGGAATTTTGTTCGCCGAGTGGTCATCGACTGCTCGCCGACCAATCGCCGACTGCTCGATGACCATGACATCATTTCAACCGCTCTGCGACCAATGGGTGACCTCTCGGCGACCACTGGGCGACTGCTCGGCGACCACTGGGCGACTGCTCGGCGACCACTGGGCGACCGCTCGGCGACCAATCGGGGATCGCTCGGCGACCAAACAGGGACCGCTCGGCGACCACTGGGCGACCAATCGGCGACCAATCGGCGACCAATCGGCGACCAATCGGCGACCAATCGGCGACTCGTCACCAAGCAGTCGGCGACTGCCATCTTCACTCTAACAACCGCCGGTGTAGATCCGCACCAGAGACTTGTGGAATTGTTCAACGTGCGCACAGGTCTGTACCTTTGCTTGCTCCTGGCCGTCACTTTTGAATAACTTGAAGAGCCAGTTGGCGATTGGCGGCCAACCGCTTGGCAACTGGTTGGCGACCGGTGGCCGACCACCCCCTAAAATTCAGCCCTGATCGTCTACTGGTCAGCGACTGATCGCAAAGCGGTCAGCGACCAATCACCAACCGATCGCAGACCATTGTTTTCCCCACCTTTTATTTCCTTTGGTCGCAAGAAGGTCACCGGCTTTTGGTCACAAAGTGGTTACTTTAATGTCGCGGTTTGTTTTGGGTTGTTTTTGTTTTGGCACATTAGTTGTTTAAGCAGGGGAAATTTCAGTCGCAGGCGATTGGTCTTCTTCATTCCACTGCTCCTTGCCCTATCCTAATAATGCTGAGCGCCTGGCTATGAAGCGACAAGTATCAATTTTTAAGTCATTGGTTTGACTTGACCAGGATTCGAACCCATGACCCCACGATCTACAACACGGGAGACGGACGCTCTAACTCATTTGGCAATCCCGTCTGCCACTTTAAAACAGTTATAGAATTACAAAACAAAGTTGTAGGTCGGAACACCAACATGCCAACCCTTGAAAGAAAAAGAAATGATTAGATAATGTGCAATAGAATATTTATTTTTAGAAACAAGATCAAAGACCGAGAGCCACTCGGGTGGCTGTGACGGTAGGCAAGCCGTGTTCTGTAGGAGGTGTGGATTGACTTCTTCACACGCGTCGTGTATCGTGGGTGTAGGGGCACGGGGGTGGGGGGGGGGGGGATGAAATCAGGCCGAGTGAATGTGAGCAGTGAGTGAGCAGTGAGTGAATGAAACTATGAGGAGCCGGTTGTGTGGAGGGGGGGGGGGGGGGGGGGGGCAGATGGAGGAGAGGGAGAGGGAGGGAGGGGGGAGGGAAGGGTAGGGAGGGGGGAGGGGGAAGATGGGGGAGAGTGAGGGGGAGTGAGGGGGAGGAGGGAGGGGGGAGGGAGGGAGGGGGGAGGGGAAGGGAGGGGGAGGAGGCAGGAGGGGGAGGGAGGGGGAGGGGAGGCAGGGGGGAGATGGAGGGGAGGCAGGGATAGGGGAAGAACAGGATGGTGATGGGCGTGAGGTGCTGTGGCAAGAGGAAGGGGGTGGGGAAGAGAAGTGCGAGGGGGGGGGGGGATGGGATAGGCTAGAGGGAGGTGGTGGGAATGAGGCCGGGAATGGGGAAGAGGGAGGGAGAGGAAGAGGGAGGTGGGGGATATAGAGGGATGGTGGAGGGAGGAGGACGGGAGGCAGATGGAGGAGAGGGAGGGGGGGGCAGGGAGAGGTGAGGGGAGGAAGCGGGATGGAGGAGGAGTCATGGAGCGGTGAGGCAGGGAGAGGAGAAGCAGGGAGGGGGAGCGAGACATTCACCCCACGTGCAGGCGGCTAAGCACGCCCGGTCCCAGCTGCCACCTTCCATCGGGAACCAGCGAACATTATCTGAGAAGTTAGTTAGTGCTGATGCCGTGTCGGAAGCAAAGGCCATAATCAGAGTGAGAAGTGTTCAAATCTTATTCTGTCATTGTTATTTATTATCAGGCCATGGCTTTTACACAGAATGTAAAATCACACAATCAACGATGTGTCGAGAGACACTTTTGAAATTAAAAGCTTGAATTACAACATCTACAAAATTGAGGCTGCTAAGTAAAAGTCTAAATAAGACCTCCGGGTTGATTGATTGATTGTCTGGTGGTTGCTTTATGCCGTGTCGCAGCATAGGCCATATTCACGGCAAGAAATGTTTGTTTTTTGTTCAAACCATCGCTTTTACATGTAAAAGCAGACAATCAATTATGTGCCAATAGACACTCATTAAATTAGAAAGCTCACAATCATATATTTGTGGCCAAGGGAAACAAATTCCCATAGAAAAGGAAAAGTTTTTATTAATAATTGATATAATTTATTTAGTCAACTATATGAGGTGGTACAGTCCAGCTGCCCTCAAAAAGGCTAAAAAGTTTTCTTGTTTTACTTTAGTAAAAAGGTCATGCATATTGTCTGCAGTGTAGAATTGTTGGCGCAAGGACAAAAAATCAACGCAACTTAGTAAAATGTGTTTGAGTGTCAGCAGGGACTGACACCCAATACATTCAGGGGGAGGTTCCCCCTTGAGCAGAAAAGCATGTGTAAGCGGCTAAGGACCACTTGGTCCCACCGACCTCCCGCATGAGTCTGTGGTGGCTTTCCCACAGATGGTTCAATTTCTTTAAGTTTATTAATGTTTTCATCCCACTCATGCTGCCATTTGGATTTTATGTGGGTGGCTATCCCGCCGGGAGACAAGGATGCTGCCACCATGACCTGATATGCCACTCAGTCACATTATCCTGAGACAGAACTACCCAGTCCTTGGCGTATCCTCGTGATGCTAAGCACCAGGCTAGGTAGCGGCAAGTATCAATTTTGTAAGTCATTGGTTTGACAAGGCTGCGATTCTAACTCCCAACCTTCCACACGGAAGCCTGCGCTCTACCGATTCGGCTACCGCGTCCGGTCTTGAACCCACTAATAGAGATCTGTAAAGGGTAGAGAGTGTTGCGCCTTCCTTCATAGTAAGCTGTAGACTGGTCCCATGTCTGTGCTTCCTTTATAGAAAGATTTAGACTGGTCCCACTTCTGAGCCTTCCTTTATAGAAAGTTGTAGACTGGTCCAATGTCTGCACCTTCCTTCATAGGAAGTTGTAGACTGGTCCCATGTTGGTGCCTTCCGTTTATAGAAAGCTGTACACTGGTCCCATGTCTGCACCTTCCCTTATAGAAAGCTGCAGACTGGTCCCATGTCTGCGCCCTTCCTTTATAGTAAGCTGTAGACTGGTCCCACATATGCGCCTTCCTATATAGAAAGCTGTAGACTGGTCCCATATCTGCGCCTTCCTTTATAGAAAGCCGTACACTGGTTCTGCACCTTCCTTTGTAGAAATCTGTAGACTGGTCCCAAGTCTGCGCCTACCTTAATAGAAAGCTGTAGACTGGTCCCATGTCTGCACCTTCCTTTATAGAAAGCTGTAGACAGGTCCCATGTCTGTGTTGTCCTTTATAGAAAGCTGTAGACTGGTCCCATGTCTGCGCCCTTCCTTTATAGTAAGCTGTAGACTGGTCCCACATATGCGCTTTCCTATATAGAAAGCTGTAGACTGGTCCCATGTCTGCACCTTCCTTTATATAAAGCTATAGACAGGTCCCACATCTGTGTTGTCCTGTATAGAAAGCTGTAGACTGGTCCCATGTCTGCACCTTCCTTTATATAAAGCTGTAGACTGGTCCCACGTCTGTGCTTTCCTTTATAGAAAGCTATAGACAGGTCCCATGTCTGTGCTTTCCTTTATAGAAAGCTGTAGACTGGTCCCATGTCTGTGCTTTCCTTTATAGAAAGCTGTAGACAGGTCCCATGCCTGTGCTTTCCTTTATAGAAAGCTGTAGACTGGTCCCACATCTGCGCCTTTCTTTATATAAAGCTGTAGACTGGTACCACGTCTGCACCTTCCTTTATAGAAAGCTATAGACTGGTCCCACATCTGCGCCTTTCTTTATATAAAGCTGTAGACTGGTCCCACATCTGCGCCTTTCTTTATATAAAGCTGTAGACTGGTACCACGTCTGCACCTTCCTTTATAGAAAGCTATAGACTGGTCCCATGCCTGTGCTTTCCTTTATAGAAAGCTGTAGACTGGTCCCACATCTGCGCCTTTCTTTATATAAAGCTGTAGACTGGTACCACGTCTGCACCTTCCTTTATAGAAAGCTGTAGACTGGTCCCACATCTGCGCCTTTCTTTATATAAAGCTGTAGACTGGTCCCACTGTCCTGTGCAGCCTTCTCTTCTTATATAAAGCTGTAGACTGGTCCCACGTCTGCAGCCTTTCTTTATAGAAAGCTGTAGACTGGTCCCACGTCTGCGCCTTCCTTTATAGAAAGCTGTAGACTGGTACCCATGTCTGGTCCAGCTCTTCCTTTATAGAAAGCTGTAGACTGGTCCCCACATCTGCGCCTTTCCTTTATAGAAAGCTGTAGACTGGTCCCATGTCTGCACCTTCCTTTATAGAAAGCTGTAGACTGGTCCCATGTCTGCACCTTCCTTTATAGAAAGCTGTAGACTGGTCCCACATCTGTGCTTTCCTTTATAGAAAGTTGTAGACTGGTCTCCCACATGTCTGCGCCTTTCTTTATATAAAGCTGTAGACTGGTACCATGTCTGCACCTTCCTTTATAGAAAGCTGTAGACTGGTCCCATGTCTGTGCTTTCCTTTATAGAAAGCTGTAGACTGGTCCCATGTCTGCACCTTCCTTTATAGAAAGCTATAGACAGGTCCCATGTCTGCACCTTCCTTTATAGAAAGCTATAGACTGGTCCCATGTCTGTGCTTTCCTTTATAGAAAGCTGTAGACTGGTCCCATGTCTGTGCCTTTCCTTTATAGAAAGCTGTAGACTGGTCCCATGTCTGCACCTTCCTTTATAGAAAGCTGTAGACTGGTCCCATGTCTGCACCTTCCTTTATAGAAAGCTATAGACAGGTCCGATGTCTGCACCTTCCTTTATAGAAAGCTGTAGACTGGTCCCATGTCTGTGCTTTCCTTTATAGAAAGCTGTAGACTGGTCCCATGTCTGCACCTTCCTTTATAGAAAGCTATAGACAGGTCCCATGTCTGTGTTGTCCTTTATAGAAAGCTGTAGACTGGTCCCACGTCTGTGTTGTCCTTTATAGAAAGCTGTAGACTGGTCCCATGTCTGCACCTTCCTTTATAGAAAGCTATAGACAGGTCCCACGTCTGTGCTTTCCTTTATAGAAAGCTGTAGACTGGTCCCATGTTTGTGCCTTCCGTTATAAATAGTTGTAGACTGGTCCCACATCTGTGCCTTTCTTTATCGAAAGCTGTAGATTTGTGCCTACTCACGTCTGTGCCTTCCTTTATAGAAAGCTGTAGACTAGTCCCATGTCTGTGCCTTCCGTTATAGATAGCTGTAGACTGGTCCAATGTCTGTGCCTTTCTTTATCGAAAGCTGTAGATTTGTGCATACTCACGTCTGTGCCTTCCTTTATAGAAAACTGTAGACTGGTCCCACGCCTGCACCTTCCTTTATAGCTGTGAGTGCAGAAAGGAACTGATTAAATGGAGGCAAGGCTGAAAGTCTGTCCGCTTCGATGAATAAACACTGCTAATCCTGCAAAGAAAGCGTTGGTGGGTTTTTATTTCTTTAGGGGAGGAGGAATTAAGATTTTATTCATCACAACATATTTTATTTGACCAGACGGGATGGCCAAATGAGTTGAGCATCCGTCTCCTGTTTAGATAGATCGTAGGATTCGAAGCCACGGGTTCGAACCCTTGTCGAGTCAAAGCAATGACTTAAAACTTGATACCTGTCGCTTCCTAGCTAGGCGCTTGGTGTTATTAGGATAAGGGAGGACTGGTTGGCTCAGTGTCAGGATAATGTGACTGAGTGGGATAGCAGGTCATGGTACTGGTGGCCTGGTCTCTCCCAGTGGGGTAGCACTAGAAAAGTTGCTGTGAGTGTGCACTGTCACAAGTCGGTACCCATCCTGATATGACCATAGATGTTGCTAGGAGGTAAAACCCCAACAAACAAATGGAAACCTAAACAATATCATACATAGATGGTCACTTTCTTATTTTATTATTAGACTTCTTTTGATATTATTCATGCGTTGCGGGTTTCAATAATCAATTCAATGTAAATGATAGATTTGTGCACACTTCTAACTGCTTAGTCTGGTGAAAAATTAAACTTTCAAAACCAAAACAATTATCTAAATATTGTCTAACTTAAACACCGAAAGCTTCTTTTATTTAACGACACCTCTAGAGCACATTGATTTTCATCATCGGCTATTGGACGTCAAACATATGGTCATTCTGACATATTTCTTTAGAGCAAACCCGCTGCCACCACATAGACTACTCTTTCTGGTAAGCACAGCAAGGGATCTATTATATTAACTTTCTGGGTGACCCACACCTTCACAGGTGGACACTCTACCGCCTGAGCTACGTCCTGTTCCCAACTTAGATATTGATGCACTTATTAAGCATTTCTTGCCAAATAGAAGGGAATACTGAGTTAATTTAATAGAACCTGTTTCTGCAGAAGCCAATGGTGTCTGAATGTTGGTGTGCTTGCCAAGAGTAATTTTACATGCTTATACTTCAAATATCTCAAAAGTTAGCCATTTACAATAAAAGTTACTTCAAACTAAAGTACGGTAGATTATAACTATCAACGTAAAATAAGGTATTTCAGAAAAATATTACAGAAACTCAAAACCATTGGATTGTATGCAAATTTATGCAAATTTCCTACGCACTTCATCCGGCAACCCGAGTTTCAGCTGAGTTTGCATGCCCCCTGGGGAAAAAAAGATCTATTGACCGAGCATAATAGGGAGCCATCCATGACGTCACAACGAAAGAAAAGCTTGTTTTATTTAACGACGCCTCTAGCGCGCATTGATTTTCATCATCAGCTATTGGACGTCAAACATATGGTCATTCTGACATATTTCTTTAAAGGAAACCCACTGCCGCCACATAGGCTACTTTTTCTGATAAGACGTCACAACGAAGACGTCGGTGTGTTGTGAGGGGTGGGGGTCGGGGTAGGGGGGAGGTGTAGGTGTGTGTGAGGGGGGAGAGGTGTTGTCGCCTACGACGGGACCGCGTTTGACATCAAATGTCACCTGACAGATTAAACATGGCGGCGTCAATGTGGCACAAGCGATCACGTGACTGACGTCACGACGCTCAGGGAATGCCGGGAAAGCGACGGCGTGACAGCGGGCGGATGGGCGAGAGCGATTTGGTCTCTAATGAAAGAAGAGTTTTAATGTAATTGGAATTTTTGTTTAAATCTCCATTATGAAAAGTGTCAACACTCACACACAGAAAGAAAAGTTCTCTGGTGGGTCCTTTCGAAGCCCGTCAATCGTGTTCACGGCGCGTATAGACTGAGACTGAAAGTGGTGACAAGGCTCAGGGTTCGATGTGTTAGGATTCAATGCCCGGTGTACACATTACGATGTTCGCGAATAGCGGCATTGGATTTGGAGTGAAGCAACACGTGACCTGGGCCGCGTTCAGGGAACGCCTAAAGCTAAGATTCCTAAAGGCTACATTCCTTACACGCGGCATGCGGCATGCGAATGCGGCAAAAAATGGAAACGCCTGTAAGTCAATGGGGGTGATTCCTTACATGCGGCATGCGAATGTGAATGCGAATGCGAATGCGGCAACTGAATCGGTCCATGTAGCCATCGGTGTGGTATGCGAATAGAAAAACGCAAGGGGAAACCCATGGTGAGCTGCTCAACAGCTGCGATGTGTCTACTGATGGGGTTTCACTTCAAACGGTTGGGGGGTGTCCCTATTCACATTGGTTATCTACGCCGCATATACGACATTCAGTGATTTGCAAAAATAGTTTTGAGCTTGATTTAATGGATTTCACCTTTTAGTATATTGAATTTTAAATAAAATGACACTTCATTTGTGAAAATCGGTCTAGTATTAAAGAAAATATGGACTTTTTAAAGTTGCCATGTGAAAGGAATCATCCCATTCGCATGCCACATGCCGCATTTGCATTCGCATGCCACATACCGCGTGTAAAGAATGCTAGCTTTATATGTGGTCTGTGGCATGCGAATGCGGCATGCAGCATGTGATGTGGTTGATTCCATCATCATCATCATGCTGTCGGTCGCGATGCGACAAAGACTGCTTTCATCACTTGACTGCCGCTCTCCATTTAGCATTTCATGAAAGCTGCCTGCAAAAGTGTTGAAGTGCTGCTGGCTTTTGCAAGTTACCAGCGGCACTCTCTCAGGGAGCAAATAGAGGTTTTACACCGGCAAGAACATGTCAAGACAGGCGCAAAACTATTTGTCCCTGCAGTGGCTGGTCGGGAGATGTTGGGAGTTCCATACATCAACCGCCCTTAATGCTGTGACAGTGACATGGTTTTCTGTTTAGGGTTTGCTCCCTTAGCCTTCGGTTCTGTCAAGGACCTGTACCACAAGGCAGTGGTTTACAACTCTGCAAGGCAGGGGCGTCAAACTCCCTGAGGTATTGCTATACCTGCATACCCATGCGGCATATGGCATGGCAGCAATCAGCGGTTTGGTTTGATAATACAGTAACAACTTTATAAAGTCCATATTTTCTTTAATATTAGAGCGATTTTCACAAATGAAGTGTCATTTTATTTAAAATTCAATATACTAACAGGTGAAATCCATTAAATCAAGCTCAAAACTATTTTTGAAAATCACTGAATGTCATATATGTCATATACAACGCGGTTCATGGGGCGATCCATTTGCCGCATTCGCATTCGCATTCACATTCGGAAGTCAGGAAGCACCACTATTCAATTACATGCTTTTCAATTTGTTGCCGCATTCGCATGCCGCATGCCGCATGCCGCATGCCGCATACCGCATATAAGGAATCTTTGCTTCAAAGTCAATTCTGAGATGGGTCCACGATGTCTTTTTGGCCCATTTGCATTCAAGGTGCACATCGGAGTCGACTCCGAGATGTCACGCTATTCAGGGTAGGAGGCAAAAAGCGCCTCCAAAATGGCTGTGGGTTTCAGTGGTTTCAGCCAATCAGAGCTGTTCTTTCAATTGCAAATGGCTGCACCCTATGGAGGCTGCCATTTTCGAGGCCCCCAACAACTAAACTACCTCAGACTAGCGCGATGTCCGGAATTTCTCTGAAGCGCCTCTTCCTACACTGACCGTGGCCCTGCTACCCACAAAATTAGTTCTCACCATTGCCATCAGAGGGCTGGTTGGTGGTGGAAATCCTCTATAAGATTAAGACCTATCTTTAACATTAGTTCTTGTCGCTGCTGCCAGATGGCATGTATTGGTGGTAGGAATATTATGAACGTCACGTGATCGGGATGCATAAGTGACATCACGCGATCCAACAACAATAACAGTAACAGCAACAACAGCAACAACAGCAACAACAGCAACAACAGCAACAACAGCAACAACAGCAACAACAGCAACAACAGCAACAACAGCAACAACAGCAACAACAGCGACAACAGCGACAACAGCGACAACAGCGACAACAGCGACAACAGCGACAACAGCGACAACAGCGACAACAGCGACAACAGCGACAACAGCGACAACAGCGACAACAGCGACAACAGCGACAACAGCGACAACAGCGACAACAGCGACAACAGCGACAACAGCGACAACAGCGACAACAGCGACAACAGCGACAACAGCGACAACAGCGACAACAGCGACAACAGCGACAACAGCGACAACAGCGACAACAGCGACAACAGCGACAACAGCGACAACAGCAACAACAGCAACAACAGCAACAACAGCAACAACAGCAACAACAGCAACAACAGCAACAACGGCAACAACGGCAACAACAGCAACAACAGCAACAACAGCAACAACAGCAACAACAGCAACAACAGCAACAACAGCAACAACAGCAACAACAGCAACAACAGCAACAACAGCAACAACAGCAACAACAGCAACAACAGCAACAACAGCAACAACAGCAACAACAGCAACAACAGCAACAACAGCAACAACAGCAACAACAGCTACAAGAAACCCCACAGTGACGACGCGCGGGAACGCCGGCGGACGTCACACAGACACGGGCTGACGTCACACACAGCGCGACCGGAAGTCGTCTGCTTCCCGCAGAAAGTTGTGAATGCAGATGAGGCGATTTACTGCCCCGTGTTATTGGTATCCCGCCGCGCGCAGAATGTAGTCACCCCCTCGCCCTCCCTCCCCTCCCCCTCCCTCCTCTCTCCCTTCCCTCTCCCTCCCTCCTCTCTCCCTTCTTTCTCCCTTCCCTCTCCCTCCTCCATCCCCGCCCTCGCCCTCCCCCTCCCCCGTTCATCCCCCTTCCTCGCCCTCCCTCCCCCTCCCCTGCTTCCACCCTCCCTCTCCCTTCCTTTGCTCCCTCCCCCTCCTTCCTTCCATCCACCCTCCCCATCCCTCTCTCCTCCCACTACCTCCCCTCCTCTCTCCCCCTCCCTCCCCCGCTAACCCCCCCCCCTCCACCCTCTCCCCTTCCATCACTCCCTCCCCCTTCTTCCCTTCTCTCCCCTCCCTCCCCCCTCCCCCTCTTCCCTCACCCTCTCTCTCCCTCCCTCTCTCACACCCCTCCCTCCCCCCTCCCTCCCTCCCCATAATCGTCATTAACGCCGGCGCAGCCGATATCCGACATCCGACATCCGTCATGAAGGAGACACTGGCGCCACCTGGTGACTAATATTGGAAGTAGAAATCCCGGTGGCCAAATGGACATTGGCTCATGAGCAGACGACATTTGGGTGCGCGTGTTTTCCAGTAAAGCCCCTGTGTGTGGGAGGGTGGAGGGTGTGTGTGTGTGGGGGGGGGGGGTCAGCTGAGAGACCACCAGCTCATGTGGAACCTGTATTACTAAAACGCTGTCGATTGAGATCATTTTGGTTTGGGTTTTTTTTTAAAGAAAAAAAGGGGTCGCTTGAGTATTATTCAACATGAATTTGGCACTTTAAAATAATTTTTTCTCTTTTTTGGGGGGGGGGGGGTTGGTTGATTGTTGGAGTTTTACGTCCTGGCAACATCTAAGGTCATATAATGACGGGTACTGACTTGTGACAGTACGCACTCATGGCGAATCAGGCCACCGGCACCATGACCCGATATCTCAATCAGTCGCATTATCCCGACATTGAGCTAAACAGTCCTTGCCCTATCCTATTAATGTGAAGCGCCTGGCTAGGAAGCGACGAGTATCAATTTTTAAGTCATTGCTTTGGCTCGACTGGGAATTGAACTCCCGACCTTCCTGACGGGAGGGCTGCGCTCTACCGATTCGGCCACCGCGTCCAGGTTTTTTTTAGAGGGGAGGGAGTTGCTCCGTGGCATACATTTCGGGTTTTTTGGTGGGTGGTGGGAGTTGTTCGATGACATACAGTAGTAACAACCCTCATTATCGCTCAGAGTAATCGGGAGTGGCCCTGTGTAACCCTCCACCCCCATCTGTGAATGGACTCTCCCATCTTTCGAGTCTTCACTTCCTACTTTTGTCATATTTGACCGGACATGGTGAAGGAATCGTTGAAGTTGCATAATCCGATGGGTTTTGAGTTTCTGCCATTTTCTGAGAGAGAAATCTACCTTACTTTAAGTTTGAAGGATCTTTTGTTTTACATAGTTAACTTTTGAGATATTTGAAGTGTAAACATTTTTTTTTTTCTTGAAGATTTATACTGCCTATCATGGATAAACCTGAATAGACTTGTTTTCACCATTAGACAGTTTGTCAATAGAAAGCCTGAGTCTACACTTTTACCGACCCAAGGGATTTTTAACCTCCCACACCACATAGACATGGTAGGAGAGCAACTGGCCTTTGATGATGCTGTAAGTTATACACAGCGTGGAAATCCAAACTGGCAGAGGTGGCGGGGGCATGGGGAATCGAACCACCAACCTTCAGATTAGGAGTTTGACCTAGAAAAAAGTCAGACACTCTAATGACTCCGCCACAGAGAACACCTTGCTGGTGAATTTAGCGAAGCATGCCACAACTTACACCACAGGATGAAGCAGTAACAGGTTCTATTAAATTGCCTCAATGTTCCCTTCTATGTGGCAACACATGTTCAATAAGTGCATCAGTATCTAATAAGTTGGATATGTAGAATCAAATCTAAATAATAGACTACATCACGGTTCCGACTGCGCATGCGCTGAAAACGGCCTTGGGAGCAAAGCAAAGGCGTACGGCCATTGAGTTTGCCGATACGCGCATTGAAAAATGTCAGTTTTATTCAAAATTAATAGAAATCCAAAACCCTAACCTTACAAATTTAATATAATCCTTTTCTTAAACATGTTTTCTATATGTATTCCAATCAGTTTGTGCCTAGGTGGTGTGGTTTTATCAATATTTTACTTTTTCTGTATGGAGATTGCTCACTGCCATTGACAATGCATTGAGTACTCTGGCTATGGCTCTCCACTACACTAGTCTGAGTGCCTAGATCTTTCTAAATCTAAATGCACATGGCATAAGATGTGCTGATTATATTGATGTAAATGCAATGCTGGATAAAAGATTAATATCTTAATTTATTATATATATATTTTTAGTTAGTATTCTATGTTTCAAACAAGAGCTGAGCTGAGCTGAAACTAGCACATTTCATAGCTGCACCCAGTGTATTAGCATGTGCCATGTGCTTTTGGGGGGGGGGGGGGGGGGTTTGCTCTGACCCATCCCACAATGCACCGCGCGCCTGGAACCGTGATGTAGTCTATTGTTTTGGTTTTGAAAATGTGATGCTTTCATCGGACTATGCATCTTTAAGTAAACGAAGAGCATTCATGAATAGTACAAATTCGATCATGATATTTGTAAAATAAGTAAAGTTTATTGTTTGTTGGGGTTTTACATCCTAGCAACATCGAAGATCATATCAGGACGGGGAGCAACAAGTAATGTCACATTGATCATATCACTGCCCCTTTAAGATCGACAGTATGGGTGGGTGAGGGTGGTGGTCTTATGTTCAAAGCCATTCTAATATCGTCAGAAACCAAATGTGTTTTCCCAATTACCAATTGTTGGCATGACTGAAGAAAACATGCGTGACCTATTTATGGTATGAGCTATTTTCCGTTCCAACCAGTGGTCCACAACTGGTTCATCAAAGGCTGTTGTATGAGCTGTCCTGCCTGTGGGAAAGTGCATATAAAATACCCCTTGCTGCTTATAGGAAAGAGTAGCCTATGTGGCGGCAGCGGGTTTCCTCCAAAGAAATAACCGTTGGAATGAACGAGGGGGTGTGATACCTCGTCTCAGTAGTAATGGCGGTTACGAGGACACTTGGTTAGTCTTGATGACACCATATTGCCCCTAACTATTCACATCTAAAGCGCCTGTCACACCTTACCGGATTGAGCAACGGACATAAACCGGACAAAGAATTGTCTACTCCGGTGGTGTTCGGTATCAAAATGTATCGAAATGTGTCGAAATGTTGCATTATCGCATCAACGGACACTGGACGAACGTACATGAAATAGACATGAAATAGACATGAAACTAACATGAACGGATAGCCACCGGACGATAACCGGATGATAACCGAACGATAACCCGAACGATAACCGGACAATAACCGGACAACAAACGGACGGATCGAATGACCGAATTCCCGCAACACTGTCAACGGACTCTGCAGGAAGCAAACTGGAGACGCAACGGATGGGTAATGGACATGAACCGGACAAAACGGACTAAACAGACTTAAAACGGACACCTACCGTATACGTCAGTCTGTTTGTGTCCGGTACAAGTTTTGTGCATGTTCAAAACTCCCCACCGTACACAACGTACACCACCGGACAGATAACGGACATGCCGGATGCCAACTTATAAAAAACGGACATTGACGTATTTCACCGGACAGTGTCCGTTTTCTATCCGGTCCCCCAATCCGGTGATGTGTGACAGGGCCTTAACCCATGTCCTGCGGGATATTCACGATAAGCGGACTCTCCGAAAACCTCGCTCCCTCATGAGTCAAGTTTCTTAGAAAGTGTTTTTCTTTTTTGAGGGTTTTAAAAAAAAAACTTTTTGACCACAGACAACATTTAGTGTATTTCTCATTGATAGATGAGAGGTGAGGAAGGGGGTGGTTGGTTGGTTGTTGGAGTTTTTACGTCCTGGCAACAAATAAGGTCATAGCACACCGGTCTTGGTTTAGACAATTATATGTAATGTCTATATCAAACTTCAGACCCCATGCTTGTTTGTTTGAGTCCTAGCAACATCTAAGGTCATATCAAGACGGGTACCGACTTGTGACATGCGCACTTACGGCGACTTTATAGTGCTGCCCGACTGAGTTGGTTGGTGGGTTGGTTGGTGGAGTTTTACGTCCTGGCAACATTGAAGGTCATATCAGAACGGGTACCTACACATGTGTGACAGTGCTCACTTATGGCGACTTTATAGTGCTGCCCCACTGGGAAATCAGGCCGTCAGCACCATGACCCGATATCCCACCCAGTCACATTATCTTGACACCGAGCCAACCAGTCCTTGCCCTATCCTATTAATGCCGAGCACTGGGCTAGGTAGCGACAAGTATCAATTTTGTAAGTCATTGGTTTAACTCAAATTGAACTCTCGGCCCTCCGCACAGGAAGCCTGCGCTGTACCGGATTCGGCAACCGTGTCCGGTTATTTCAATCCATGTTGCTAAGTGTCTTTTCCAGCTGCACGACATGTGATTGGTTGGTTACCTCAAAACTCTAGAGCCGTAATCGATTAATGACCTCGGATCATCCCAACCACTCTTTTGTGGATGCGCAGGCCCTACAACCTCGGGGTTTTTGGGGGTGTTTTTTGTGGTAAATGATCATTTTATCAGTGAATAAAGGTATTCTTTCAGCGCCGAGGCGAGGAGGATGGAGGGGAGGTGGGGGGTGGGGGTGGGGTGGGGTGGGGTGGGGTGGGGTGGGTGGGTGGGGGGGGGGGGGGGGGCACTAGGCTTAGTTACCACGTACGTGACTTTATTATACATAGTCCTGAGGGCTGGGAACAGACCCAGAGGGAGGCTAATCCAATGGTGGCGCCCCCTCTCGGTGATTTATGCATAACGCCACTTGGCTATGCTTGTTCCGGGAGCCCGCCAACAGTAAGCACCACAATGTCGTCTGCTCTGACAAAATGTCGTCTGCTACCAGCAAACCTGTTTTAAGGCTACATAGTACGATGAAACATCAATTTTCTAAACCGAAGCAATTATCTCGATTTTATTTTGTGTATCTACCTTAGATACTGATGAATTTATTAAACATTTGTCGCCACATAGAAACGAACACTGAGTGAATGAATTGAATAGAACCTGTTACTGCTAAAGGCCCTGTCACACTACAATGTTTCTCATGAACGCGCTTCGACGTGTGGCGACGTGTTGCCTTTTTGGGCGAAATGTGGGTACAGGTCTGGTACATTACCTGCGCATTACCGGCATGTTACCGGCGCGTTACCGGCGCGTCGGTACACGTTGAGGGACAGCAACGTGTGAATGGACACGTTGGCGCGCGTCGGCGCGCGTCGGGTCGCGCCGATCGTTTTGTGCTTGCACAAAACTTTCAACGCGTGCCGACACGCGCCAACGTGTTGGATCGCACGTTACCGGCGCGTTGGCAGGACGTGGACCCACGTTACCAGCACGTTGCCGGCCCGCTCGAACCACGTTGAGCAAAGTCCATCAACGCTGGGGATTTTTCGCCAAACTGCATTGGACGTGTTGCTGGCGCGTCTTGACGTGTTGCTGGCGCGTCTTGATGTGTTGCTGGCGCATCTTGACGTGTTGCTGGCGCGTCTGCCGCACACCTAACATTACCCGGCGTTCTGCGAACCTTTAATGACGCGCTACCCCCACGCCGTCGGCGCGCCGGCAGCTCGCCAACAACGCGCCGATAACACGCTCCTGGCACGCTAGGAACCCGCTGGCGGGACGTTGACACTTTGTTCTGCTGCACGTCGAACCCCGTTGGCCGCACACTCATAGCATGCTACTAACATGCTGCGCCCCGTCAAACTTTCTCCCAAACCGCCGAAGAGTTGGACGTTTGTCGACGGGTTGCAAATATTTTGCGCGTTGCCGGTGCGCCGGTGAGAAACGTCGTAGTGTGACAGGGCCTTAAAGGCTATGGTGTCCGAGTTTTTGCATGCTTGCACGAATTAATTTTACATGTTTGACCTTCAAATATCCTTTTTAAAAGTTAGCCATTTAAAATTAAAGTTACTTAAAATTAAAGTAAGGTGGATTATCACAATCAATTTAATATATTTATCTCAGAAAAATGACAAAATCAAAACCATCCGACTATTCAACTGTCATGGGGGTGATGAAAATGGGAAATATTGCACCTAGAGCGGGACTCTAACCCACATCTCTTTGCATTCCGGGCCAGTGTGCTATCTATTACACCACCTAGGCTCCCTAATTCAGGACCTGACATGGGACTACATAGTATGGGAATTTTCATTTAATCTAAGTTCATCAAGAGTATCAGGTCAAGTTTCAATGTCAGGTAGTAGGTTTGAGTCTCTCCACGACCCGGCACTCAACCCTTGCAAGTCAAATTGTCTTATAGTAGGGTCGGGTGGGGCAGTGAGAAAAGGTGGTGTCAGTTCGGCGTCGGGTGGGTAAGTGCCGTTGGTACAGTGGCTGTGGGCGGAAGTGACGTCAGATAGCGGCCACCAGCGCTGTGTCGCACCTGGAGTTAGTTCAGTTCAGGCCACCTATATTTAAAAGGGGGAATTAGATACTGTGATAGGTCTAGCTGAATCAAAAGGCGGCAGCACTATGTGTCCCATTTCAGTCCCGAATTACCCACGTTGCCGAAGCAACATGACCGATGTCACCACCCTACCCACGCCTACCTGTCTATGCGGCTCCTTGCCTGAGAGGTCAGTGCAGACCACTACACTCGTCCCCCTGGAATTGTAAGTCTTTTAATGCTTACAATTACATACATACAGGCAATGCACTAACACATACATACACAGGGTAGGTTCAACAACCATACAGCGCGTAGCTTGTACAGGATCATGATCATGGCAACCAGTGTCGTGGGGGTGATGGAAAATGGGAAGTATCGCACCTAGAGCGGGACTCGAACCCACATCTCTTTGCATTCCGGGCCAGTGTGCTAACCATTACACCCCCTAGGCTCCCTAATATCACCACACTACCCACGCCTACCTACCTGTCTATGTGGTTACTTGCCTGAGAGGTCAGTGCAGACCAGATGACCTTAGATGCTGCGAGGACGTGAAACTCCAAAAAACTAAATATTTCACTCCAGTGGCACCAGTCACACATTCACGATTGTCTTCTAACGGGGGGGGGGGGAGAAGGGGGGGGGGAGGAGAAGGTCGGGGCGGGTCATGCGACAGTACTGCCACCTGGTGGTAATTGTGAGAAGGCCACCCGTGACTTCAGGGCTCCGTCCACCTCCATGTCTGCAAAAAATATAGTTATTTTTTACCATAACGAGCTGGCATAGATCAGCCATAACGAGCGGGCATAGATCAGCCAGAAGACGATCTGTATAATCAGTAAGGGTGATGCTGCCATCTGGTGGGTAAATGTGTAACTACACTTGACAATGTGATCATGCTGCCACCAAGTGTCAATTCCATGTACTACTCATTCATAGCCTCGCCAAGTCCACTTCCGCAATCGATTCACACGACCCGGGCGACTCGGGTCACCCGATTCGTCAGAATTTCAAATCGTCAGAATTACCAAAAAAAAACATGTATGACTGGTACCGGTGTCTGTTATCCTGCAGGACGGTACCAGCGCAAATGCGAGGTCATCGTTCCTAGCCACCCCAGCCAAGAGGTGGGTTACTGGGGTCGGGTCGTTCTGCACACGGCAAGTGTATTTGTCGACTCCACTCGCAGTATTCTATTTGAAATTCTTACGACTCAGGTGAGCCGAGTCGCCCTGGTCGCTTTAATCGATTATGGTCCATGTGATGATGATGGGTTGTTTCCAGGAATTACAGTGACTCATCACTGGTGGGACATGCCCCTTGCTAAGTACTGACTATAAGAAACAACCTGCCTCTTGCTAAGTATACAGGTAGGGCATATATACTTCATTACACACTGGTCTCGAGGTACGTAAGCAGTGACAGTTATTTACATAAATATTCCATATGTCCATCAGGGGCACCAGACACGGTGGCCGAATCGGCAGGATTCCCATGCGGGAGATCAGAAGTTTGGTTCCCGGTCGAGTCAAACCAATTACTTACAAAATTGACATGCGTCGCTACCAAGCCTGGCGCTCAGCATTAATAGGAAAGGACAAGGACTGGTTAGCACATTGTCAGGATAATGTGACTGAGTGGGATATCGGGTCATGGTGCGGCAGCCTGGTCTTCCAGTGGTGCAGCCCTATAAAGTCACCATGAGTGCACAATGTCACAAGTCTGTAGGTACCTGTCTTGATATGACCTTAGATGTTGCCAGGATGTAAAGCTCCAAGAAACTAAACAAACAAGAGAGTTTGATTGATACGTGGGTTGGTTGGTTCGTTGTTTGAGTTTTATGTCCTGGCAACATCTAAGGTCATATCAGGACGGATACTGGTACGTGACAGAATGAAATAGCAATACACTACATAAAAAGCTTCATCATCCCCAAGACAAACACACACAAATGGAAATATGGGCCTTCTAAATTATAGAAGCCATTATTTATTTGACAAATAAAATTACTATTTCCCGGTATGCCCTGGTTAGATAACGCTTCTCCAGTCAGATAAATAAAGCATCCAGAACATGCACTTACGGGTATTTTACAAGACGTTAAACTGAGGGGCGGACTTATCGAGTCGTGTAACCACAAAGTCCTCACCACACACCGTGTTATGAATGAATCACAAAGTACAACTAAATACCATTAAAAAGTTGCCGTCCGTCATTTAAAAACTAATCTCCATTGCAAGGTGACAATGAATAATATGTCGTTAGCGACCCAGTTTGCAAGTTAAGTGATTTGTGTCTTTTTAGTGGTGTTAGATAGGGACTGGGTAAGTTAATTCTGAACTCTGACAAATGTACATCAGCATTGTGCATATAACCAGTGTCGTTTTGGTGACACCAAGCAGACATCAAAACAACAACTGGCTATATGCACAATGTGCGTCAGCATCGTGCGTATAACTAGTGTCATTTAGGTGGCACAAAGCAGATATCAAAACAACACTGGTTATATGCACAATGTATGTCAGTATCGTGTGTATAACCAATCGTTTAGGTGACACAAAGCAGACATCAAAACAACACTGGTTATATGCACAATGTATGTCAGTATCGTGCATATAACCAGTGTTGTTTATGTGACACAATGCGCGTTAGTAACATGCATATAACCAGTGTCGTTAAGGTGGCACAAACCAGACATCAAAACAACACTGGATATATGCACAATGTATGTCAGTATAGTGCATATAACCAGTGTTGTTTATGTGACACAATGCGCGTTAGTAACGTGCATATAACCAGTGTCGTTAAGGTGGCACAAACCAGACATCTAATGAACACTAATTGTATGCACAATGCACGTCAGTATCGTATACATAACCAGTGTTGTTGAGGTGACACAATGCGCGTCAGTACCATGCACATAACCAGTGTCGCTTAGATGACACAAAGTAGACATCAAAACAACATGACAATGCGGTCAGTATCGTAACTACCAGTGTGTGAGGTGACACAATGCGCGTCAGTACCATGCACATAACCAGTGTCGCTTAGATGACACAAAGTAGACATCAAAACAACACTGGTTATACGCACAATGCGCGTCAGTATCGTATACATAACCAGTGTTGTTTAGGTGACACAATGCGCATCAGTACCATGCACATAACCAGTGTCGCTTAGATGACACAAAGTAGACATCAAAACAACACTGGTTATACGCACAATGCGCGTCAGTATCGTATACATAACCAGTGTTGTTTAGGTGACACAATGCGCATCAGTACCATGCACATAACCAGTGTCGCTTAGATGACACAAAGTAGACATCGAAACAACACTGGTTATACGCACAATGCGCATCAGTATCGTATACATAACCAGTGTTGTTTAGGTGACACAATGCGCGTCAGTATCGTGCACATAACCAGTGTCACTTAGATGACACAAAGTAGACATCAAAACAACACTGGTTATACGCACAATGCGCGTCAGTATCGTATACATAACCAGTGTTGTTTAGGTGACACAATGCGCGTCAGTATCGTATACATAACCAGTGTTGTTTATGTGACACAATGCGCGTCAGTATCGTATACATAACCAGTGTTGTTTATGTGACACAATGCGCGTCAGTATCGTATACATAACCAGTGTTGTTTAGGTGACACAACATTTACGGTCATAAGAATGGAATTTGGACTAATCAATTGCTGTCCTATCGTAATTGCTGTCATATCTTTCATCCCTGGCATTAAACCGCGATAACTGTTTAATATTAGAGCGCGCCAGACTAAGTTTAATAGGTACTGTGATAGGCCGCATGTACATCAAATCTGGCTAAGAGTTTTGGTTTTGAATATTTTATGCTTTCACCGGATTACGCAATTTAAAACATGAATCAATGCCCTAACATCTTAGTACACGACTGACCACTTAATCTGTACCTAGTGCCTACATCTAATCTAGTGACGCCGGCCATGCTTTATAGCTTAATCAGGGATGAAAGTGGTCTCTGGCTAAAATCGTGGAAATCAAGCCGAGATTATTACACCGATGGCAATTTCCGCGAAAACACGATCTTCTCCCATAGACTTAGCACTGTCAGGGAATCGCGAAAAAATACCGGAAGTCAGGTTTCAAATATCTTTGTTATGACTGTATTATCACCCACACCTAACAGTTTCTTCTTTGGGTTTTATGTTCTTGCAACATCTAAGGTGATATAAGAACGGGATTTTAACTAACCAATTGATGTCGGATATATGGATTTTATGAACGTTAATCAGTGATTATAGAAAATGGTGGAATTCCGTGAAATCGCGGAGATCTTTCATCCCTGTATAATACTGTACAGCCACCTCACACCACTACCAAACCCCTGTGGACCTAGTAGGTGTTTTGGGGGAGGTTTTTGGGGAGGGCTTTTGTTTTCTTTCTTAAATAATTATTTTCACAAAGTCCTGAGGGAGGTATTTGCAAGTCCGCACACATGTGAAGATATGGAATTTAAGGCTATTTATTTCAACGCTTTTCAAGGCTGTTTTTTTAATAGGAATTCATGCGAGTATTGCCATTTTATTGTGTGTGGGTATGTCAGATTATCTTTATGCCGAATGCCAATTTTGCATCAATTTAGATAAGCGGCGACAGTTTAATAGGTTAAATTCAAGGCTTTTCAAGACTAATTACCCAAAATAGGTTAAATTCAAGGCTTTTCAAGACTAATTACCCAAAATAGGTTAAATTCAAGGCTTTTCAAGACTAATTACCCAAAATAGGTTAAATTCAAGGCTTTTCAAGACTAATTATCCAAAATAGGTTAAATTCAAGGCTTGTCAAGACTAATTACCCAAAATAGGTTAAATTTTTGGTACTTGAATTTTTTAGCCTTGAAATGGGGCAAATAAAGATCAAGACTTTTCAAGACTTTCCAGGCCCTGTACAGACCCTGTATTTGGTATTACTAGACATGTAGAGAGGCGAGTTAATCAGAAAATGGAGCATTACCGCCAACACAGAGTGAACAGGACAGTGACAAGAGGGCGCCACACATATGAAAATAAAAGACGCACCAGATGGTGTTGTAGTCTTCCCGCCAACACAAATTAATACCTGTCCACCCAGGGGGGGGGGGGGGGGGGGGGGGGGGGGCTAATGACTACCACGTGTATATATACATAAACGATACCTATAGAGAGGGGAAATAAATTCACCAGAAATCAGAAACTGGACCCAGCTGTTTCCATGGAATTTATATAAACTGGTCCTAGTGCCTTCTCCCATGTTTTAATAAAAGTACCAGCCGGGGTATGCAGGTAATTCAGTACCTATCTGCTAAAATGACGCCCCTGCCTTGCAAAGTTATAAACCACTGCCTTGTGGTATAGGTTCTTGATAGAACCAAAGGCTAAGGGAGCAAACCCTAACAGAAAACCATGGCAGCATTAAGGGCGGTGACAAAGGAAACTCCCAACATATCCCGGCCAGCTACTGCAGAGACAAATAGTTTGCGCCTGTCTTGACATGTTCTTACCGATGTGAGACCTCTATTTGCTCCCCGAGAGAGTGCTGCTAGTAACTTGCAAAAGCCAGCAGCACTTCAACACTTTGCAAGCAGCTTTTATGAAATGCACAACCGCACGAAATAGCGGCGGTTAAGAAATAAAAGCAGTCTTTGTCGCATTGCGACCGACAGCATGATGATGATGACCAGCCGGGTACTGGTTCTGGGCTGAAACATGGGGAGAACACACTGGGACCAGTTTATATCAATTCCGCAGAAAATAAACATATATATATTAATCACCAATGTGGGGGGTGGGGGGTGGGGGGGTGGGGGAAAGGGGGGTCCTAAGCATTGCTTATTCATATTACACACAGACATTGGAATCACATTACTGTCCCCATATGTATAACTGATTGATTGATTAATTGAATGATTATTTGTAGTAAACAGTTTGGGGACCTTTAGCTATTTAGAGACGCAGGTCGATTGGTGGCGCCACCTGCGAGTTACTGACCGCACTTTAGGGGGGCCATTCAAATATTACATAACACTTAGGGGTGTGGGGGTGGTGGTGGTGGTGGTGGTGGTATGGGTGTATGTCCAAGCGTTATGTGGTGTGCATGGTCCAGCATTATGAAGCGTTAAAAGGGGGTGGGAGGATCTGATATTGAGAAAAAAAAATAGTGTTACATAATATTTTAACAGCCCGTTACTGAATTGATCAAATCATGTATATCGTTCACTGTTGGGGTTTTTGTTCCCAGGGAAACAAAACTGTGTATCAGTGTTAACACGTGATAACCACTACAAGGACTTGTGTAATTCCATTGGCTAGCAGTTGGATTTTATATTAACATTTTTTATTTTATTTTCAAATTTTCATAACATCACTAAAATAGTCCTTGTGCCTGAATTGATTAGTGAACAAGTTAAAGGGGGGGGAAATTAGAGCTGTTTTTTTTTTAAATGTTAGAACCTATTCTATGCCAAATAATTCCAGTCCAATAAACTTTCAGATTCAGATATTATTAAACGTTTAAAAGAGCGTTAAAAGAGCGTCGACTTATACAGATAAAACAGTTGACCTACATACGTTATTACACTCGCATAATTCTTATATAAGTTCACACATAGGTCATAGAACTCCAAAATCGACAGACATTGTATAAATTCATAAAATCACTCCCTTTTTTCTTCTTTGTCTTATAGTTTAAATCAAGATAATTAATATTCTCCAACTCAAAGCGCGAATACCAACCCAGATCACAGTTTAACGCACATCACAAATATATCATGGTACATTGCCTCACTATTTATTCTAACTCTTTTTTTAATATTTTATATATATATAGAGAATATAGATTGTGTTTCATAGATATAGATCTATATATATTTATAGATATATAATTATTTATGTAAGAAAGGTGAGTGTGGGGTGAGGAATATAACAAGTTTGGTGAGGGCAGATCACACTTTGCTCGTAAAAGAAATCAATTATGCATAATCTCAAAATGCTACCGTATTAATTAAGGCACACACAGACACAATGACCCTCACACGTGACCGAATGAGGCATCCACTCACAATCTTGCATAATACCAAATAAGGCATCTACATGGCATAACTACATAAATTACCCAAAAAAAATAAGATTGGGCAATTCAGCCATAATTATCTTACCGCTTCCATACAAATAGGTTTGTATTTTGCATTTTGAATATCCGCTTAGTGAAACGGCTCGACCACCCCTTCTCACCATTGGTTTGACCAGAAGAAATTGTTATACCTTATAATATTGACAACAAGTGTATCTACCCGAAATACGCATATTACCACCCAACCCCGTTAGACTTCCCTCCTCCTGCAGCTTTGGTAGACGGTTTCCGAAATAATGTCCTGCCTCTTGGAAAAACCCGGTTGGGATATGCTGGATGCAGACACAGGAGCTCCAACACACATGCATCCTCGTATATCCCCTCTCTACTCACTCCTACAATCAGCTTCTTTAATATCGCTCTTAATGAGATACATGCCCATCTTCCACTATTATCGCCCACCCATATACCCATGTTCCCTTATTATCGCCCACCCATATACACATGTTCCTCTATTATTGCCCACCTATGCCCGCTTATTATCGCCCACCTATATACCCATGTTCCCCTATTATCGCCCACCCACAAACCCATGTTCCCTTATTATCGCCCACCCATATACCCATGTTCCCCTATTATCGCCCACCCATGTCCGCTTATTATCGCCCACCCATATACCATGTTCCTCTATTATCGCCCACCCACATACCCATGTCCCTTATTATCGCCCACCTATATACACATGTTCCTTTATTATCACCCACCCATATACCATGTTCTCCTATTATCGCCCACCCACATACCGATGTCCCTTATTATCGCCCACCTATATACCCATGTTCCCTTATTATCACCCACCCATATACAAACCCATCTCCTTTTTATCACCTATATACCGATGTTCCCATATTTGCACCCACCCGTATATCCATGTCCACTTATAACCCACCAATATATCAATACCCATGTCCCCTTGTTATCGCCTTTCACTCATGTTCACGCATTATCGCCCCTTAACGCTACACTATGGCACACACATTCATCAGTGCTTAGGTCCACACTTGACAATGTTTGGTTATTTACACTATTGTCACTACCAACATGTATCTTTACACACATATCAACTGTTGTGGCATTTTCTGAGTTTTATCACATAATATTAACAATAAAAATAACAACTCCACATAACGACTGAATCCATGTGGCAGTAGTTACCCCTGTTAAACCCTCATCACAATTGCACAATCTCAACATCACAATTGAAGCCCATAAACACTGACTACACAAACCTACAATTCAAGTAAATCGTGCAATGAGTAAAATGTGTTGCGACTACGCATGACTGAGTTTTACATGTCGTTCAGCCATTCGAGCCACCATCATCAGCCGAGGTGTGTCCAAAGTTGCCATTTTTAGTTAGTTGCGGAGAGTCTGTAATAAAATAAGCTGGTCACTGTAAATTGTAAAAATACTCAGCTTAAACTGCCCTGGTCATTAAATAGAGCGCCTCATTATAAAGAGCTACCATCTCAGCGCAATCGTTGGAGAGAGTGCTTTCCTGTCATTCCAGGTCAAGTGTCCTAACCATTGGGTCACCTAGGCACCATGACTCAACCAATCTGTGTAGCTCCTTAACCTGGTGAGACGCGTACAGTCTACTACTATGCAGACTCTCTTAATCCAAATGACAATGACAATTTTGCATGACGGCTATGACATAAGTACCAATCGTAAAATACAATATATTAGACGGGAAAATGTGCTTTGAGAGTGATGACGCCATGTGATTAACTACACACACGAGGTTCCATGGCAGTGTCCTTTCCCCCCCCCTTTCGTAGATCTCTAAAATGACACAAAAGCGAATACATTTCTTTTGTTGTCGTTGTTGTTGTTGTAAGAACCCATGTCTGTTTGATTGGACCAAAAGACCAGTTCATTCCTTCACTTCATCCCAGGGGAGCGGTTTATACTTGCAGGTGGACGACATCTGACCTCTGACCTTGGAGCAGCTTCTACTTGCAGGCAGACGATGTCTGACCTCTGACCTTGGAGCAGCTTCTACTTGCAGGCAGACGATGTCTGACCTCTGACCTTGGAGCATTTGTCCTCTGACCTCTGACCTTGGAGCGGCTTCTACTTGCAGGTGGACGACGTTTGACCTCTGAGCTCTGACCTGGGAGCAGCCTCTACTTGCAGGCGGATGACTTCTGTATTCCGACGATGATCAGCTTGCCGTCTCGGAGTCCGACGAGGATGTGTGAGTTTCCGCTGGTCACTGCAACGCAGGTGACCGGCACATGCAGAGGGATGGTGGTGATGGTGGAGAGCCTGCGAAAACAATGCCATCAAGCAACATGCATCAGCGACAGGCCGCTTAGACTGGTCGGGACACATAATAGTGGGTGGGGGAATTGCACATTGGTCAAAGCAGAGGCCCATTTGAGTGGTTCAACCAGGCGCGGTGGCCGAATCGGTAGAGTGCAAACCATTCGAGTCAAACCAGTGATTTACTAAATTGATACTTGTCACTTCCTAGCCTGGCGCTCGGCATTAATAGGATAGGCCAAGGACTTGTTTGCTCAGTGTGAGGATAATGTGACTGAGTGGGATATCAGGTCATGGTGCTGGTGGCCTGATCTCCCAGTTGGGTTGGACTATAAAGTGAGTGCGCACTGTCACATGTCGGTACCCATTCTGATATGACCTTAGATGTTGCCTGGATGCAAAACTCCAACAACCAACTAACCTTTCAGTGGTTCACTCCATGGGCCTTAAGTCGCCTCAACTAGTTCACTTCATCTAAGTCGACTCAGAACGGGTGTGTGACCATGCTCCTGAGGCGAATTAGGGCTGAGTCGACTCAACTAGTTTGCCTCAAGTAAACTGCTCCGTGAGGTGGATTACATGAGGCGAACTAGCTTGAGTCGGCCTAAGTGGCATGTGTGAACGCAACTGGTTTAGTTGAGGCGGCTTAAGCACATGGATGGAGACTGCTTCCTTGCTTATGGGGGGGTTCGTGACCTAGCGGTCACAGGCTGCAGGACTGCAGCGTTGTTTAAACGGCGCCGTAAAAATGACCCGTTTTTGGTAGTTTTTTTGTTTTTTCTCTTTCTTCTCTTCCACCTCTTCTACTTGTGCCTCGACAGGAGAGCAAAGTGGGTCCCTGTGTCGTTGGCAATAGGGTCACAGGCGGCGCATTGGTCCTGCAGGCCCCCCCGTCGCAGGGTGGGTGATCCAGGGCCAACAGAGCTCCTGGACCGCAGTGTGGTTGGTGGATGTGACTTGTCCTCCACAGCCCCAGCACCCACTCCATCGGTGATCGAAGCGGGAACCGACATTGTGGGCGCGGGGGTCGAGGCTGTCACACCCGGTGTATCCGGGACCGCACGGGGCTCCCGGTGTGGGTGCAGTGTCCGGAACCTCACGGGGCTCTCGCTGTGTGCGGTTTTTAGTGGGTTGTGGTTTTTTTATGTGTGTTTTTTTTTTGTTTTTTTTGTGGTCGGGACCTCACGGGGCTCTCGGCCTGGGGGTGAATTGTGCTGAGCAGTGGCGGGGTGAGCCAGGGATGGTGGGTGGGTCGGGGTTAGTTTGCCTCCCGTTTATATTAGCTACTGCTTCCTAACAGGTAGTTGCTTTCATTTTTTTTATTTTATTTTTTTTATTGAGGCTGTATTTATACTGTCCATAGCATATAAGCCCCGGGTACCCAGGCTTGTTTTCAATGCTGGCCAGTTGTAGTGTTGGTGTTATCTTACCACACAGTAGCTGCTGATAAGTTATTTGATTGCCTGCATTTCAGTAGCAGATAGATAATTGGTTGGTCTGGTTAGTAGCCTATGTTAGTTGTTTTTTTAAATTTTCTTGGCATATATGTATTTTATTTTGTTCTATTCTTATTACTAGACTAGCCTACTCCTATTTACATATCATAGGCTTGTACGTAGCTGTGTGGTGTGTTATCTGGCTACTTTTGGCATGGTTACCTCCCATTGGGCGTCCCGTTGGTGGGCCATGACATATCACATGCCCCTTTGCAGTGCAGCTTAGTGGGGGTTTCCTAGCCTAATTTGCACAGATATCTTTTGTAAGTTTTTAGGTCAGGAATTTGTCGTTCCTTTACCGTTTGGGCATTCCACACCTTGGCAGCCATTTCCAGCGTGCTTCTCTCATGAGCTTTTATTTGGCTTCTGGTCTGCTTCAGTAGTGGCGCATTATTTGCTCTAGTAGTCCTTTGTGGTTTTGTTAGGAGTTTATTGTTTTGACAATAGCTATATGCTAATGTTTTGAAATGAATTATTCTCCTATTTTCTAGTAATTATACTTTGGTTCTTTTGTGTATGTCATAGGTGGGGTGCAGCTTGTCTACTCTTAGACAGATTTTTAGGGCTCTGTTCTGCAGTATTTGCAGTTTTTTTACCAGTTCTTTTCTCACACCGATAGTCAAAATAGGGGGGGACCATGCCCTTGAAGATTTTTATTGACATTTCTTGTGTCACGTAGTCTCTTAGCTTTGCAAATAGCCACAGTTTGTGGTTTACTTTCTGGATAATTTTATTAATACATAGGTTGTAGTTTAGTTGGCTGTCCAACTCAAGGCCTAGGTATTTGTAATGGTCTACATTTTCTAATGTTTTGGTTTCCTAACTTACAGTGTAGTCTTTCATAGTGGTTAGAACACATGTTTGGACCGTCCCATTTCTTCATATCTGGAGACTGCTTCCTAACGGGTAGTTGCTTTTGATAGTGGTTGGAGAACATGTTGGGACGCCCATCTCTTCGTTAGATATGTTGTTTGTATGTATGTACGTATGGATGTACGTGTGGCGTGTGGATGTAAGTGGATGTATGTGTGGATGTATGTATGTGTGGATACCCATCCTGATATGACCTTAGATGTTGCTAGGACTTAAAACAACAACAAACAAACATCGATGTGAGCCGGTTTAAACGCGACACACTTAGAAAACTCTGTATGTGTGAACGCACCACTAGTTTGACTCATGTAGTTCGCCTCATCTAAGTCGGCCTAACGCTGTTCATGTGACCACGACTTTATAGCGAGTTGTTTGTTTGTTGTTTTACGTCCTAGCAACATCTAAGGTCATATCAGGACGGGGAGTTGGCTATGTAGGCTCAAGTCTAGGGAAGCATTTTTGTTTAGAAAAACTTTTAGCCTTTTATCAGACTACGCAGCATAGATGCTTGTTTGTTGGGGTTTCACCTACTAGCAAAATAAACAGTCATATCAGGACGGATAGCAACTTGTGACAGTGCGCACTGATGGCAAAATTATAGCGCTGCCCCACTTTGAGACAAAGGCCACTGGCACCACGACCCAATATCCCACTCAGTCACATTACCCTGATACTGACCTAATCAGTCCTTGCTCTATCGTAGTAATGTCAAGCACCAAGCTAGGAAGCGACAAGTATCAATTTTATAAGTCATTGCTTTGCCTCGGCTGGAATTCGATTCCATTCCATTCGAACGCCCGACCTTCCACATGGGAAGCGTGCGCTTTCACCGAATCGGCCACCGCATCTAGTGTGCAACTTTGACGGAAGCCTGGCTGAAAGATGGGAATATAAAAAGAAGGCGTTGACTACCCGAAGAGCTCCTTAATGATGAGGAGGCCGGACTGGCAGCCGATGACCAGGTGGCCGTCTGTGACCGCCATGTGGCTGAGTGGCTGCTGTAGCGGCTCCCACGATAGGTGCTTGCCGTTGATGGAGTACAGGTGCAGCGACATTGTTTCCTGCGAAGGCGAAGGTACAGAGGTTTCGCATCAGTCAATGTAAACTCCAGAGGTTTTGCGTCACTTAAAAACTTGTAGTCAATATAAACAGCATAGGTTCCGCATCAGTTTAACATTTTTAGTCAATGTAAACATGACAGGTTTCGCGTCGGTTTGAAATTTGTAGTCAATATAAACAGCACAGTTTTCGCGTCAGTTTTTAATTTTTCATCAATATAAACACCACAGGTTTCGTGTCAGGTTAAGATTTTTAGTCAATAAACACCACAGCTTTCACGTCAGTTAAAACATTTTCTTCAATGTAAACACCACAGGTTTCTCTGTCAGATTAAATTTTTTAGTCAATATCAACAGCACAGGTTTCATGTCAGTTTTCAATTTGTAGTCAATGTAAACATCACAGGTTTCGCGATAGTTAACAATTTGTAGTCAATGTAAACATTACAGGTTTCGCAATAGTTAACAATTTGTAGTCAATATCAACAGCACAGGTTTCATGTCAGTTTTCAATTTGTAGTCAATGTAAACATCACAGGTTTCGCGATAGTTAACAATTTGTAGTCAATGTAAACATTAAAGGTTTCGCATCAGTTTTTAATTTTTAGTCAAGGTGGCACTGGTCTTCTGGCCGGAACATTAATAAATGTGGAGATATAGACAGGCGTAATGTAGAGCAATACGGATGTACCTCCCAGAAAGGTACGACCACAAAGCCGCACAAACTGCAAAAACCAAGTATTTATATACTCTATTTGTACATCTGTTGCGGTTCAGGTGTTTTTGTGTGAGTTTTTAATTTTTAAATTTTGTTTGTTTTCTCTCTTGCCTTATTTCACCCATCTCATCGTCCATAAAATTCACAAATCACTGAATTTGATATGTAAATAGTTCTAAGCACCATCTGGGCTGGATTGTAGGGCATCACGACTCAGGTTGCATAAGTGACCTTGATGCTCTACAATTCCATGTATTAGCTTTCTTTTGCCCTGAATAAAACTTTTTTTTTTTTAAATATGACACGCTAACTGGAAACCAAACTCACTTGCTTTTTAGGGCGCTCTGCCCACTGCACCTGCCTCCATCCCATCTATCGGTGGTGGCTTTTTAGTGCGCTGTACCCACTGTACCTTCCCCCATCACATCTCTAGGTTTGGCTTTTTAGGGCGCTCTGCCCACCGTACCTCTCCTTTATGTTGTTTCTGGGTGGTGGATTTTTCTGGCCACTGTACCTGCCCCCATCCCTGGCCCCATCCCGTCTGGGTAGTCGCTTTTTAGTGCGCTGTGCCCACTGTACCTCCCCCCCCCGTCCCATCTCTAGGTTGTGGCTTTTTAGGGCGCTATGCCTGCTGTACCAGCCCGTGGTGGTGGCTTTTTATGGTGCTCTACCCACTGTACCTTCCGCCATCCCATCTCTAGGTTGTGGCTTATTAGTGTGCTGTGCCCACTGTACCTGTGCCGATTCTAGTGGCGCCACCTGGTGGCAGTAGAGCACTATCTGGCCGATGTCTGACAGCGCCATCTGGAGGATGCTGAGGCAGTGGTCTGGTTCACAGGGCGGCCGCAAGGTGCGCACGTAGTGACCCCGGCGTACAGTGTGCAGGTTGACAGTCCCGTCCTGCAAGTCAGCAACAGCAACAGTAACAGTAAGCGCGTCAGACACAGTAACAGTCACAGCCACAGCGTCAGTACAGTATCAGTGACAGCATCACTGGCAGCATCATTGACAGCATCAGTGACAGTATCAGTGACAGTATCAGTGACAGCATCAGTGACAGTATCAGTGACAGCATCAGTGACAGTATCAGTGACAGCATCAGTGACAGCATCAGTGACAGTATCAGTGACAGCATCAGTACAGTATCAGTGCCAGCATCAGTGACAGCATCAGTGACAGCATCAGTGACAGTATCAGTGACAGCATCAGTGACAGCATCAGTGACAGCGTCAGTGACAGTCTCAGTGACAGCATCAGCGTCAGTGATAGCATCAGTGACAGCATCAGTGTCATTATCAGTGACTGCTTCAGTGACAGTATCAGTGACAGCATCAGTGACAGCATCAGTGACAGTATCAGTGACAGCATCAGTGACAGCATCAGTGACAGCATCAGTGACAGCATCAGTGACAGCATAAATGACAGCATCAGTGACAGCATCAGTGACAGCATCAGTGACAATTTCAGTGACAGTATCAGTGACAATACCAGTGACAGTATCAGTGACAGTATCAGTGACAGCATCAGTAACAGCCACAGCATCAGGCACAGAAACAGTAACAGCATCTCCAACTTTTACTTATCGTTGTTATTCACCTCTGAACAGTCAGGGGTGAATCTTTTATCTAGTTGTTCAGCAGCCTGTTTCAGGAAGGGGACTGCGGGAGCAAGGATTTTATATTTAAGGATGGCAAAGCGAGGCCATTTGAAGCTCTCCCAGCATGCAATCCGAAAATACAGCAGCCATATTGGAACCGTGATAATGAGCGATGATAGGGGCAACATAAAATCCTTGCTAGTACAACCATTACTACTAGTACGAGTACTAATGATTAAAACTTTATTTGCCTTGTTTAGATCCATTCCAAAGTCGAGAGCTGAGTATGCAGGATGAACCTACAGAACAGCCATAATTCTATATCACAAGAGGGCGGACTATATCTGTAAACGCCGGCATACTTGCTACAGTATATGAATGACGTGGACAATTATCATCATCATGCTGTCAGTCGTGATGCGACAAACACTGCTTTCATTACTTGACTGCTGCTCTCCATTTAGCTCTCTGATGTGAGAGTGATGTCCATGAGTCGGTTTTAAAGGGACCAGATATAGGTCGCTGAGACACTACCCATACTCCGACAAATGCTCTCCAAGCATACGTTTGCCAGTTTTCAGTTTATGCAACTACATATGTGGGGGGAGAGTGCTGATATTGGTTGCTTCTGTTGTGTTTTATTTAGTCCAGCAGCACTGACACTTTTAGACAACCATATAGAGAAAGAAATGTTAGAAATTGCAATCTAAAATGATAAATATAAAGTTCAAATGTTTATTTATCATAACCAGCTACTTTTTGTGTGAATAATTGATTAAATCATGTAGATTAATAGACTTTAAAAGTTGAATTGAGAGCTTTCTGTGGCTGCCATCTTGGTGGTTGCCATGGCTTCCCCTGTGTGTGGGGAACCCCTCTAGGTCATGTGATGAAGGGAATCCCACCTATGATGTCATTCATACATCACAGACCTCAACTCTCCTCCCACATGTTCAGTGGCATGAACTGAACAAACTAAGCAAAGGTATGTTTGGAGAGCTTTTGATGCTGGATTCGTTTGTATCTGGGTGAGGTATAACCGGCGACTTATGTCTCTCAGCTTCAGGTTTCTCTTGAATGACGTGGACAATTATCATGCTTTCAAAATGGCCACTTATCACTCTTTCATGACGTCACTTAACCATCTCTCCCTCTACCGTTTGTGGCGAGAGTAACCAAGTAGCATGTACCGCTCTCCATTCTCACCAGGGATGCTGATACAGCCATGTCCAGTTCCACGCTGATGACAACTGCGCTGACCTCAGCATCGTGTCCGTATAGGATCTGCAAAGGGCGTGGTGCAAGGCCAGCGCTCACACCGTTCTGTTTGTGACAAACAAAAACAAACAATTAGAGACATGGCTGTCTACTTTAATACTGGGGTTTCACATCCCAGCAAAAGTCTAATCAGCACCTTTTCTTTCTTGTGAATTTATTTACCCTACCTATCTACTGACTTGTGACTGCACTCATGGTGATTGGTTGGTGGGAGTTTTACATCCTGGCAACATCTCAGGTCATAACAGGATGGGTACCGACTTGTGACAGTGTACACTCATGGCAACTTTATAGTGCTGCCCCACTGGGAAATCAGGCTGCCAGCACCATGAGCCGATATCCCACTCAGTCAAATTATTCCGACACTGAGCCAACCAGTCCTTGGCCGATCCTAATAATGTCGAGTTCCTGGCTAGGAAGCGACAAGTATCAATTTTATAAGTCAATGTATAAAATATTCTGATTTAAAGCATTGGTGGGGGAATGCAAATGTTCTATTATTGATCGGGTATATGTGACCAGGTGCATGTATGTGTTTATGTAGTTGCTGGTGGTGCCTGATTGAGATGTAAATAGACATAGTGGTGCTGGCAGGTCTGTGTAAGGGGCACTCAGAGCCTACCCCCTCCCCCTCTGCTAGTCAGGATCACCACACTCAGGCTCAAGGTAGGTGGTGGCCAGGGGAGCCACACAGCTTGGTGGTGATGGGCAGATCACTGGTAACCATGGGGACCAGAAATGCTGGATCCCTATTGGTAGAGCTAAGAATGCTTGTTTCTCATTGGGAGAATAGGGTGGGGTGCTACTCTACACTGAATCCATGTACCATATGAATAATAAACCAGAGGGCTTGACTCTCTCTTCTTTCACACTTTATACTCTTCCTTTCTCTTTGCCTGTATTAATTTCACTATAGCCTGCCTACACAACCGCAGATTCGAGCAGTAGATTTTACAAATGGTTTTGACTCGACTGGGATTCAAACTCCCGACCTTCGGCACAGGAAGCCTGCACTCTAGTAATTCAGCCACCGCGACTGGTTGTTAGCTATTGATAATTCTGAGCGAATCATCTGCATGCAAATTTGTTGTAACAATGTATTTTGCATAAGTGTGAACTTTAATTTTTATTTTGTTTATTTAATTTTTTTTATTGAGGCTGTATTTATAGTGTCCAAAGCATATAAGCCTCGGTATTCAGGCTTGTTTTCAATGCTGGCCAGCTGTAGTGTTGGTGTTATCTTATCACACAGTAGCTGCTGATAAGGTATTTGATTGCCTGCATTTCAGTAGCAGATAGATAGTTGGTTGGTCTGGTTCGTAGTCTATGTTAATTTTTTTTTATTTTCCTGTCATATATGTGTTTTATGTAACATTGGTCGTAATGCTTGCATTGCGTTTGATTCGCAGCGGAGGAGGAGTGCACCCCACCCCCCGGCCCTCCTCCAGCCCGGCGCCGCCCGTTGGGGTTACATAACCTCCCCACCTTTCCTCGCCTTATAAGCGGCTCCCCTGCCTTCCTCCAGTCACTCCGCCTCCACGCCCTGCCAGACGCACTCCTTATTATTTTCTCCACCCACCCTCCCTTACTTTCTGCTTTTACCTTCTAGGGTGGAGGGCTCTTCGGGGCCCCTCCCCTAACATCACACAGACATTTTTACCTTCATTATTTACCTTACATTGACTTTATTATATCCTTATACCTTCATTGTACATTGCTTACATCATTATACTCTCATTGTACATTGCTTTCTTCCTCCACTTTATATAAATAAAGTGTTTTTATTTCCACTTCCTGCCTTGACTTCCTCCTTCGCTGCGTATCGGTTGCTCGGCTGGAAGATCACTGCTTGGGGAAGCCATACAGTAAGTGACCTTACTACATTTTTGTAATTAAATAAAACTCAAATCAAACCAAATCTCAAGTTCCGCGTACCTGGAAAGTCACCTCCCAGATCATGCACGTCGTGTCACGTGACCCGGAGATAACATGGCTGCCACAGAAGTCGAGGGCCAGGCAAGTGACGATGTCTGAAAGAGACGCAAAATGATACTTGCTTGTGGTTGTTTTACGTCCTAGCAACATCTAAGGTCATATCAGGACAAGTACCTACAGACTTGTGGCAGTGCGCACTCATGCCGGCTTTATAGTGCTACCCCACTGGGTTCTTTGATGAACCAGCTGTGGACCACTGGTCGGAACGGAAAATATATCAATTTTGTAAGTCCTATAATAAAATCTGGATTTTAGACTGTTTGCAATCTACAAACAGTTACAAGCCATAACAAGGGGCAAGAACACCTAAATTATTATTAAAAATAGAATTCATAACATTTTAATCAAGTTGGACCAGTGCTACCCAGCAGTGAAAACCGTTATGAGCAGGGTAAATAAATTAATCACAACAACAAAAACTAAAATCATTGCGGAACACCGAAAGCCTCACCTGTGTGTCTGCCTATGTGTGTCACAGTGCGCCCCTTGGCTACACTGAAGACCCTGAAACTGTTGTCCCAGTGACCTCCAGAGAAGACAAGCTTAGCGTCATGTGACACCGCGAACAGCTTTGGCGACACTCGGAGTCCAGGTGCGAAAGGCCCCGCAAGCCGCTTCTTCGTCCTGCGAAACACATTCAGTCATAAGAAGGTGGCTTTGCTGCTGGCTGACGCAAAAAAGACATCCGTTATAAACTACGAAAAGGCTATTCAGTCAGAAACTACAAACATGGTCCAACATTACTATTACTACCATTATTACTATTATTACTATTATTATTACTACTATTGTTACTATTCTTACCATTATTACTATTATTACCATCATTACTATTACTAGTATTATTACCAGTATTACCATTATTACTGTCACTATTATTACTAGTTATTAGGATTGAGTTGGAAAGATTTCCTACTCTAAGGGGCCGTTCAAATATTACAGAATGCTATTTGTCCAAATTAGATGGATTGATTGATTTGTGGTTGTTTTACACCGTGTCGGCAACAAAGGCCATATTCACAGCGAGAAGTGTTTAACTTGCATCCTGTCCATTTTCGTTTAACCATTACTTTTACACAGAGTGTAAAAGTAAAAGAACGCAATCAAATATTTGTCAAAAGACACATATGAAGTTAAAAAGCTCATAATTGTAAAAATTGTGGTCAAAGAAAATAAAATTCCGGCTAAAAGTCATTTGTACTAAATTGGAAAAGATTGATTTAGTAAACTATATGAGGTGGTACAGCCCTGCTCCCCCCAAGAAAGCTAAAATTAGACACACACACCCCTCCCCATTGTAGTACTGTGTAATGCCAGACCATGCACGCCACATAACGCTTGCACCTACACCCCCAACCTCTAAGCATTGCGTAATATCTGAATGACCCCCTAACATGTATCTTCATAAGTCCCCAGTGTTGGAACCTTCCAGATGAGGGGTTAACTAATTAAAAATTCAATATTCAGTTATACTTTGAGATAATCAAACAAATCTTAACCTGCAAGTGTCATTGTAAAACCCTTCTATTGTTACATTTGTTGTGGTTTTTTGTGGTTTTAGCGACAATAAATAATGAAAACATTCATCCATTAACACAATTTCTTCTCTTTTTTTAAATTCATTTTTGTTAATAGCTGTTAGCATAGCAAAGTGTGCTTGGCGTAGGCAAAGAAATAAAGAGCCTTGACAAAATAAAATTAAAGCAATTATAATTTTAACTCAAAATAAACAACATATACAAATTGAGGAGTGTTCTTTAGTTTGGGACAGTAGTTACCATGGCGAGGCAGCGCTACTGGCGATAGTAAGCATGGTTACCATGGTAACATTGCATTGACATGATCACACGGCTACCAAAACTGTTACCATGGTTAGACTGCGTTGACATGGTCACACTGCTACCAAATCTACATTGTTACCATGGTTACACTGCATTGAAATGGTCACACTGCTACCAAAGCTACATTGTTACCATGGTAACATGTGTTGCTATGGTTATAGTGTTAGCCACATGGACTTCCAAGTATTATCTGGTGTTACCGTGATTAGACTACATGCTACAATGGTTAGCAGGTTACTGTTGTTACATCATGAAACCATGGCTGCATGTTGGCTACTTACACCATGTTACTATGGTTACACCATGCTACTTTGGTTACACTATGTTACTATGGCTACACCATGTTGGAATAGTTACAGCATGTTACTCTGATTATGCAATGTTACTCTGGTTACACAAGGTTACCCTGGTTACACAAGGTTACTATGGTTACACAAGGTTACTATGGTTGCACAAGGTTACTATGGTTATACCATGTTCACAATGGTTATACCATGTTACTATGGTTATACCATGTTATAATGCTTATACCATGTTACTCAGGTTACACAGGTTATGGACCATGTTACTCAGGTTACACCATGTTGCCGCAGTTACACCATGTTACCGGAGTTACACCATGTTACCATAATTACACCATGTTACTCGGGTTACACCATGTTACCAGTTACACAATGTTAACATCGAAACACTATGTTTCAATCGAAACACCATATTACCATCGAAACACCATGCTACTAGGGTTACACCATGTTACCATAGTTACACCATGATACTAGGGTTACACCATGTTACCATAGTTACACCAGGTTACTCAGGATACATCATGTCACCATAGTTACACCATGTCACTCGGGCTACACCATGTTACCCTAGTTACAGCATGTTAACCTAGTTACACCGTGTTACCCTAGTTAGACCATGTTACCACAGTTACACCATGTTATCATAGTTACGCCATGTTACCCTGGTTACACCATGTTACCACAACTACCTGCTTACACCATAGTTACCATCATTTACACTTTGTAACTATGGCTACACCAGGTAACCATGGCAACACAGTGACACCGCCATTACTACTGCCGCTATAACTACTACTACTCCTGCTGCTGTTGCAGCTGGCTTTGCGCGGGGGTTACTATGGTGACTGAGGTGGGGCGGGACGCAGACCTGCCACATGATATGGGTTACCCTCATCCAATATGTATTTCGGTGTTATTTTTAGTGATACAGCCGTACTCCATTTTGATACAGGTTTTTAGTTAAAATTTATGGAGATAAAATTGTGTAACCACATTATTCCCTTGTATGTATTCCACGATACAGTATAATGCAACAATTATTTATTGTCATTGCCTAACTAAATTAGCCCCTGCCACCAGTTGGCAGTCTCAGCTGAGATGCTGAGACTGGTGAAATCAGCGACACGTGCAGCTGATGTTCAGCCACAGTGATGAATGTTGTATGTGAATGTAATGTAGTTTGTTGTATATAATGTTTGAGTAATACAATTATGTAGGGTAAATCCTCTCTAACCGACTACCTCTACAAATCGACCACTCCCATATATCGATCACTTTATTTGAGTCCCAAACGATCATCCGTACCATTGTAAAGATTTTGTTTTAAACTCCCTAAACCGATCACTTACCTAAATGGACCATTTAAAGTCCGTCCCATGGTCAGACGATTTAGAGAGGTTTCACTCTAATTGTGTTCACTATAAATATATGAATTATTAAGTGATACAGATTCATACCCCCAAAAAAATTGTATTAACTATAAATATATGAATTATTAAGTGATACAGATTCATACAGGATTTGACGTGAAAAATACAAGATTGCCATCCAAAAACACTGTGGCAGGTCTGGGGGAGGGGGGGGGGTGATCACTATGGTTACATACCTGGTGTGCACCATGCTCCCCACCTTTTCCCCGACCGCGCGGCCCAGAGCCAGCATCTGACTGAGCATGCGCGGCGCGGCCGGACGCTCGTCGCTACGACAGAAGGGCACGCAGCATGCATTATCACGTGACGGTCATGCGCAAGTGCCCGTATCCATGGCAACGGAGCTCCCTTTTTTTTTTTCTTTTTTGTTAATTGCTCGGGTCTCTGGGGGGGGGGGGGGGGGTTACATTAGTTGATTAAAGTTGCATAGTTTGCTTGTTTGTTGTTGTTTTACGTCCTAGCAATATCTAAGGTCATATTAGGACGGAAGTTGCATAGTCCGATGGTTTAGAGTTTCTGTCATGAGATAAATATATCAAACTGATTGTTATAATCTACCTTACTTTATGCTTTGTTTGTTTGTTATTTTACGTCCTATCAACATCTAAGGACGGGTACCAACTTGTGACAGTGCGCACTCATGGCAACTTTATAGTGCGGCCCCACTGGGAAACCAGGCCGCCAGCACCATGACCTGATATCCCACTCAGTCACATTACCCTGACACTGAGTCAACCAGTCCTTGCCCTATCCTAATAATGCCGAGCGCCAGGCTAGGAAGCGACAAGTATCAATTTTTAAGTCATTGGTTTGACTCGACCAGGATTCGAACCCACAAACCCATGGGTTTGGATCTTCCAATCTCCCAAAACAGGAGACGGATGCTCTACTCATTCGGCCATCCCGTCTGGTCCCCTTACTTTATGCTTCAAGTAGTTTATTTTAAGTTTTTGTTTGTTTTTTGGGTAGTTTTCTTTTGTACATTAGTTGATTAAAGTTGCCTAGTCCGAATGGTTTTGAGTTTCTGTCATTTTTCTTAGATAAACATATTGAACTGATTGTTATAATCCACCTTACTTTAAGCTTTACGCAGGTGTGCAGGTATTGCAGGTATTGCAATACCTCAGGGAGTTTAACGCCCCTGCCCTGCAGAGTTGTAAACCACTGCCTTGTGGTACAGGTTCTTGACAGAACCGAAGGCTAAGGGAGCAAACCCTGAACAGAAAACCATGTCACTGTGGCAGCATTAAGGGCGGTTGATGTACGGAACTCCCAACATCTCCCGACCAGCCACTGCAGGAACAAATAGTTTGCACCTGTCTTGACATGTTAATGCCGGTGTGAAACCTCTATTTGCTCCCCGACAGAGTGCCGCTGGTAACTTGCAAAATCCAGCAGCACTTCAACACTTTTGCAGGCAGCTTTCATGAAATGAGAGAGCTAAATGGAGAGCGGCAGTCAAGTAATAAAAGCAGTCTTTGTCACATCGCGACCGACAGCATGATGATGATGACTTTAAGCTTCAAGTACTGTTTATTTCAAACGGTTAAAAATTGCAAACATGCACAATTAGTTTTGGCAGGCACGTCAAAACTCTTGACACCATAGGCTTTAGCATTAACAGGTTCTAGTAAATTGGCTTGGCGTTTTCTTATATGTAGCAACAAATGTTTAATAAGTGCATCAGTATCAAACATAGATATGTAGAATCAATTCTAGATAATTGTTTTGCTTTTGAAAATGTGACGCTTCATCGGACTATGCAGCGTTAAGCAGGGGAAATTCCAATCGCGGGCAATTGGTCTTCCTCATTCCACTGCTCCTTGTCCTATCCTAGTAATGCCGAGCGCCAGGCTAGGTCGCGACAAGTATAATTCTTAAGCCATTGGTTTGACTCAGCCGGGGTTTGAACTCCAGGTTCACCACGCGGGAGGCGTGCACTTAATTCATATGGCCATCCGGTCTGGTCAAGATAGATTTAATTTTGATTTTATGTGTGTGTGGGGGGGGGGGGGATTTTAATTTTTTTTAATAATATCATTTACCAACTAAATATAAACTTGTTTGGGGAGTGATTTTGCTCTCGTTGCCATGGTGATTAGCAAATGTGTGACAAAACAACGCAACAAAATGAGTAGAGAAAGTTTGTGTAGACGTTAACGTGGGGTAAGACTGTGCACTCGATGACTACAGAAGACACTAGGAACCCGTGACAAACCGATGTATAAACAGTGACACTCAACATAGGTAACAACGATTGGAAGGTGACCACGGAAAAATATATATGAATATATATGAATATATCAATACATATACAGTAAAACCTCTGTAAATCGACCGCCCTTGGGACCGACTTTAAGTGGTCCATTTAGGGAGGTGGTCCATTTAGGGAGTGTATATGGTTACAATGGTATTGCTGGGACCCAAATAAAGCGATCGATATAGGGGAGTGGTCAATCTGTGTAGGTGGTCGGTTAGAGAGGTTTTACTGTAAATATATATTCATGTACAGCAAGACCTGTCTAAATCGATCGATCATGGGACGGACTTTAAATGGTCCATTTAGGGAGGAGGGAGGTTTGGGGATTGCTTTTTTATCGTTACAATGGTATTTATTGTATGGGCAATCGTTTGGGACCAAAATAAAGCGATTGATATAGGGGAGTGGTCGATCTGTGTAGGTGGTCGGTAAGAGAGGTTTTACTGTATACATAAATAGGCAGCAACATGAAATCTCATTGTAGGAAATAAAAGTGTTAACAGTGCATGGTATTTATAACATAAATATATAATAATAATAACAATAATAATAATAACAGTAATAATAATAGCCTTGATTCTGCGTGACTGCGCATGTGCGTGACTGTGCATGTGCGTGACTGCGCATGTGCATGACTGTGCATGTGCCTGACTGCACATGTGTGTGACTGCGCATGTGCCTGACTGTGCATTGCGTGACTGTGCATGTGTGTGAATGTGCATGTGCATGACTGTGCATGTGTGACTGTGCAGGTGCATTTGTGTGATTGTGCATGGGCATAACTGTGCATCTGCATGACTGCATCTGCATGACTGCATCTGCATGACTGCACATGAGCATGACTGCATGAGCATGACTGTTCATGTGCGATACTGCATGAGCATGACTGTGCATGGGCATGACTGCGCATGTGCGAGTCTGTGCATGTGTGTGACTGCACATGTACATGAGCATGACTATGCAATTGCGAGACTGCATGAGCATGACTGTGCATGAGCATGACTGCACATGGGCATGACTGCACATGGGCATGACTGCGCATGTGTGTGACTGCACATGTGCATTTGCGTGATTGTGCATGGGCATAACTGCATGAGCATGACTGCGCATGAGAATGACTGTGCATGAGCATGACTGTGCATGAGCATGACTGCACATGAGCATAACTGCACATGAGGATGAATGTGCATGTGCGAGACTGTGCATGAGCATGAATGTGCATGAGCATGACTGTGCGTGAGCATGACTGCATGAGCATGAATGTGCATGAGCATGACTGTGCATGTGTGAGACTGCATGTGCATGTCTGTGCATGTACATGAGCATGACTGTGCATGTGCGAGATTGCATGAGCATGACTGTGCATGAGCATGACTGCATGAGCATGACTGCACATGAGCATGACAGAACATGAGCATGACTGCGCATGAGCATTACTGCGCATGAACATGACTGCATGTGGGAGACTGCATGTACATGTTTGCGCATGTACATGAGCATGTCTGCGCATGTACATGAGCATGACTGCGCATGTACATGAGCATGACTGTTCATATGATTATGAGGCAGGTGGAGGATGAGAAACAACAAGAAAGGTCAAGAAAACAAATAATAATAACAAAAATAATAGTAACAAAAATATTTTTAAAATCTTTATTTGCCTATGTGAGGAGGTGTAAACCCAAATGTTAGCGCGCTTTGCAGATAAGTGAACTTTTGCAGAAAAAGTGTTCACACGTGAATCAGTGAAAGGTAGATCGCGTAGCTAAGTCAGCCAAGAGGTGTGAAGGTATGTGAGGCTATAATTATGAGAGAGATTATGAGAGAATTAAGAAGAAGGGGCCTTAAGGCAGCCCTACTTTGGAGTTAGTGGCACCGGTAGTTTCTTCGGTTTAAGCCTTCGGTGAATAAATAGAGAATATTAACACATTAGTAGTCGCTTTAAATTTGTGAATTGTACAATGTTATCCTAACATGGGTAATTCTTGGCGGGACGGGAGCTGGTCGGCCTTGCCAAACTTTAATTCTGACATTGGCGCCACCTATCGATTTCTACAGGAACTTTCTTATTCATGCTTAATGGCCGCCACCTAGCGTCAAATGGCTCCTCCAGTGTTGATGCGTCAGCCTGCCTCTGGGTTCTCATCTATTCGCAGCTTGGACACGACACCGCAAGGTCAGGCCGATCTATAATGTGCTGCCACCCACCCCTCAATTACATCACGAGGATAGGGTTTAAACTTTTGATTGCTAGGGTTGCGATCCCGAGTCTATTTGTACTGTTTATTGTGTTCGATTCCTGTTCGATTCAACTGATTAAATAAAGCACTAGTTTACCATTCCTGTCTCGTCGCCAATTAAACTTATTTAGCGCTTTTAAAACTCTTCTTTTGTCGTTTAAAATACATTGCAATATTATTTTTTCATCAAAAGATGTGATTTTTCTTCTTTTTTATTCATTAAAAACTTTTTTTTAAATTATTTTATTTTATTTTTTTATTTTTGGTTTCTTTGTTACATACATGTACGCATTTGTAAGTGGGTAGGTAGGCGGAGTGATTTCAAATGGGTCAATGGGAGACATACATAAGGCAGGTCCATAATCCTTTATCTGAAATTATTGGAGCCAATTGTGTTTCTGAATTCTGATTTGTTGTGTGTTTTTTTCAGAATAATGGCTGTTGCTTTACATCCTAGCAACAGTTGGTTGGTTGTTAGAGTTTTACCAATGGGATGGGCGGGTGGGAACTGTACTAAATTAAGCTGAGGCTAGAGGACTCGGTAAAACAGCTATTACGTGTTAACTATACCACAGGTAAGTCTCACATAATTAATCTATTGCACCTCGTCCCCTAGCCTCGTGGCTAATTATAGCACATGGAGATGTTTACGCAATCATAATTTCGGTTATTTCAATTATTTCAATTATTCATATTTATTTTTCAATATGTTCAATTACATTAGTGAATCTACTTCCTAAGAAGTTTCGTGGCCATGTCTTGCCTGTCCACTTTCTTATTGTAATGTTTGGCGAAAGCTCGAGAAGTCTTCCATCCTGCATTGTTAAGGATGGTTTTAATGGAAACTCCTAAACTCCTCGCATTAGATGCCACAGCTCCCCTGGTGGAATGTGCCGCGTATTTGTCAATGTCAATGTTAATGCCTGCTGTAGACATCACTTTCAGAGTCCATCTCTTAAGTGTGTCCCTTGCAATGGGACCGTAAGGTTTTATGTAACTTAACAATCACTGGTTATTTTTTCTTAATTTCTTAGTACGAGATATGTAGGCTTTAATAGCCCTAACAACACAAAGTTTTCTGTTATCATGGAACGCTTTCGGTGTAATCGAGGATAACGGTCTCCTAACCTGTTTAATTTTAATAGTTTGGAAAGTTCAAATGTAATTTCTTCTTTCGAAATTTCAATCTTATCTATGCTTAATGCTATAAGAGTTTGACCTCTGTGACCCGTAATCAGAAGGATTAGGATAGCTACCTTAAATCCTAAATCTCATGAGGCCAGATCTTCATTATGTGCCCAATCTTTGAACAACTTAAACACAAGTGACACATCCCAGAACCTGGAATATTTTGGTTTTGGTGGATTTCGCTCATAAACCGATCTTAATGCTACATCTCCCTGTGCTATAATTAGCCAGGAGGCTAGGGGATGAGGTGAAATATATACATAAAATTTCCAGTGCATGAGTGACAGTATTCGCGGCACTGGTAGCGGTGGGGATGGCGGGGTGGGGCCACCTGTCCCAACATGAAGACGGGGTCACCCTTAAAGTAGTAAACAATATAAGGGTGGCCAAATAACGAATCTTCCCGTATGCGCCTTTATACTCGCACAAGTTTTATACATCACATATATATATAATTAATCTAATCCAGCCTTTAAAAAGGAAAGCTTGGCATGTAATTGCTAACTGCGGAGTTACCAGCCCAGCCGCTACTTTAACAGTACAGGCGAACAGGAGCAGCTTGCGTGAACACAGACTGCGGTAGCGGCTTTCACTTTTCGCACTGAGCACCTACGAAACAACATCAAGCATTCACTAATTGCAACTGAGCCAGACGCAAGCAAGCCGCTCAACCATTCAACACCCACAGTTGCCATTCAGTCACAAAGAAAGAGTCTATTTTGAAGAAAAAATCCATTCCCCCCTCTCCTCCTCAACTCCCTCCACAACCACACAAAAATATATACCGTGACTGTAGCTGCATAATAGAACAAAACTGCATCAATTAAATTTTTTTAATTGAGATGGTGTATTTATGCGGCCCATAAAGGTTAAGTCTAATCAGATTAATGACTTA